>BSBK01002650.1:675000-1072500 GCA_027943335.1 Chamaecyparis obtusa | reverse complement strand
ATACTTATTGATGCAGGAGCATCCTGGGTGTAAGAGCAATCTTGCATCACCCAAAAATATTTTTGGTTTTGTTTTCAATAAGGGTTATCTTGTGCAGAGCTGCTATTTATGGAAACTTTCTCTTTTTAGTAAGTTGGTCATTCGATCTTAGAATATTCTAATTTCTTCCCTAGAGGTTCATTTTGGTCATATCAGCCTACCAGTAAAGTTTCATTGACAGATCAAGTCTAGCTTTGTAGATATTGAAGATTTTCGGTATTGGCAATAGGGTAGAGGAACTTTGAACTCAATTTTGAATGCTTTAGAGGCCCCAAATGAGGTCAAGAATTTGGGTGACAGGAACTTTCACTAGTCAAGCCTATAGAGCTCTTTGTGGCCTTTCCAGAATGGGGTTATAATAGTCAATCGCATCAACGCGCGATGCTTATGGTCTTCAAAAGTTCGGTCACTTGAAATGGCAAAAAATGATTTTCCTTCAAAATTTATGTTTGGGTTTCAAAATTTATTATGAGCTGACTTTGATGTATTAAATTGTAAAATAAAATAATTCTAAGTTTGGTCGGCCTTGTTGGCTAAAATTTTGGAACCTTCCTAGGTGGTGGAAAATTGCCTATATAAGGAAGGTTGTAGTGTTGTCTTAGGCAGTTCAGGATAGTTCTGGGTAGTAGATTTGGGTATTGATTCGAGGCTTTTTCCTATAGAATATTGTAAGGGAATGCCCATGTGGCTTTGCATATTTTACTTCTAAAATTTTGTAATTCCACATTTGTGGAGATAATAAGAAGCCCATTTTGTGTTCTTGCATATTGTTGTTGTTTCTCTATTTTTGTTATGTGTTTGTGGTATTAAGCGGAGCACCCTTCATCAAGTGGTATTAGAGTAGGAGTTCCTAAGTGTGTAAACAGATCACTGATTGTGAGGCAATTTGCACCAGGACTGTGGCTTAGGGTTTTTGTGTAAATAGATCACCGACTGTGAGGTAGTTTGCACTAGGACCATGGGTTAGGGTTTCTGTGTAAACAGATCGTTGACTGTGAGGTAGTTTGCACCAACACCATGGTTAGGGTTTTAGTGTGCATCACAAAAATGCCTCCACAAAGGGAACATGGTGGAAGAGTTGGTGTTGTAACACCCGAGGTTAGGGCACTGCAGAGACAAGTGTGAGCATTGTAAGAAGAGATTCACAGAGGAATGAATCTTAATGTTAGAGATGAAAGCGAGGATGAAGCCAAAGAAGAAGATCAAGAAGGAGAAGTCAAAGTTGTGAACTAGGAGGAAGAAAGACTTTTTCAGGCCATTTCCAAGATCAGGAAAAGACCTAAGATTGAGGTTCCTACATTTTCAAGGAATCTTAACCAAGAGGAGTTGATCGGCTGGATCAATGAATGTGAAGAATATTTTGAGTATGAAGATATTGAGGATCCTAATAGGGTCAAATTCACAAAGGCCAGACTAAAAGGTCATGTGAAGATCTGGTGGCAAGAGCTTCAATTGGAGTGAAATAGAAGAGGGAAAGATAAAATCATAAGATGGGATCATATGGTGGATAAATTGAAGCGACAGTTCATCCCTGTTGATTATGAGTTTGACCTACTGGGGAAAATGCAAAGTTTGAAGCAAGCAGGATGATCTGTTCAGGAGTATATAGAGGAGTTCTATTGAATCCTCATCAGAACAGGCCATGCAGAAGCTGACAAGGAGAAAGTTTCTTGTTACCTTAATGGGTTAAGGCCGAGCATTCAAGAGGAGTTGAATCTAGTTCAAATGAATAGTATTGAAGAGGCATACTAATTTTCCCTAAAAGTAGAGGAAAAGCTGAACAAGAAGTTTGATAGCAGACAAAGCGGAAGAGGTCATGATGGAAGATCTAGTGGATGGTCATATGAAGATCGAAATAAAGATCCAAAAAAGAAAGATGAGGCCAGTAATAGTCAGAATTAGAGAGGAGATAATTTCAATCATTTCCAAGATTAGAACATTAGAGATCAGAGAGGAAGAGGAAGGGTACAAAGTTCAGGAAGAGGAGGCTTCCATGGAACATGTTTTCACTATGGAGAAGAAGGTTATAGGGCATTTGAATGTCCTCAATGCCAAGGAAGGATGGATAGGAGAAATGAAGGTCAAGCTAGAGTTGCACATGTAGATGAAGATGCAAGATCATCACATTCTGAAGATGCTGAAAGAGAAGAAATGGTGATCAACAAAGAGTCCTACTTAGTGGTGAGAATGAACCTAAGCAAAGGAGAAGCCTATTTCACACCAGGTGCAAGTGTCAGGGTAAGTGTTATGATGTGATTATTAATAGTGGTAGTATTGATAATTTGGTGTCAGAAGAGATGGTGACAAAGTTGAAGCTCAAGAGGCAGAAACATCCACATCCATATCGGGTTGCCTCAGTGCAGGATGACCACAAGGTCATGGTCAATGAACAGTGCCTAGTAAAGTTCAAGATTGGTGGTACCATGATGAGGTACTATGTGATATCATATCTATGGATGCATGTCATATATTGTTGGGTATACTGTGGGAGTTTAACAGATGTGTTATGCATGATGGTCATGCAAATACCTATTCCCTGACAAAGGATGGAGTGCGACATAAGCTAAAACCATTGAAGGAAATAGAAGAAACGGTATGTGATAATGCAAGAATAACTTTTGTTGATAGAGAAAATTTCTTAGATGGTATGTGGCATGAGCATATGTGTTTTACCTTAATTCCAAAGGCTAGGAAAGAGGAAGTGGAAGATGTACCTGTAGAAGTTGTAGAATTATTGAATGAGTTTCAGGATATTGTATCCGATAATGTGCCTGATGGATTACCACCAGTAAGAAAGAACAGTCATCAGATGGATTTGATTCCAGGAGCTATTTTGCCAAATAAGGCAGCACATGGAATGACACTAGCAAAAAGTGAAGAGTTGAAGATAGATTTGAAGTTTAGTTCATCACATCATCCACAAATTATATATGGAAGTAGTCCCAGAAATGCATCTGAGTTAACGAAGATAGATAAAGGAGAAATAAGTAGTGTTGAAGATGAGGAGTTTGTAGAACATTTGAAGAACATCCATGAGGAAGTGAGGAAGCATACTAAGGTAGATGAGAAAAGGAGGCATAAGGAATTTTAGGTTAGAGATGAAGTCATGGTTCATTTGTAGAAGGAAAGATTTCAGGTTGGTACATATAACAAGTTGAAAATGAAGAATTTTGGGCCATGTAAGATACTGAAGAAGCATGATTCAAGAAATGCATATGAGGTCGAGTTTCCTACTGAGTTGAATATTTCACCAGTATTTAATGTTTTGAATTTGATAGAGTATCATGATGGAGGTGTTGAAGATGAGGTTACAATAGCACAGTGGATTATTCCAGCAACCATTTTAGATATCAGGGAGATTGAAGACATACCGAATAGTCATGTTGGTAGAGCACAAGGAACAGGACATATGAAGAGTATTTGGTCAAATGGAAAGGACAACCTATTGAAGATTCATCATGGCTAACGAAGGAGGAGGTTAACTATCTTGGTTTTCCTTTGCACACCTGAGTCATGACAGGGTCACTTCTCAAATTACCCTGGGTGTCTGATGTAGGAGCTGCCAATATGATTTAGAACAACAAAGAGGGGGGGTGAATCAGTTGTTCTCAGGTCCTGATGTATAAGAAAAACTTAAAACTTTATTTTAAATTAGATCAAGCAACCAAAATAAACTCAGTCATCACTGATTCATCAATAGAAACATATAACAATGCAGTCCACTACCCAGCTATATCTAACTTGTAAACCATAGAAATGTTCACACCAAAACATTCACACACAAGTATGACACCAAGATTTATAGTGAAAACCCAATATGGGAAAAACCACTTTGTAACATGCTACTATTATTTTCAATCTTCTGAAGTGAGCTCAGTTAAAAGCCAACCCTGTCAAAGGTTACAATGCACACTGTCAAGTGTAACCCGGCTAAAAGATTTAACCACCCTGTTAAAATTGAGCCTGGTCAAAGGAATTACATACATTCCATTAGAATGCAGCCTTGTTCAAAGGATTTAACTTATGACTATTAGATCAACCTTTGTTAAAAAGATTTTGACTATTACAATGGTTAGAAAGTAGCAGTAGTGTTGATCTCAAAAACATACAACTTACTTTGCAAATATCAGATCCAATTCTATACACAAATACTAGTTTATCGACTTTGAAGCTTTTCCATCTCCATCTCTGATTTTCTCAAAACTTTTATTCAAGCGATCACCACACTTCACCTTCAACCTTTTTGCTTATACAGTTAATAAAATTTATCTTCCAGTATTTCAGTTTCACCCTAATACATCAACCTTTTTCTCCACTCTCATACATCTATTCCAATGTTTAGGTTCCCTTAATACTTTTCTCAATTAGGTTAACTCATCTTTTGCCGCTTACTCTCATTCGTAGATCTTAGGGTTAGGTCAGATTCATTCAATCTACCCACATTTTTTTCTTCGCCTTCTTTTCTAAAAACATCTCAAATCTCATAAATATTTACAATAAAACATTTTACAGTGCATTAAATGCTTCCATACATTCAATAAATAAAGTCAACACGTTTTACATAATCCAAGAATTCAAACAATGTCATCCCCAAAAAGAATTCTCTTCAAATATAAAATTGCTGATGGGTAAAAGCACAAAGTTGTGTCATGTTTCAGGACAACTTATTAGCACAGCAAAATTTGAGTATTTCTAACTAAAAATTATTTTTTGTCAAACATATGGTCTAGATAGATTCATTCTAGCTAAGTTAGATAAGTTCTTCACCTTTTCTAATTGGAAATATCTATTAAATGCATGTTTTATAACAATTACTAAAGAAATAAAATTATTTCAGAAAAGTGATGTTTCAATAACTCTTACTATTTTTAATGATATTTTTTTACAAATATAAAAATACCCTTTTTTAGAGCACAGAGTCAAGATTATCATCATATAATTTTTATAGTATTTTAATTAGATCTGATATATTATAATTTCAAAATACTACAAATAGGTATTTTAACATTCGAGAACAGTAAAGCTTATCAAAAAAATTGAAAAGTTATATTTAACACTAGAGGAGAGAGTTATCTTCAAGAGTTTTTAATTTATTTTCTGAATGGTGTAAATTTGATAGGGGAAATTTGGTGCGAGATGAAAATTGTCAATTTCAGGTATGTTCAACTTTGAGTAGTTATAACAAAGAAAATATAAATTGAAAACTATTTTTTCTTCTTTTCTACACTAGCTATACATTTTATCTATGACATATTTTGAAATCAAAGGAAAAAAAGATTATTTCCATATACTTCTTTGTTGCGAACAAGACCCTCGATTTTCAGCATTTTTCAGCACATAAAAAATGGACTTAAAAATTTTTAAAACTATGTGAATTCTTGTTAAAAAAAGATTAAAAAAATTATAGGCATAAACTTCATCCACTTTTACACATTTCATTAGTTTACATCATCTCCAAATTTTAAACATAAATGCTATTTTTATGTCATTAAAGTTAAAAATTTTGTGTGTTGTTGACCTTTTCCTTTATAAAAGTGTAACACAGCTTTGTACTTTTACCCTGATGCTCGGTCAGTACTGTGATCATCCACTCGGTCTTCATGTAGAACGCTCGGTCATTACTAAAATTGTTTCCTCAGCATGCACTGTCTTCCTCGGCAATTTACTGATACTCGGTCGACATAGGATTTTGCTCAGCATCCACTAACTCAGTCGACACTAACATAACTCAGCTTAAACATTATTTTATCCATTTTTTCTCAGTTAAGCCTACTAGTTTAGTCTTCAATCTCACTAAGATAAACAATACATTATCTCATCATTGTGCAACATAGTCAAGTACACTTTGTAGTATCAAGATAACTCAACCTTTCCCTAGGTGCTATTGTTACCAACCTTGCTTCACTCATTCACAACACTTCAATAGATATAGCACTTTCCTAAGTAGCAATAGTCTTACCAGTTAAGGTTTTGACATCAATGACAATACAACAATTGTTTCAATTATAGTTTCCAACAAGCTCCCTCTTTGGCATTAATGGAAACACCATATGATATCACCTGAATAACACATGGATTACCAACCAATCCAAAACTTATCTATCCATCAAAGAAATTTATAATATCCTTAGCTTCATTCTGATTCAGTATCTGTAAATCATACTTCTGTGACCATCCCACCAGTAGTAATCAGATCTCCCTCTATCCTAATCTTTCATTTCAGTTCATCTCCCTCTTATCTTTCAGTATCCTCTCCCTTAATTTATTGTTTGTTCTCAATATCATGTGTTATCATTATCAATATCTTCTCCCTCTTTAACAAAAATGCCAAAGAAGCAACATAACATACATCCAATAGATGTAGATAGTGTCTTTGTAGTTCAGTGTTTCTCCCTCTGTCATCTTGCTTATGACAGATTCAGTGTTTGTGCTTTTTCTTCACAACTCTAGGGCAGTCCTAAAGTGTGACATTCTTCTGCATCAATGTGTCAGATATTCTGTTGTAGCATATTTGATGCAATGCTCCTAGCTTGACTAGGCAGCCTCAATTAGGGGAAGGACCCCTAATTTGCTTCTCAGGTACTCATGAGCTTCTCTAGGTGAAGCTTTAGTGAATATATCATCTATTTGTTCTTTTGTATTCACATACTCCAATTGGACTTCTTTGTCTTGTACCAATTCTCTTAAGTAGTGATATTTGATTGCTATGTGTTTGGTCTTTGTATGCATCACTATATTCTTAGAAATATTAATAACACTTGTGTTGTCATAGAAAATAACAACAAGTTCAGTGATTTCTTCCTTCATTCTTGCCAACAATTGTTTTATCCGTACTAGATTTGAATAGTTTATTGCAGTAGCAACATACTCGGCCTCAGTAGTAGATTGGGAAATGCAATTTTGTTTCTTGCTTGTCCAGGAAACTAATCTCTGTCCAAAAAAGAAAGATCCACCACTTGTACTCTTCATGTCATCTACATTTCCTGCCCAATCAGCATCAGTATAAACTTTCAATTCAAATCTATCATTCTTCTGATAATATAGCCCATAGTCAGTAGTTCCTTTCAAATATATCATAATTCTCTTCACAGCCATCATGTGTGTTTCCTTAGGATTGGCAAAAAATCTTGCCACAATCCCAACAGCTAATGCAATATCTGGTCTACTATGTATAGCATACTATAACTTTCCAATCATGGATCTATACAAAGTCTGATTCACTTCAGCAGCATCATCATTTTTAGATAACTTCTGTCTAGTAACCATAGGAGTTCCTACTGGTCTAGCATCTTCCATCCCAAAAAAAATTAGTATTTCATTCACATACTTAGACTGTGTAATGAAAATTCCTTTCTTCATCTGATATATGTGTAAACCAACAAAGAATTTGATTTCTCCAAACATACTCATTTCAAATTCAGTTTGCATTTCATTTGAAAATCTCTTACACAAATCATCTTGTCCACCAAAAATAATGTCATCAATAAAAATTTTTGCTAACAAAATACCTTTTCCTTCTTCATCTTTCATATACAGATTGCTTGTGTCATTTGTCCTTGAAAATCTAATCTGCATTAAATAGTTACGCAACCTCTCATACCATACTATGGGAGCTTGTTTCAATCCATACAATGCTTTGTTCAGTTTGCATACCATGTGTCTTTTGTTTGGATCAATAAAACCTTCTGGTTGTTCTATGTAAACTTCTTCTTCCAATATACCATTCTGTGAAGGAGTTCTAGGTGTAGACATTTGTCTTCTAATACCTCTTTCATTACAAAATAGATTAAATTCATTTGATGTAAATTTTCCACCTCAGTCAGATCTAAGACATTTTAGGTTTCTACCTGTCTCCTTCTCAACTTTAGCCAAGTACCACTTAAAGAATTGAAAAGAATCAAATTTCTCTCTTAAAAACATTACATGCATCATCTTGGTATGATCATCAACAAACAAGATAAAGTATCTAGCACCATAGTAACTTTGTATACCCATAGGTCCACAAAGGTCAGTATGAACCAAATCTAAAATGTTTTCAGAAGTAAAGGATTTTCTCTTGAAACTTGACTTTGTCATTTTTCCTAACTGACATTCCTTGCACATTATATTCTCAGGTTTCTTCAGTCTAGGTAGACCTCTTACTTTCTTCTTCTTACTTATCTCTACCAAATTGTCAAAATTCACATGACACAACCTCTTATGCCATAACCAAATATCATCAAGTTGTGCAATTAAACATGTTTCTTCAAATAGGTCAAGATAGAACAAATTACCTCTAGTTTTCTCTCCACTTCCAATCAGTTCACCAGTGGCATCAAATATTTTAGCTTTCTTGTGATGAAATTCTACTCGGTAACCAGTTTTGTTCAGTTGAGCAAAACTTAACAAGTTATAATTAAGACCATCAACCCAATAAGCATTTTCACAAGATATCTTATCAGTCAGTTTAATCAAACCTTTTCCTCTAACAAGACATGGTGCATCATTACCAAATGTTACACTTTTACCTCTGTAATGATATAAAGTTTCAAACTTATCCTTATCACCAGTGATGTGATGTGAACAACCACTGTCAATAATACATTTATCATTCTTGTTCACATAGGAAATCAATGCAATTTTCTCATTCTCATCAGATTCATCTTTCATTGCAACATAGACAACTTCAATTTCAACATCATCACCATCAGTGTCAGTTCCTTCTTCAGCAATATAACAAGATTTCTTACCTTTACCCTTGTAGTCTTTGTTCCTTCAGTAGCTTCTATCATCTCTTTTGTCTTTTTGTTTTCTTTTCCTTTCATCATCTTTATCCTTCCTATCAGGACATCTAGCAGCTATATGACCAACCTTATTACATGCAAAACATATGATAGGGAGTTTACCTTTATACTTTCATTTTCCTCTTCTCAGTATTCTAGCCATAAGAGCTTCTAGATCTTCAAGTTCTTCATCAGAAGTGTCACTGTCACTTTCACTTTCACTTGTGCATCTTTCTTTTTCCTTCTTAGGTTTGTTCAAAACTAATTATGACTCAAAAGAAGATTCAACATTTCCAATACTTCCAACAGTGAAATTATCATAATTAGAGAGTTCAAAAGCAGTCAGCTTACCAATCAAACCTTCCAAAGTGAGTCCATTTGTAGAGTTACATCTAGATTCCTGAATAGTTGAGATCTTGATAGCATATATAAGACGCAGAGTTCTTAGTACTTTTCCAATAATGTTTTCCTCATCAATAGTTCCATTGGCTCCCCTAATAGCATTTACAACTTCTTTTATTCTACCACAACATTGTGCAATGTTTTCACCTTCTTGCATTCTCATTTCATCAAACTTACCTTTGAGACTCTCAACTTTTTCTTTCAGTACAAATAAGTCACCACCATAGATCTTTGCAAGAGTGTCCCACATCTCCTTAGCAGTTGTATAGTCCTTAATGTCTTCAAATTTTGGATAGCTTAGCGCAGATGCAATTTCTAGCATTGTCTGACTATGTTCTTGCTTAGCTCTCATTTCTTCAGCAGTCATAGGTGCAGCAGGTGAGACATAGTCATTCTCAATATAGTACTTTGCAGAATCACTAATACCGGCCAGGTGTAGCTTCATCAAGCTTTTCCATGCAGGGAAGTTCTCCTTATTTAGCTTTGGTACCTCCTTCTTATACATCTTGATCATTTCCTTCAAGTCCCTTTAAACTTGATTTCTGTATACACCAATAAGAAACATAGCTCTGATACCAATTATTAATATGATTTAGAACAACAAAGAGGGGGGGCGAATCAGTTCTTCTCAGGTCCTGATGTATAAGACAAAATTAAAACTTTATTTTAAATCAGATCAAGCAACCAAAACAAACTCGGTCATCACCGATTCATCAATAGAAACATATAACAATGCAGTCCACTACCCAGCTGTATCTAACTTGTAAACCATAGAAATGTTATAGTGAAAACATTAATATGGGAAAAACCACTTTGTAACATGCTAGTATTATTTTCAATCTTCTGAAGTGAGCTCGGTTAAAAGCCAACCCTGTCAAAGGTTACAATGCACACTGTCAAGTGTGACCCAGTTAAAGGATTTAACCACCCTGTTAAAAGTGAGCCTAGTCAAATGACTTACATAAATTCCATTAGAATGCAACCTTGTTCAAAGGATTTAACTTATGACTATTAGATCAACCTCTGTTAAAAGGATTTTGACTGTTACAATGGTTAGAAAGTAGCAGCAGTGTTGATCTGAAAAACATACAACTTACTTTGCAAATATCAGATCCAATTCCATACACAAATACTGGTTTACTGACTTTGAAACTTTTCCATCTCCATCTCTAATCTGCTCAGAACTTTTCTTCTAGCGATCACCACACTTCACCTTCAGCCTTTTTTCTTATACAGTCAATAAAATTTATCTTCTAGTATTTCGGTTTCACCCCAATACATCAACCTTTTTCTCCACTCTCATACATCTAATCCAATGTTTAGGTTCCCTTAATACTTTCCTCAATTAGGTTAACTCATCTTTTGCTGCTTAATCTCATTCATCAATCTTAGGGTTAGGTTACATTCATTAAATCTACCCACATTTTTTTCTTCACCTTCTTTTCTAGAAACATCTCAAATCTCATAAATATTTACAATAAAATGTTTTACAGTGCATTAAATGCTTCCATACAATCAATAAATAAAGTTAACATGTTTTACATAATCCAACAATTCAAACAATGTCATCCCCAAAAAGAATTCTCTTCAAATATAAAATTGCTGATGCTTGGGCAATACTGTGATCATCCACTCGGTCTTCATGTAGAACGCTTGGTCATTACTAAAATTGTTTCCTTGGCATGCACTGTCTTCCTCGGCAATTTACTAATACTCAGTCGACATAGGATTTTACTTGGCATCTACTAACTCGGTCAACACTAATATAACTCGGCTTAAACATGATTTTATCCATTTTTGCTCGGTTAAGCCTACCAGTTTAGTCTTCAATCTCACTAAGATAAACAATACATTATCTCATCATTGTGCAACATAGTCAAGTATGCTTTGTAGTATCAAGATAACTCAACCTTTCCCTAGGTGCTATTGTTACCAACCTTGCTTCACTCATTCACAACACTTCAATAGATATAGTACTTTCCTAAGTAGCAACAGTCTTACCAGTTAAGGTTTTGACATCAATGACAATACAACAATTGTTTCAATTACAGTTTCCAACAGGAGCATCCTGGGTGTAAGAGCAATCTTGCATCACCCAAAAATATTTTTGGTTTTGTTTTCAATAAAGGCTATCTTGTGCAGAGCTGCTATTTATGGAAACTTGCTATTTTTAGTAAGTTGGTCATCCAATCTCAGAATATTTTGATTTCTTCCCTGGAGGTTCATTTTGGTCATATCAGCCTGCTAGTAAAGTTTCATTGACAGATCAAGTCTAGCTTTGTAGATATTGAAGATTTTCGGTATTGGCAACAGGGTACAGAAACTTTGAACTCAGTTTTGAATGCTTTAGAGGCCCCAGATGAGGTCAAGAATTTGGGTGATAGGCGCTTGCTCCAGTCAATCCTATAGAGCACTTCGTGGCCTTTTCAGAATGGGGTTATAATAGTCAATCGGGTCAACTGGAAATGACTTATGGTCTTCGGAAGTTCGGTCACTTGAAATGGCGGAAAATGATTTTCCTTCAAAAATTTTGTTTGGGTTTCAAAATTTATTTTGAGCCGACTTTGATGTAATAAATTGTAAAATAAAATAATTCTAAGTTTGGTCGGCCTTGTTGGCTAAAATTTTGGAACCTTCCCAGGCAGTGGAAAATTGCCTATATAAGGAAGGTTGTAGTGTTGTCTTAGGCAATTCGGGACAGTTCTGGGTAGTAGATCTGGGTATTGATTTGAGGCTTTTTCCTACAAAATATTGTAAGGGAATGCCCATGTGGCTTTGCATATTGTACTTCTGAAAGTTTGTAATTCCACATTTGTGGAGATAATAAGAAGCCCATTTTGTGTTCTTGCATATTGTTGTTGTTTCTCTATTTTTGTTATGTGTTTGTGGTATTAAGAGGAGCACCCTTCATCACTTATGCATATTAGCAGCATACCTTATGTTATGCATGAGGAGCATACATTAAATTATGAACAATTACATTGGCATATTTTTGTTATGACACATGTTATAACTTATGATGTTATGGGTACATACAAAGCTTATTATTAGTATGGAGCATACGTCATTTGTATACTTTAGCATGTATGTATGAATCATACTTTAGTGGCTTATTGTGTACGTATGGACCATACTTTCTTTCATTGATGGGTCTATATTTATTGATTATATCTGATACTATGTGATTCTATGTGTGAACACATTTTGTTTACATTGAACTTGATTCTTATGATTATAAGATCATATTGGTTACTCTTATGCTTATGAATCATGCTTATGTGGATTCATGAGATAAGATTTTGATTATGCGATATATTTAGATATGATTGTTCATTTGGTAACACTTATGAATATGGCTAAAGTTATTTCTTATGAATTGGATACTTCAAGAATATCATGGATTTGGAAAGTATCATGGACTTGATACTACCTTGAATATCATGGAATTGATACTCAAAAGAATCAAGGTGACTCATGGATCTAGGAAATCCACAATATATATATTCATCACTGATGCTTCAATCTATCCATGGTAGAAACAAATGTATTGTATGTTGATAGCCCAATTGGAGTGGGATTCTCATATTCAAATAACACTAAGGAATATCATAATTTTAATGATACTCACACTGGTATGTTGAATTTTAATAATGCTCAAGCTATTATGTTAGTAACTATTTTTTATATTGTTGGCTTGTAGTTTGATGGGTAATATTTTTATTTTGGTGTAGAATTTTCTATTCACAAAGTCATTTTAGCTATTTGTTAGAGGGCTGAACCTCTTCAGTTAATTCTTTTAATTAAATAATATCAAAGAGAACACATCTAAAAGACTATTGATTGATGCAACCAAAGACTATCTGGCATTCATTTTGAACTGGTATAAGAAATTTCCAGAGTTCAGAGATGCATAGTTTTAGATAACAGGGGAGAGCTATGCAAGTAGGTATAAGAGAAGGTCCAAACTCATTCAAAGGGTACCTATTTGGAAGATAATAAAAAAAAAAGAAAAAAGAAAAAAAAGAACAAGATAAAAATATATCAGATTGAATATCATCAAATATGAAGAAGTGAGTTTGGATAACAACAAGGAAGGAATAAGACAAGTTGGTCAGATCTTTATTCTAATATGGACGCTAGAAGAAAATCTGAGACTTCCATTTGTAGTTTGATTTATTACTACTAAGAGCATAAGTTGTGGCCTTCATATTAAGGTTGACATGGAGAAAAATGTGGTTGTTACTAAGAGATAAATGTCATTGAATAGTAGGGAGAATAGAGGAATATATATTTTTAATACTTTTGGATATTTTATTGAATAAGAAATATATAATGGGTGTTACATTTCATGAGGAAGATATTTTTAATATATTGGATACTTCTCAGCATACTTATCCTTTTACGATCATAGTCAATTCAATATCAGAAATTATTTCAGACTGAATATTTCAAATACCAATATGTAATTATATGGTAAATTAATAACATCTCTTATTTTTCTCTTTATAATTTCACATTCATTATACTGGCTTATTGTTTTACTTACTTATGATTCCACTTGTTTGTTTTTTCCTAAGTGTGCAACTATGTTTCCTCTTGTAGGTATTGAAATACAATTCAACCAAAGCATAGAAATCATGAAGACATGTAAAATGTTTTAAAATTTGTCATTACATTTTTAATTTAAAAATAACATATTAAATGTAAACCATATGTTGAATTCCCTTATGTCTAAAACTATTACTCATACATCATATTTTAATGCTTTTGTATACTACAAATTCTAAGGTTCCAATCTTCCTATCCTTTGTTACTTTGATGAATTATCTCTATATAGAAACTAATAAAACTTGATTAAGAAATTAAAAATTGTTACTTATTTTTTTTACTCTTATTGCATTCCTCATACCTATTGCACAATTTCTAGTTATTACCTCATGTACTCCATTGTGAATGTTTAATGAATTATGAAATATAATGTTGGCTTTCCAAGGTTACAAACTAACTGGCACATTATAGACAGTTTTGTGCAAGGAGATAGAATGGTCACAAGAATGGATTGAGATGTTAATGAGTGTATGATTTGAGTGTATTGGGATCCTTAGAGGAGTTAGGGTCACCATGGGAAGTACAGTTCATGAGTTTGGTTGCAGAATCCTATTGAGTGAAGAGTGCATGTTGTGAGCATGGAGCATGATTGACTAGTTTGGGTTTGAAGAGTTTCTTGGAGATCCAAGGTGTGGAGTCTAGTGGGGTTTAAGGTCATTGAAGATTGAAATTTGATAGTTATATGGAGTGGATGGGTCCAGGAGTGATCTTAGAATGAAGATTGAGGAAGTTTCTATCAAGCAAAGAAGGAAACAAGCATTAAAAAGTTTTAGGCAGTTAAGTGGTTGCAATCAGGTTTCTTTGAAGAGTTTCAGTCTATTTGTTTGTTGATCCACATGACTGGAAAGGGGGGTGTAAATTAGATGTGTAAGAAAACCATAATGTAATTGGTTCAATCAATAAAACAAACAGTTTTCTCTGTATACTATATTTTGTCCCATGGGTACAGTCAGCAACCCTATGTCTTCAGACAAGTTTTGTGATATTTTAATTGTTGGATGATGGTGTAAGATTCTTTATTTGGTTATTACTTATGTTTCCATGCATTTATCTCATTATGTTAATTGCTAAAGAGGTCAGGGAATTGACTGGTATCCTTACTGTACCTGGGCTTCCTGTTGTAATAGTGAATTGGGATTGTAGTCTTCCTTTATGAATTGAGTCTCCCACCCCCTGTGATCACTGTGATTGGTGGAGATGTCTAATATGTAACATATACTAGTAATATAGTTTGTTTATGTAGGGATATAAGGACGTGTGTTTGAGAAGCCACATAATGGTGGGGATCTCTGAGTGAAGAGTGCCATGTTTTGGTACCAATTGTATACACCTAAAAATGGTCATCTAGAGTATTAGCCCCTTTTGCTAAATCACTAATTTCTTATTCTTGATCAAATCCTAGTTCTATCATTTATTCGATTATTTTCTATGGGCTAACCATCTTATCCTAAGTCTTTATTTATTTAAAAGGAATATTTCCTCGCCTTTTAATAAATAAAAAGCCCCCACTTTTCCTCTTATCCTAAGTTGCACAAATAAAGCATTATTCTTATTTATAAAATGAGAAAAAGTACTTTTTGTCTCATATGGACACAAAAGTCAACTCCTATTTTCTCATTGGAGGATACTTGTGCACATGGATTTGTTGGAAACAATTGTCTGAAGGAAATTGATACTCAATTATGTATTGTCTTTGATGTCACACAATGTCATAGTCCGCAGCAATCAGATCCTATCGAGCTCAGTCGGTCTGCCAGACAGGAATATTAGTGCTTACCGAGCTCACTCGGTTACCAAAGGAAATTCAGCATTTACCGAGTTCAATCGGTCATTGAAGAAAAGTTAGTGTTTACCGATTTCAGTCTGTCATCAAAGAAAAGTTAGTGTTTACTGAGTTCAGTCGGTCATCGAAGAAAAGTTAGTGTTTACCGAGTTCAGTCGGTCATCGAAGAAAAGTTAGTGTTTACCGAGTTCAGTCGGTCATCGAAGAAAAGTTAGTGTTTACCGAGCTCAGTCGGTCATCGAAGAAAAGTTAGTGTTTACCGAGTTCAGTCGGTTATCAAAGGAAAAGGATTGTCGGTGTTTACCGAGTTCCCTCGGTCTCTGAAAGATTATAGAAAGTTATGGTCACCGAGCACTGTCGGCCCTTGAAGGATTTTTTTTTTGCAAATAGAGTTTGCTTAATTCAACCGACTGTTATACTAAATAATGTCGATTTGACAAATCTAAAATCATATAAATAAAAGGTCAAATGTGAAAAATGAAGAAGATACACAGCAGAAGATTTACAGAAGAAAAGCAGGAAAGGTGTATGCAAATTTGTGAAGGATGTTCAGATATCCTTGAGGTGCAGCAGAGATTTATTCGATCAGAAAGGATCAGACTTATGCAGAATAGAGATCTGTAATCAGCAAGATAGTTGCATTATTATACAGGTCATTTTTCATTGTTACCTTCTTATCATTGTAACAGTGAATTCTAAATCTCTTAACCGAGTTGGTTTAACAACCATAATGTAAATCCTCTAACAAGGTGACAATTCCATTGAATTGTTTTCAAGACCTCTTACCAGGCCACTCCTAGTAGGGTGTTTTAAATCCTCTAACAAGGTCACACCTAACAGTGTGTTTTGTAACCTTTTAACGGGTTGGCTTCTAACCGGGCATCACTTCAGAAAAGTGAAAATCAGTATCTAGATACATTGGTGGTTTTTCCCATATTGGGTTTCCACGTTAAATCTTGTGTCTCTTGTGTTCTTAATTGCTTTCTCAATCATATACATGTGCTAATGAATATATAAAGATAATATTGCTAATACTTTCTGCATCTTCAAAGTTACTGCAACCTATTTACCGAGTGCTAAAATAGATAACATTGTTAAGATATCCTAAGGGATCTACAAAGAATTAAAAGGAAGTGTTTTTATGGTTGACTGATTCACCCCCCCTCTCAGTCACTTCATCCATATTCCATCAGGATTGCTCCTCTTTTAAGCTCCACTGTTGATTAAATCTTTTGCCTCTTAATCTCCATGGTCCATTCCTCCTCATTTCCTTTAAAAGGAGAGCTCTCTTCTTCATTCTAGATCCCCAACTTTTTATGCTAACTTTATGCTGTAGGTTTTCTAGGTCACTTTGGAGCTTTTGAAGATTTGGAGCATTCTTAGCATCTACATCTCATTCTTGCATTCTACATCTCATTCTTGCATTCTTAGCTTAGCTTCATATTTATGCTTTCTTAGATTACCTTCATTTCTATGCTCTAGATTAGCTCACATAGATTAATTAGCTTGGGTTGTAACACTTGCATATTTCCTTTCATAGCTTAGCTTGCATTTCCATTTCTAGCATAGCATTGCATTGCATTTTCATTCTTAATTCTTGAGGATATTGGAATTCTTGCCCTTGTCTTCATTGAATCTCCCATTACATGGTTTACTAGCAAGGTTATAGGCTAAATAGCTCTAGTTGAGAGCATTCTTAAAAACCCTTGCACTCCATGCCTAGGGAGCTATGGATCGATTTGTGAGACCTCATTCTTGAGTTTCCTTGCATGTAATGATCCATAGAAGTGTGACACATTTATAGCACACACCAATCACATGGAGGATGAATGCACTGAAGGATGGATACATTTTATGATGGAATATGGATGTTAGGATCCATATTGATGTGTTCGATCAATTATATTGATGTGGAGGTAGTTTTAAAGGTCTTTGTGAAAAAAGCCCTAGATAAGTGACCCTAGTGTTAAAGGTATTTTTCAAAAAGATATGAACAAGTACATTATACATCAAGAGATGCCCTCCTTCAGCTCCACTTTGCGGAAGAACAAAATGAAATAAAATTGATTTTTTATGGGCACTAACCCCAAACCCTCAAATGATTCAAAGACTCAAACTTGGCTAGACCTTTCCCAATGATCCAAGATGATATGAATGAAGTCTATGGATTGTGTTTAAGTGGATTTGATAGGTTTTGTGGTTCTATTCAATACCCAAGGTTTCCAACTCTCCAAACTTCTTCAAACTATCCAGAGGCCTAATAGCCATGTCTTGTAGCCCTACAGTGAAGGTAAACAACACTTAACTCTAAAAACTTCCAAAGGATTGACCAAACACATTGGTGTTTTGGAAACCCTTTTTTTAGTACATTGTCATATCAAAAGGAAAGATATGGTTGTTTCGGAACATGTACTGTTTCTCACACCCTATGACTCCCAAAATGCATATAAATGGGTAATTTAACAAAGCAACCTTGTGTTTCTTGTACTCCCAAGACTCCAAACTATAGAAAGTGTCATATTATGCTATCAAAACTCCAAATATCAAAGGAATTAGACTCAGAGTTCCTAGAACCCCAAAATCCCCAAATTTGGTGTTCCAAACCCATGTTTCTAGGTCTTTATAAATCTTTGTCTTTTAAGAATTGTTAGACCAAATTGAAGGTTTTTTCACCTTCCATTCAACATACCAAAGCATTTCAAAACCTAAAATATGTACCTCTCATTTGACTAGAATGTCTACTGCAATACCCTTACCATCAAATTCAATCCTTTTTCCACCATTTGCTGACTAATAACCCTTTAAATGGTGACAATGTTGTAACAGTGAATTGGA
This sequence comes from Chamaecyparis obtusa, assembly GCA_027943335.1. Classification (NCBI taxonomy): domain Eukaryota; kingdom Viridiplantae; phylum Streptophyta; class Pinopsida; order Cupressales; family Cupressaceae; genus Chamaecyparis; species Chamaecyparis obtusa. Next base: position 1,054,071 of record BSBK01002650.1, on the reverse strand, counting down.
TTAGCTTCAAAATAATTCTAAGTTCATATGAATGCCTCCAATATAATAATAATTCAAATTAATATGAAAGCCTTCAAAACAATTCAATGCCCATATGAATGCCTCCTTTTCATAAACCAAATGTGAGAGAAGTGGGATATTATTTGGGAATATCGAACTACAATAAATCCCTAATGGAATAAATTAGGGAAAGATAATGGAAAAGAGCCAACATTAGTAGATCCCACCTCATTTTTACCCACATTTCATGAAGCTATTCTTAATCTTCTCTTTTTAAATGAGAATGATTATTAATGATATTGCGAGAACTTATAGGTGGTGTTGATCTGCAATCGCAAGTGTTGTCGATCTGCAATCTGTGATCCTTCATTGATGTTGTCCATCCATCCTTCACCTCTTCTTTGCGTGGGGAACAACAAAATGAAATAAAGTGAAACCGTCTTTTTTTTTAGTTATATTCCTGTGTTGGTTGTAATTACAATGACATGTCATGGTTGTCGTAATTCTGACCAACACGAGAATGGATTTAAAAGAAATTCAAAATTTTCCTTCTATAAACCAACCAAGAGAAACCATTTTAATGTTTGGTTGGAAATGTGGGTCAAATGTACTAGTGGCATTCGGTTTAAGTGAAAGTTGAATTAGAATCTAAAGTTACAAGTTGAGTTAGAAATTATAATTAAAAAGAGAATTATTGAGTTATTGAGTTATTTTATCATAAAAAGTGAATTGATAGAAACTAGGTAGAGAGACTTGAGCTCTATTTTAGGGTTTGCATGTTTTCGAAATCAATAGGTCTTTTTTATGAGGGGTTTCTAGGTATTATTTTCAATGATGTCTATCAGGTTTTGAAAGTGCTTTTGGATGAATTAAAAGATTTTAGGAAACCTTAGTTTTGGTGAGCATTGTTTTGAGATTGTTTGAAAGCTTGGATTTTAAAGGTTGGATAAGATCTTTCTTGGCTTCAAATTTTTTAGATGTTGGTTGAGGTAGGGTTTGAAACCATCTTTTTGTAAAATTCTTCTTTTGGAAAGATTGTATGCTTTGTGTCTGAGATTGATTATGTGAATGATTGGGAATTGGTTTTTGTTTTAAATTAATTTTGTTTTTCTGAAATTTTGGATTAGTTGATGTTAAATTAGATCTAGAATTCAGTTTGGTGGTTTGAAAACCTAGGATGAAATTTTAAGAAATTGTGTGAATTTTCTCAGTCAGGATATTTACCCAGAAAAGATTGATATTGTATTCTCAGTATGTTTTGCATCGAAAATTAAATTTGAAATTGCTTGTGAAATCATATTCAAAAGAAATTAGTTTTTTTTTCTGAAACCATAGTTTTCCATTAAAGAAATCAATTGAGAAAATATATGTGTTTTTTTTTTAAAAGGGTTTTGTTATTTGAATTTATTATTATTATTTATTAATTTTCAAATTTAAAATTTTAAAATATATATATATATTATTTATTAATTGCAAATTTAAAAATTTATATTTTATATTTTATTGTTATTATTATTATTTATTAATATTTGGATTTTAAATTATATAAAAAAGTTAATTAATAAATAAATATTAATTGATTATTTTTATATGCAGATTTTAATATTAATGTTTTCATTTATATTTATATTTAGAAAATTAATAACATTATTTTATTATTAAATACATGTTTTGATATGCATAGAGATTTTAGTTGAATGCTTATTTAAAAAGTATATGTGCATGATATTTTATTTTAAATAGATAGTTATGTATGAGATATTTAGATGAATGCTTTTGTAGTCAAATGGACTTTAGTCAACAAGATGATTGCTTTCATCAACTAAAATCTATAAATTAGTTTTGGGTACTTTTGCATGTTTTGAGACTTTGATTAATTGTAATTGGGGAACTACGTTGGCTAAATTAGAAATTGTATACCAGAGGCTCTAGAGTAATTTTTGGAATGCACGAGTTGTTTTTTGTAATTGTTTTTTTAATCTTAATTTTGAATTAATATTTTATATGATATGTGGTCGCCTTGTAATTTTATCATGTGGTATGAAGGTTGTCATCTAAAGTTGTTTGTGGGTTACATATTTCACATGGGGAATTATGGTCTCGATCTCTATTGTCAACCTTGTTTTATTGAAGCTTATGATTTTAAGGACACTTTGAGAGTGTTGTTATGTTATTGTGGTTATGTGAAAACTAGTGTGTTCCTATTATATTATGGAACTAATTTGAGGATTATTGTTATCATTCTATTGGTATCTAGTTTGTGAGCCTAAGTAGGTTAACTAAGTGTATAGGTGGGGAGTGTCTTGCAATAGGCATCGGGGCCTATAAGTGGCTACCAAGATAACTTATTGCAAGTGACTTAATAAAGTGATAACATAATAAAATCTACTAGGATAGAAACATTAAGAAGATGTATTTTTTCCTCACCCATGCCTTGAGCACTAGTATAGGCTCGAATGGTTTGTGAGATAATGCATGTCACCTATGTGGATTTGGATATAGCATTGTTGGTGCCTTTTCTGTATGAGAGGTTTATTAATACCACATAGAGTCACCAGGCATTGGGGTCTTGAGGGACTGTCAGGATAACTCTATAGTTGACTCGTGTGATGATACTTCTATTGATATTGTGGCAATTGATCATGTAGTGGGTGTTGATATTGTGGCCGATTTTAGAGGTTGACCTAAAATGCATGTTATAAGTGGTTGAGATGCATAATGCATTGTAATGTTGGTGTAATATTTTACTGGATAATAAGAAAGGTTGGATGACTATGTAGGTGGACATAGCCTAGGGTTTGGGTGAACCACATTAAATCTATGTGTTATTTGAGTTCAGATTGTTTTCTTCTTTTATTTCTACATATAATTGTGTATTCTTATATTGTTTAGGATTTGTCAATTCCTAACAACTTCCCCATAAGCATCTTAGGTTTCCTACATGTATTGGTTGCCTCTGGTTGAGTATGTTTTACTTTTTTTGTCTTATTGTACCTTTCACTACTACATTTGAGGTCAAATTCTGACGGCCATTTGTTGGCATTTTGACAGATGAGTTCGTCACCATTTTTGCATAGGAAATTGCGATAGAAGACCTATCCGTTGGTTTACCAACATCATCTCACGTCGGAAACTTGCACATGCCAACAGTTTTGTTATGGCATTTTTTGTGGTTCATCCATCAGAATTCTGACACAATGACCTATCAAAATATACAATCTCTATCAGAATTAACTGTCGCAAATATATCCTTTCTGACATTATAACTGTTGGAATAGTGACAGTTTCCACCTAATTCTGACAGATACACCTGTCGAAGATATGGCATTAATGTCAAAATATCTATCAAAAATTGACTATTTGCGACACTTAAACTGTCGAAAGAGTAATAGTTCTTTAGCATTTCTCCAATAGGTTCCTTGTCGAACGTATAGCATTACTGTCAGAACTATTGTCGTAAATTAGTTTTCTCCAACATGTTATTTGTCGAATGCGTAGCACTTCTATTGGAATTAATTATTAATTGTAAAAAAATTTACGGATATGCACATTAAAGATAAAATAGCTCAAGAGACCATCATAGGTTCTCTCTTTCTTCAGTCTATATTATTGACAGAATGTTTTACCTTTCATTAGCTCATCAAATTTGGGGATTTGAAAGAATTTAATAGAATATTTTCATGACAACATATATTATTTAAGTTGATGTTGCATGAATTTATCTACTTCACGCACTTGTACACTATGAGGACGGTGATAAAGAAGCATGGCCATGGATGGCCATGCTTCTTTATCATCATCCTCATAGTCTACAAGTGCGCGAAGTAGATAAATTTGTGCAACATCAACTTAAATAATATACGTTGTCATGAAAATATTCTATTAAATTATTTCAAATCCCCGAATTTGATGAGCTAATGAAAGGTAAAATATTATGTCAATAATATAGACCGAACAAAGAGAGAACCTATGATGGTCTCTTGAGTTGTTTTATCTTTAGTCCTAGCTACTATCCTAACTACCTATCAATCATCGAGAATAATCATCACCTTGCATTTATGTACACTGCACAAATTGATCCCAGTCTCGCAAAAACATTTTACACTCGTACATCTCATCAATACTAGAGGCCTAAAGTAATTTTATATGATTACTAGCACATTTCGTGCATGGATGAGAAATAGTATCCAAAGTTTCTAGATAACCATTTTTGAGAAGAGGAATGAGTGCAGGCCAAAGAAGGGATAATTCCACAACAGAAAGGAAGACATCTTTTTAGCCTGGGTTTGGATCCTACCCCAATTGTCAAAGGATCTAGGGCCAGTCTAGAAAGATGTCTTCCCATTTTGCCTGCAACATTGTGTCCATCCATGATCTCAGGAATATCAACATCTTTCTACTCTTCATTTGCCAAAATATATTGCTTCTTCAAGCTTGTAGAGTAATCTTATTAATAAAAGAACTCTTGCCAACATTAGGGTACCCACAAATCAAAATAGTTGATGTTATTGGTGCTTGTGCTCAAGGATATCAATTCACTATTTTGAAACAGCCAAATCATTTTTATTTCATTTGTAGAGAAAAGGAGTGGGAGAAAATGAGCGGGTGAAAGTTGATCGAGCACAAGAGAAGGCATTACATTTTATTTGATCATGAATGCTCTTTGAAATGACCAATCATGTTTTCTATTTGATTTTTTTTGGTGTTTTTTTTTCCCATATTTAGTAGATAAAAATCATAGCGGCAGCCACTTAGCCATCTTTTTGATGTTCTAGGTATTTTACAAAGATACAAGTATGTGGATTTATCATTCAGTTGCTTGCAGTTATTGGTCAAATGAAAATATTTTGTCAAGTTGAAAGGGAAAGATATCAGTTTGGTGTTTTCAGTTTATGTTAAAAGTTGATTTGGTAAAATCCTCAAAAAACACACTACATGTTGTAAAATGTAAAGAAGTTGAATGTTAAATGTAAGATATATATCTCATCCATAGTAATCAAAAGAAAGGACATGAAACTTATAAGGAGATTTACCAATCCAAAAATATAAGTGAATAGGAAACATGATTGGTACCTTATGAATTGGTTTTTGAGGTGCACAATCTTCATCAATCTCCTGAGAACAAGACCCCTCCTCATGAAAAATGCATTTAATGGATTAAACAAATCTACAAAACTGAACCAATGGCATGTTTAGAACAAAGAAATAGATTGATAATAATATGCTGAAAATTCTATTATGTTTAATACACGCAAAAGGACTAGTCCCAACAATTCTTAAACATACTTTATCTGATATGATAATAACATGCTAATTAAACTGATAAGGATGTTATCTACATTTAATCTTCCAATTACTAATTACACAAAAAAAAAATTACAAAACTAAACCAATGGCATGTTCTTCATTTGGTACAAGGAAGATTTGGCTATGAAAAAAAAAAGTGAAACGGCCTCATCATTTTTATTTTGATTGGATAGAGGAGCGAAAGCTGAGGGCAAGAGAAGGTATGTGATTTCTTCATCTTTCGAGCATTTGGCATCATATTCAACTGCAAATTTGGCATCATATTCAACTGCAAATTTCAAATGCATTGCATTTTATTTGATCATGAATGCTCTCTGAAATGACCGCATTCTACTAGTGTCGTGCCCTAGCCCGTGTTTTATTTCCATTATTTGATATTATTGGTGCTTGTGCTCAAGGATATCGATTCACTATTTTCAAATGTTTGGATCATTTAGATAGTTACATTTCGTGACTTTTCCTCTAGTACACAGTCAGGAAATGTAATTGTCTAATGATTATATGTAATGTTGAATGGATTAAATGCTTTATTCTTGGTAGAAGTGAATGGAAGGAATAGTGTGTATTAAATACAATCCAGTCACTTATTGAATGCTTTTGAGACTACTAGTTTGACTGTCCATGCGCTACCAGTGACTGAGATTCATTAAAGGATACAAAACCCTTCATTTTGGGGTTATTATGTGTGGATTCAAATGTAGGTTTGATTTGGTTAATGTTTAGAAGAGATCAATAAAGTATTTAAAGACAATCTTACATGTTTGGAGAGGTTTGAGAGGCATTTATCATGACTGTTCACTCACAAACATCGGCATAGACTAGTTTTACTAAGTTTCCTTTCTCTGTTGTAGGGGTACAGTCAGAGGGTTCATTGACAAAATGATCCTTCGAATGGTTACTATGAATATGAATGATTTGGTATAGCATATTGCTCATTTTACTTGAAGTTTGGAATAGCTTGTGCAAGGGTGAAATTAGTTTTGATTGTTTTGGTCGTGATTGTTCCTCTACACAGTCAAGAAATGTAACTGTCTAATGATTATATGTAATGTTGAATGGATTAAATACTTTATTCTTGGTAGAAGTGAATGGAAGGAATATTTTTGGTGTTAGGTTTCATTTATTATTGAATTCAATGGTTTCCAAGATGTGTTGAGGAGTTTGCTCCTTGTTTAATGTTAACTGTTCTTGCACAATCCACTCATACAACAGTGAAATGCTATGTGGAAGGGATGGTTGATAGTGTTCCTTGAGGGAAGGGGGATTGTGAAAGACTTTTTATCATTTTATTTTGTATTTCCAATATGTTTGGTTGTAGGGAAGATCAGGAGAATGAAGGATCACTCACCGATTGCATGATAACATAGTTTTGAAGAGTCATTGGTTGAGGGGACAATCAAGGTCCTGATGATTGGGCCATTGGAGGACCCTATTTATTTGTATTAATTTCTATTCAAATTAGATGCATGGATTTCTTGTGAACTATTAGCTGCTATGTATCTTGCAACTACATCCGTCAATCTACATATACTTCTCTACGGTTATAAGCCACTTAGAGATCAAAATAGAGAAACTAAATCAAAATCATTCTTTGTCCTATTTCCTTTTTAAAAAGTCTCAACTATCAATGATACAATATACATTTGATGCCCTAAGCTATCAAATATACAAATGGCACCTACCTAGAAGCACACTAGGAGAATGAAGGATCACTCACTGATTGCATGATAACCCAGTTTTGAAGGGGCATTAGTTGAGGGGATAGTCAAGGTTTAGATAATTGGGTCATTGGAGGACCCTAGTTCTTTGTATTAATTTCTATTCAAATTGGATGCATGGATTTATTGTGAATTATCGACTGCTATGTATCCTCCAACTGCATCCGTAAATCTGCATATACTTCTCTAGGGTTGTAAGCCACTTAGGGATCAAAATAGAGAAACTAAATAAAAATCGTTCTTTGTCCTATTTCCTTTCAACAAAGTATCAACTATCAATGATACAATACATTTGATGCCCTAAGCTATCAATACAAATGGCACCTAGCTAGAAGCTCACGAGCTATCCATTTGATAAGCACAGTCAACATTTCAAAAAAATGGATATCCTTAAGCACAAGCACCAATAAAATCAAATAATGGAGTTAAAGCATGGGCTAGGGCACGATACCAGTAGAATGTGGTCATTTCAGTGACAACAATTTACAATGTGGTCTTTTGGCATGTATTAAATAGAATAGAATTTTTAGCATATTATCATCATTCTATTTCTTTGTTGTAAACATGCCATTGGTTCAGTTTTGTAACTTCACTTTGTATGAGTGGATTGTGCAGAAATAGTTAACATTAAACGAGGAGAAAACTCCTCAACACATCTTGGAAACCATTGAATTCAATAATAAATGAAGCCTAAAACCAACACTATTCCTTCCATAGTTGCTGGATACATAGCAGTCGATAATTCACAAGAAATCCATGCATCAAATTTTTATAAGGATATCCTACTAATCAATAGGAATTTTCTTGAGATGACCAATGATTATGCATTTTGATGGCAGTGTGCTAGTTCAAAAGGATAATATAAATCTGAAACAATTTTTTCTGATTTTCTCAAACTATAAATGTGGTTAAAGGGAAGCGGAAAACCCACAAACCAAGCTAGCAAATGATTGTACATCAAATTATTCCTATATTCATTCAAGTATTGCTATGCTTTAGCTATGTGACCTTTGAGCTTCATCTAGAGGAATGTGTAGCTTTAAGATAGAGTTACTTCTTGGGCCTTACAATAGGGTGGAATATGATCAAGATTTGTTTAGGCTGTATCTTTGTTAGTCCCATTGTTAGGTTCTTATAGTTCATGGTTTGAATCTATTATGGTTGTGTAAGGGATTTGTAGATGCTTTTTCTAACATAATTATTGGACACCATGATTGGAACAACTGGTTGTTGGCTATTGTACACATGAATCATATCTATCAATGGTTCTTTGTGTTCAAGAATTCGTTGATCAATCTTTGAGATTTATTGTCCCAGCTTTAAAAGAGTGATAAAAGATATAGTGAGTGCTATCTTTTCCAAGTGTTTAGTGGGTGCCATTATCTTCTAGGAGTAATTGCTGGAACCAAATTATGTTCTTTGCCTCTAGTAAATATTGCAGACACAACCATCTTCTTGGTGAAGGGTTTCTTCCATCCCCATGAGGCACTATTGCATGGTTTCCATTCCCTTGTAGTATACTGAACCTAATTTAATACAAGTGTGCACTATTTTGGGTTCCATAATTTATGGCCCCTACATTGTGGTTGTTAGCCTAATTAAGAGAGACCTACCTTTGCATATAATAAGAGGCCAACATGAAACAAACATCCAGAGGTTAGGGGGTTGTTCCCTATCCATAATTTATTATTTAAGTGCTAAGTGATGATGGGTATATCGTGTAATTCATACCTAGTGTGTCTTTTTCTTTCTCTCCACATTTCACATTAGGAGTATATGTTATAAAATACTAATGAAATCAACTATAGGTCAAATCTAGTCAAAATTGCAATATAAAGATTAAAATAGATCTTGAAGAAATATGGGAACCATTTTTGACAAATATTGTACAAATGAAGAAAATACTCCAAAGAGGAAATGCTTCAATGTGGAACAATTAAAGGACAATATTTTACTTTTATATGCACATCTGCAATGTTTTTGATATATTTCTAAGATAACAAAACCATAGAAAGAATAGCATATAGAAGAAAGTATAGAATAATGATCATACTTTGAGATATTGTGGAAAATTAAAGGAAAGAATGCTTGGTGGGGTTATCATGCAATCACTGAGTGATCCTTCATTCCCCTCTTCTAGTGACCCTTCAAAACTAGGTTATCATGCAATCAATGAGTGATCCTTCATTGTCCTGGTCTGCCCTGCAACCAAACATATTGGAAATACACAATACAATGATAACAATTCTTTCGCAATCCCCCTTCCGTCAAGGAACACTATCAACCATCCCTTCCACATAGAATTTCACTATTGTATGAGTGGATTGTACAGGAACAGTTAACATTAAACAAGGAGCAAACTCCTCAACACATCTTTGTTGTAAACATGCCATTGGTTCAGTTTTGTAAAAAAAAAATTTGTGTTAAATGCATTTAAATGGAACATTAAGCATAGTAATAATATGCTTAGTCTATTAGTAATTGCAGATTAAAGGCCCATAACACCTTTATCAGTTTAGCATGTTATTATAAGATACTAAAGAAGACCTGCTATTTGTTAGAGAAATCTTCACTATCCCCCACAATGAAGACAATGAAGATTGACCTCCTACCCCACAACAAAGAACATTTTAATAAGAATAAGATAGTGCCAAGAAACATTTTCTCAAATATGAAACGTGAGGAAAAGTAATAAGGTTAACAATGCCAAGATTCACAGCATTAAATTTCACCTGCGGATGAGTTTCTGTAGTGGGTTGCCTAGAATCAAAAATATGTTGAGTTGCACTTGAGTTGTAACTAAGAGTATCATGTAGAACAAACCCTAAACTTTGAAAGCATTCTCTAGCCTGGCAATTCAAAATTCAATCTAGGCAAGCATCAGTAAGTGAAATAAATTATAGACATCAACATCAACATCATCATAATCATTAGACATAAATTATAAACATCAACATCAACATAATCACAATCATTTGGAGGGTATTCATTTTGGTCCTTGGATAGTACTATGTTTCTTGAAAGTTCTTGTGATGCTTCTAAACTTTAAAGACATATTTTATGGCTTAATGATAATATAGATTAGTGTTTTGTTTTCTAATGGAATTTTGTTGATCATTCATGGTCTTGGAGAAACTTTTGATTGTCTTGATTCTTGAGTCTTGACGTTGTTTCTCAATGTGATATAGACTGACCACAAGATGGTTTAGTTGGTCCTCTCTTTCTATTTAATCATTTGTCTTCATGGTGTAAGTGTCAATATGTTATAATCCAACCAGCATGTCATACTCCCACTTCTGACAAACCTCACAGCATGCAAATAATAGCCAAAGACTTGGGTGATTAGCATACACAAATAGCGATTACCCTTAGGAAACAATGATCATTAATATTCATTAATGGTGGGTGGTGATTCTTTGGTAATAAAGGCATTGCCAGCATTCATCATCTTAACCAAGTCATGGGTGGTGATCCTTGAAATAGCACAATTAGTAAAAGGAAATAACAACATAATTCATGGGTGGTGATCCTTGAATTTGGAGTGAGGAAGAAGGAAAATTGGAAAATAAAATATGGAATAATCAGGTTGGAATTGGAGAAGAATTCAGAAATAAACTTGAATTAGAAAAAAGCCAAGTTATCTAGTTCTTTTTTTGAGGCTGGGTTCTGATTCTACTTTTGTTCTCCTCTGGGTTCAACTTGGGTTCCTTTGGTAGGAACTTGGGTGCTTGGCCCAATCCTGGGTGCACCTACAGTATTATAAATATGATACATGAGGTATTTTATTCATAATTTTATAGGCTAACTCATTATTATGGTAACATGGGTATGACCACACTCCATGCCTTATAATGGTACCCAACATGGACTGTGGTTCAAATGAAGTTGAACCAAATGTTGACCGTGATGGCTATGATCATGATGAAGATAAATATGAATATTAAATCTAAAATATGGCTTGTAATTTGAATTTTCATTGTGAATGAAGAAACTATAGATTCAAGTTGACTCATTCTATGTTGTAGTATATTTGTTCCCTAGATCTACCATATTATATATGTGTAGCTTGTAAGGGACATCTTTTGCTCATCCATGTATCATAGCTCGGTGAGAGTTCTTAGGAGAAAGACAAGATGTCAGTGGGAGATGGAGAAACCAATATCAGAACACCGCTTGAAGCCTTGCAATGTTGAGAGTGGGATAAAAGCTACACTTGAGACCCTATATAAGGAACAAACTTATTGAGCTTCACTTTGTTTCGAGAATAGTTTTATATTCTATACTAAACAGGGCCAACCACATGAAGGTGGAAGCTCATTTGGCCCCACCCCCCTCCCCCTAACATCACTCTAAATTCCTCGTTAATATCTAACATTCATTCATTATTTCATCCATTAATAAAATTCATCTAACATCTAAAGTTCATCTAACATTCATCTAAAGTTCATCTAATAAAATTCATCTAACATTCTAAAGTTCATCTAACATCTAACATTCATTTACACATTAATAAAATGTGACATTCATTAATTATCACATGATAACATTCATTAACACATTATAAAATTTATGAACATTCACTACCACATAATTAAATTCATTGGCATATAAAAATCAGTCATTATCAATTAAAGTGCATAGATGACAATCATTTCTTTTTTTTCTTTTGATTTCTAGTTTTTAAGATGTAATTGTTAAGATGAGTATCGATATCATCATCATGATCATCTAACCTCTCATTAGATCTCAATGCACGCCTAGTTCTATGTTGATGCAAAGGGGGGTCATCTGCAATAACATATAAAAGGGTTAAATTAAAAACATTTTATTATAATTAAAAACATTTTAAACATTTTAAAGTATTTCAGTACTTTACAGGCCATAATCGTATAGCTCTTTACCTGATCTAGTCACATCATCAACATCGAGGTCATCTTGTCTGGCCTCTGCCTCAACCTCAACATGCTCATTAACAATAGCCTCTACACTCTCTACAGCTACAATACAAATTGTTACATTAATCCAAACACCAATTACAATTAAATTTTTATTACTACACCAATCAATTTAAGATGTTTACTTGTATTACTTTGATGCACATCCTCATTGTCATCAACACCCACAGGTTGTGTACGGCAAGAATCGGCAGGCTGCATTTCAATTTCATATGCATTCATGTTATCATTGTTTTCTTACTTAAAACAAATTTACTCACTTTATGTTGGAACTGTTGAACCTACAACTGATTTACAACTGATTGGAGAGATTGTTGAAACAGTGATTGAAGATCACATAAAAAGTAGTTGTATAGATATTCAATATGTTAAATCAGTATTATGTTGTCATTGATGTCAACTAGTTTCTTATTAGTTTGACAGTACTTATCTTGTAAGTTATCATTACCGAGACATCTAAAGAATGGTGAAAGAAGGTCACAGCAGATAAGGATAAGGATTGCATTGGATAACATATTGATGAGTATTTGATCTCATTATATTGACTTTAGTATGTTGTATTCATCTATTATGGAGAAAGGAACTAAAAGACACAAAGCAGTGTTGGTCGGTAAAAGAGAATAGTTTAATGTTTATCGAGATCCTCAGTGTAAACACCGATGATAGTATACACCGATGTAGTGTGTTGTATACCGAGCTCAAGTTTAATTGATGAAGGTTTACCGACACATTTCTTTGTTAACCGAGGAGAAAAGAAAAGCATTTAATGATATTGTTGACTAGACAATTTGACGACAAAACTAATGAGCTGGATTCGCATGATTTCAAGGTGAAAAGTCAAAGTTTGTTACAAGGATCTACGACTAACAAAATTCAAGGAAGATCTAACAAAGGAGATTGAAACGTTTTAATGACACATCAGCCGAGGAAGTTTAAAGCGGCAAAATCAATGGATATGATTAAGCGGCAAAATCTGATGGATGAAAATAAAACGGCTTACATGTTTATTTAAGGAAAAAGAAAAAAACATTATGAAGGAGAGGAGGAGAGAGAAGAGAAGAAGGATATACTGTAGAAGCTGAGTGTGAACTAGCATTCATGCATTTTTTATCAAACAGGTTACTAAACTGAGCTGCAAAAATTGAGCTACACAATGAACAAATTGAGCTACATAGAGCATGGAACTGATTGTTTGTAAGTGATATTGATATTAGATCTGAAGTGATATATTGGTTAGAAAACATTGTTGAGCATAACACTGATCTGCAACTACAATTTGTTGTATTAAGGTAGATCAACCTACTGTTACTTTCTAATAATTGTAAACAGTGAAAATCTCTTAACCGAGTGGACTTTTAAGTCTTATTTGTGTTTCATTCTGACAAGTGAAACATTGTTATCCTGTAAATCAGCACAGTGAGTGACATAAGATTGAAAGATAACTTCTAGTGCAAAATCCTCTAACCAGGTCACACCTAATAGTGTGTATTGTAACCTTTAACAGGGTTGGGTCCTCACAAGCCTCACTTCAGAAGAGTGAAATTTTTGGGTTGCTGGTTCCCAGGTGGTTTTTCCCTTGACAGGGTTTCCATGTTAAATCCTTGTGTTATGTGTTTATTGTGATGATTGTTTATTATCATACTTTACATTTTAGCTATTTGATTTGATCGGTAACTACTAAGGAACTTTAACTGAAGATTGGTAAAAACACTGACAGTGAATCATATATATGTTTATCGACTGACAGAAATTAGAGAAAAAGTTTTGGATTACTCATTATTGTTTCAGGGACTTGGATAACTGATTCACCCCCCTCTCAGTTATTCTAACAGGAACTTAACATCAAATAAACTAATTGGTAAATAATTAAATTTGAAATATCATCTATTTAGCTTACTTACCCCAATGGATCCATCAGTAGAACCTTGTGCACTTATTCTTTCTACCACATCTTTATAGCCTTGTTGGAAGCCAATTCTCTTGTCCTCTTCTGTGAGACTTATATTGAACTCCGCACCCTACATTTTTGCTTGGTATCGTCAAAATTTATTTTATTGTTTCATCAAAACAAAAAAAGATTTCAAATTATAAATAAATATTTAAACATCAAAGAATTATTTGTAGTGTTAAAAGCCATGTAAAGATTGTATTTTTCCAACACTTACAACTCATGCAGCAAGTTTCGAATAACCACTAGAGCCTAGCTTGTGTTGCCCATGCTTTTACAATCTTTCCTTTGTTTCCTTTGATGTGTCAGGCAATCTATGAAGAGATTGAAATATGTTAGTTCATATAAATATGAAGAGTATTTAGTACACAATTACATTATTAACAATATCACATACCTTCTTTTGTTCTCTAGTGGTGTATTTCCTTTTTTTACTTCAATTTTCTCATTCGCATCCAGAATAATAGATTTCCACTCTAAATTAGGAATGCAATGGGGGCACTAGTAATGTGGGTTTTTGGTTAATGTACACTTGTACTAGTCCCTATAATACCTCAAACATATCCCAGCTCTTTGAAGGAGCTTACCCTTCTCAAATGCACAAGGTCCAAACAAGTTTGTCATACTCTCTATGAGATCATCCTTTAACTTTTGATTTTGGGTTTTCCACCTTTTAAGAAAGAAAATAGTTTTATATTCAAAAATGGATGTAATGATAACTATCCTAGCAATGATATGAAATCAAAATAGTGGATTGGGGTTTTAGTTCGGATATGATGTTTCACCCTATACAGATGATAGGCCTGAATATCTGCAAACACTCATCATTAAGTTTACTATAAAAAACATCATTCCCTACAAAATAATCATGGGATCATTAGTCGAAGGATATAATAGTATAAAATAAGAACACAATAGATGTAAGCTTCTCATATTGAATGCAAGGTGTAATTAACATACGATTGTATAGTAAAAGAAAGGTCCAATCTTTAAAGTACTTGGAAGTTTTGCTATTTTCAAGAGAAATCCTTCTTCTTCAAACACAAGCAATATGCAATCCTTCACTGTTCCCATACTAGCAATACTAGTACATCTAGGAAAGTCACCATCAAGTGTTGCATCCCCTGTTGCATAAATTGAATCCATTATGAAATGGCCCTAAGAAAGAACACTTCAAGGGAAATAAATATATATATATAATGATAGAGAAAATAAAATACCTATATGAGTAGGTGGTGCCATGGCATCTGTGGTCATGCTCTGTGTTGCCGACATTGTAGGACGTGATACATCTGAGCCTGCCATCATATGAGGTGGTGATAGTAAATGATCATTGACATGTGCTGAAGAATAAGATTGTTAGAGCATAATAAAACCAGTGATTAGCATGGACAATATTGTTAGAGAGTAAAAAAAATATAGTCCAACATGCGATCTACCTGAACCAGCTGTAGTACCCTCATCATGGCCGCAAGGATCAAAATTATGCAAAAAAAGCTATAAAAGAAACACATCCGCTTATTTTTTAATGACATAAAAGACTACTATAACATAAAAACTATTATTGAACTTTTGTTATAATTAAAAATTACATTAATACTTACTCGGTAATTTTGAGATACGTGCATCAGTTTAGTTGCCCTCTTTTGTGACTCAAGAGTCAGAGGGAATATAGATGCCAATTTAGCCAATCTATTTCCAATTTTGTGGAGGCATTTTTTAATTGCAGAGGCTGGCTCATCACAAGCACCGAAATCAACAACTAGGCCCTTGTCAAAGGACTCCTCTTCAAGGACTACGGGTTCCTTTCCCTTTCTCTGCTAACCACCTGTCTGTGACAACAATATCACTAACACTATTAGAATTAATCTGAAACAATGATGAAAAGAATATAATAAAAAACTTTATTTAACATTTTTCTTCTATCTAATTTGTAGTTCAATAACAAAGAGGTTTACCTACTGGGAAGAAGTGCATCCATGATCATCATTGTCCCCACTATGTGGTTGCTCCATATTGTGGTCCTATGTTATTATTTAAAGTTAACCAATAATTAGAAAGGACTACATTAATAAATTTCATTAGAAGATGATGATGGAGATGAGGTGGATGGTGAGGAAACTCTCTAAATGTGGTTGGCATAAAAAACTCAATTATTTAATGGTACATAGTATGTACCTACACCCTAATGATAGTGACATCATTTGTATCTATGTGATTCAAATTGTAATCAATAAGAAACTCTTCCCCTGCACTTATTGATTTTATCGCACATATAAATACATGATTTACCTCATGCACCTCAAATATGCAATTGGGTTGCTTAATAGTTGATAGAGGTCGCGTGCTATTTATAAAACCTACAATATTCCCAGATGATTTTGGCCTTCCGTCAATGTATATAGCCACTCTTTTACTTTTCTCATTGTCTTTTTGTTGAATATAATTTGCCAAGAGTGCATACCTACGCATACTTTTTTTATATTGAACAATTCGCATCCAACTTTTGTAATTGTAACAAGGTCCAACATACTCCATCAATTCAACAGCTTTGTTGTAAGAGACCTTTATGCCATCCATGGAAAATAATCCCAAACCATGTATTGACGATGGTGCAATACGATATATCTTGCCTTTAACACTAAAATCAGTGTTTATTGGAGGAAGTTCCTTGGGGACCCATTGTTTCTATAGATTTTGGTACCTAGAGGGCACCTCGATGTCGCCTTTTCTCTCATCATCATAAGAACATGACCCCCCTTGAGCAAGGAAAAATTTCATGTGTCTATTGAATTTCCTTCTAGTCTTTTGACCTCTAGTTGATCTTCCTAATTTAGACATACTAAATGACTCACTTTCTTCGCTCGAGGAAGACACATGTGACAAATACCTATTTGCTACTACCTGCACTCCATCAAATGAGAGAGATAGCAAGTAATGCGAGATATTTTACAAAATGTGAAATACATTAATCTCTATAGGGTGTATTGACTTATATTAGTCAATCCATGAGACTGTGTGGGATGCTCGTTAAAGGAGTCCAGGTACCTACATATGTAATTCAATTATCTAAAGTTAGCTAAAAAACTCATGATACATATTGTGAGTTTGAAGAGAGTTTGTGCCATGTGTGATAGAACCTACTTTATCTAATATGGTGCATTGTTAAACAAATTAAGGGTAGAGTATTTATTACTTAGTTTTTTGTGGGGGACAATGAAGATATGTCTGACAAATAGCAGGTCTTCTTTAGTATTTCATGAATTTTTACCACATATACTATTTCAAGCCTTTGAGTCTTGGAGAAGAAGAATGGTGTAAGTTGAATAGATCATAGTGAATGAGGTGTTGAAACATGGTGAATAGACCATGATGAGATGATACTTGATGTTGTGACTAAGTTTCCCTCACAAACATCGGCATAGACTAGTTTTAGTAAGTTTCCTTTTTCTATTTTGAGGTTTCCTTTCTCTACCACAGGCATACAGTCAAAGGGTTCATTGAAAAAATGATCCTTCAAATGGCTACTATGAATATGAATGATTTGATATAGCATATTGCTCATTTTACTTGAATTTTGGAATAGCTTGTGCAAGGGTGAAAGTAGTTTTGATCATTTTGGTCGTGACTGTTCCTCTACACAGTCAGGAAATGTAACTGTCTAATGATTATATGTAATGTTGAATGGATTAAATACTTTATTCTTGGTAGAAGTGAATGGAAGGAATAGTGTTGGTGTTATGTTTCATTTATTATTGAATTCAATGGTTGCCAAGATGTGTTGAGGAGTTTTCTCCTTGATTAATGTTAACTATTCCTGCACAATCCACTCATACAACAATGAAATGCTATGTGGAAGGGATGGTTGCTAGTTTTCTTTGAGGGAAGGGGGATTTTGAAAGACTTGTTATCATTGTATTGTGTATTTCCAATATGTTTGGATGCAGGGCAAACTGGGAGAATGAAGGATCACTCACTGATTGCATGATAACCTAGTTTTGAAGGGTCACTAGAAGAGGGGAATGAAGGATCACTCAGTGATTGCATGATAACCCCACCAAGCATTCTTTCCTTTAATTTTCCACAATATCTCAAAGTATGATCATTATTCTTTACTTTCTTCTATATGCTATTCTTTCTATGGTTTTGTTATCTTAGAAATATATCAAAAACATTGCAGATGTGCATATAAAAGTAAAATATTGTCCTTCAATTGTTCCACATTGAAGAATTTCCTCTTTGGAGTATTCTCTTCGTTTGTACAATATATGTCAACAATGGTTCCCATATTTCTTCAAGATCTATTTTAATCTTTATATTACAATTTTGATTAGATTTGACCTATAGTTGATTTCATTAGTATTTTATAACATATACTCCTAATGTGAAATGTGGAGAGAAAGAAAGAGACACATTAGGTATGATGTGATATCCCCCGTCTATATTAAGAATTTGATAAATAAATTAATAATAATAAATTAAAAAATAATCAAAAGTATATTAAATAAATATATTTATCACATTAATCAATGTTATTAACAAATAGATAATTTTATAATAATATATATATTGAACATTGAAATAAATAATTATCAATCAATGAATATATAATGAATAATTATCAAAATTAATAATTAAAATAAATATTAATTAGTCATATATCAGCAATATATTAATAATGCATAGATAATTATTAATTAAACAAAATTAATAATTATTCTAAATTAATATTAGAGTGGGATGGAAAGATAAAGAATAGTGATATTGTTGAAGTCAAACAAAGTCAGCAAGGACAAGTTGGCAGAAAAGGTGCCACATAAGTGCAATGACAAATACGATTTCATAAAGTGGTGCAGAATTTAGACTAATAACAGTGATTAGTATTGATAAAGGAATGATATACGATTTACGAAGAGACATGAGTCGTGTCTTTTACATGACTACTCATCCTAAGCATAAGATATAAGAAAGCACTCTCCATCATTAATTCATGCATCGAAGAAGAGAGAATATAAAATATATTTGTTACCCTACGTAGGGAAGAGAACACTATAGAGGAAAATACTGACAGATTAATAAATCTATATTCAACATCTGGCAACAAGTCAGACAACCAGAACACATAGGATTTAACTTTATGTATATATATTATACAATCTCACAACTAATGGGATATATATATATATATATATATATATATATATATATATATATATACATCACTTATTAGTGTATAAGGCAGAGCACAGATTTGAGTGATTATAAATATATAATCCCATGTCAGTGGTATCTGATATAGAAATTATATGTATGAAATATACATCTGAATTATATATCTAAATAATCTATACTATATATTACAATGATCTAATATATATATTCATATATTCTCATAATGACAATCAATATATATCGTTATTGATAATCAAGATTATTTATATATATATATATATATATATATATATATAGTGCTCATAAATGAGTAAACATCTACATTGATAATATATATATTAATTAAAATAAAATAAGAACAGATATATAGAACCTATTACTATTTAGCTAAGAAGGAAGACTAAAGTGTTACCAAGGAGGGGCTTGTCTAAATCCAAGCAATGGCTATCTGTCCCAAAATAAGGTGGGGGTCAGCATCCCAATAGTTTGGGCTTGGACCTGTAAACTTTGAGGGAGCCCATTGCAGTTGGTCTCTAGGCACCTTGGATAATGTTTACGCTTCCCTTTATGGAGTTAAAATAGTAATAAGGTTGGATATGAGTGTTAAAGATAACTAAATCTAATGAGATAAAATGACTAATCCTATCATGGACATAACAATCCAAAACCTAATTGATAAATTTAGGATAAATTAAGTAAGGCCCTGATAGGGGACATTACATATGAATTACACGATATACCCATCATTACTTAGCACTTAAATAATAAATTATGGACAGGGAACAACCCCCTAACCTCTAGATGTTTGTTTCATGTTGGCCTCTTATTATATGCAAAGGTAGGCCTATCTTAATTAGGCTAACAACCACAGTGTAGGGGCCATAAATTATGGAACCCAAAATAGTGCACACTTGTATTAAATTAGGTTCAATAAACTACAAGGGAATGGAAACCATGCAATAGTGCCTCATGGGGATGGAAGAAACCCTTCACCAAGAAGATGGTTGTGTCTGCAATATTTACTAGAGGCAAAGAACATAATTTGGTTCCAGCAATTACTCCTAGAAGATAATGGCACCCACAAAACACTTGGAAAAGATAGCACTCACTATATCTTTTATCACTCTTTTAAAGCTGGGACAATAAATCTCAAAGATTGATCAACGAATTCTTGAACACAAAGAACCATTGAAATATATGTTTCATGTGCACAATAGCCAACAACCAGTTGTTCCAATCATGGTGTCCAATAATTATGTTAGAAAAAACATCTACAAATCCCTTACACAAACATAATAGATTCCAACCATGAACTATAAGAACCTAACAATGGGACTAACAAAGATACAGCCTAAACAAATCTTGATCATATTCCACCCTATTGTAAAGCCCAAGAAGTAACTCTATCTTAAAGCTACACATTCCTCTAGATGAAGCTCAAAGGTCATGTAGCTGAAGCATAGCAATACTTGAATGAATATAGGAATAATTTGATGTACAATCATTTGCTAGCTTGGTTTGTGGGTTTTCCACATAATATTTTCCCTTTAACCACATTTATAGTTTGAGAAAATCAGAAAAAATTGTTTTAGATTTATATTATCCTTTTGAACTAGCACACTACCATCAAAATGCATAATCATTGGTCATCTCAAGAAAATTCCTATTGATTAGTAGGATATCCTTATAAAAATTTGATGCATGGATTTCTTGTGAATTATCAACTGCTATGTATCCTGCAACTATGGAAGGAATAGTGTTGGTGTTAGGTTTCATTTATTATTGAATTCAATGGTTTCCAAGATGTGTTGAGGAGTTTTCTTCTTGTTTAATGTTAACTGTTCCTACACAATCCACTCATAAAATAGTGAAATGCTATGTGGAAGGGATGGTCGATAGTGTTCCTTGAGGGAAGGGGGATTGTGAAAGACTTTTTATCATTGTATTGTGTATTTCCAATATGTTTGGATGCAGGGCAGACAAGGAGAATGAAGTATCAATCACTGATTGCATGATAACCCAGTTTTGAATGGTCACTGGTTGAGGGGACAGTCAAGGTCTGGATGATTGCGCCATTGGAGGACCCTATTTCTTTGTAGTAATTTCTATTCAAATTGGATGCATGTATTTCTTGTAAATTATTGACTACTATGTATCCTGCAACTTTATCCATAAATCTCCATATACTTCTCTAGGGTTGTAAGCCAGTTAGGGATCAAAATACAGAGACTAAATCAAAATCGTTCTTTGTCCTATTTCCTTTTAACAAAGTCTCAACTATCAATGATAAAATATACATTTGATGCCCTAAGCTATCAAATATACAAATGGCACCTACCTAGAAGCTCACCAGGAGAGTGAAGGATCACTCACTGATTGCATGATAACCCGGTTTTGAAGGGTCACTGGTTGAGGGGATAGTCAAGGTCTGGATGATTGGGCCATGGAGGACCCTAGTTCTTTTTAGTAATTGCTATTCCAATTGGATGCATGGATTTATTGTGAATTATCGGCTGCTATGTATTGTGCAACTGCATCCATAAATCTACATATACTTCTTTGGGGTTGTAAGCCACTTAGGGATCAAAATAGAGAAACTAAATAAAAATTGTTCTTTGTCCTATTTCCTTTTAACAAAGTATCAACTATCAATGATACAATACATTTGATGCCCTAAGCTATCAATACAAATGGCACCTAGCTAGAAGCTCACAGGCTATCCATTTGATAACCATAGTCAACATTTCAAAAAAATGGATATCCTTGAGCACAAGCACCAATAACATCAAATAATGGAGTTAAAGCACGGGCTAGGGCACGACACCAGTAGAATGTGATCATTTTAGTGATAGAAATTTACAATGACATCATTAAACATATATGCTAGTAATATCAACAAACGTGAATCCAAACATTTGAATATAGTGAATCGATATCCTTGAGCACAAGCACCAATAACATCAAATAATAGAGATAAAGCACTGGCTACAACATGACACCAGTAGAATGCGGTCATTTCAGAGAGCATTCATGATCAAATAAAATGAAATGCATTTGAATATGATGCCAGAGGGCTCAAAAGATGAAGAAATCACATACCTTCTCCTGCGCTCAGCTTTCGCTCCTTTTCTCCCGCTCCCTCTATCCAATCAAAATAAAAATGATGAGGCCATTTTACTTCTTTTTTTTATCTATACCCCAAATCTGTCAGAATTCTGATGGTCAATTAAACACCCATCAGAATACCGACATCATTGGGGCCTATTACAAAAAAAACACCAAATTCGTAATAAAAAGTTACCCATCGGAAACTTCTGTCGAAATTTGGCCCCAAATGTAGTAGTGTTTTGAGATACAAAGCTTTCAGGGTCCCTTTCTTAGTTTTTGTTGTGTTGATTTTTGATGTGTGATATCTGAGTGGGGTCTGTTGTTATCTCCTCAGCATGGTGGGAGTGGACCATTTAGGACATTCCACAAGGTCAAGTGGTAGTGATTATATTACCATTTGAAATTTTGATGTTTATGTACCAGTGTTGGATGATCCCTTTAGCAGTTGTACCTTCTTGTTCAACATTGTTGGAGATGTATTCTTATCTTTCTTATTCTATATTCCTTGTATCATTGTATCAGTTATTCATGAGAAATTAGGTTGTACTTTATATTGGATTATTGTATTGCATACCCTGCAACTTGTACAGTGGATGTGGGTTATTATAGATACCTTATGGTATTAGTTGTAATTATGTTTCATTCATTTGATTTTGTACTTAAATCATTTAGTTTTATATGTGAGTTTTGCAATTATATCTAATTTAAAGTAATGAATTAATATTTATATAATTTACATCAAGGAACCCTTGAGATTTGTAATCTATGTTTGAGTTGTACTTGTATGAGACTTGTAAATTATATTGTATTGCTTCCACCATGTAAAACATTTTTGTGGTTGTTTGTAAACTCTAAAAAAAATTATTATGTAAACTTAGTAACATGTTTAGGTTAAATTCTCTTGGGTTCCCTAACGGGGCATTACATTTCCACCAAAGCCAAAGTGGGAGATTTTTGGAAAGAGAAACTCATATTGAGGGCTTAGATATTTTTATTGTTGGTAACTATATGGATTCCACATGTTCTCAAAACTTATTTTGATCATACGAATGGATTGAAGGAAAATTGGTGAAGTATAAGCGAAAAAAAAGTTGTATATAGTTTCCAATAAATGGTTTAGTACGATCACACAGTTTTGGGTTTTGAGATGGAAACCTAGGGGAAGAATTATAAAGGTATATTCTATGATGTTCCAACTTTGAAACACTTAATGTTTTCATTGGATTGAGCTATATGGGGTTATGTGTATCAACTTTCTAGTAAAAAATGAAGAACAGATACATACGTTAGTAAATCATTATGTGATCCTATTAGATCAACTTTGGTAAATGATTTTTTGTTAGAGGATGATTGGATGACTTTGTTGATAGCATGTGGAAATTATTTTTGGTCCTCGTTATGTTTTTCATGATGATCTAGCTGGAAATTGCACACATTACATTACTCTTGTAACTGTTTTTGAGGTCGACCCAATTGATGATCTAATTATTGGAGTGGATATCTAAGATTGACTCGGTTGATCAATTTTTTATTTATGTGCAATGGTTATGATGTGCTAATTTCAAAATAGAAAAAGGATAGTATCAAATGTATTGATTCAGTTTATTGAGCATAATTGGAATTGTCTTCTCATATGTTGATGGTGTTCATTAGTTTATCCTATTATTGGATTTTAGTCCATAATTTTGTAAGGTAGTAAGCCTTTATTGGGTTTGTAGCCCTTATTTTAATTGAGCAGTGTGCTCTAGGGTGTAAGCCTAAATGCATGTGCATTCTTTGTAATCCTTTAACAGGGTTAAATATATTTTTATAGAGTATATCTTGCGGGTTCCATCCCCACCCTAGATTTTCCCGTACCAGGGTTTCCAAACAAAAATTATTGTGTTATAGTATTTTGGATTTTTTTTCTTTTGTGCTTTACTTTTAATTAGGGGTGGTTTATGGCTTGAAAATCTTCTTAACAAAGTTAAAAATTGTACAACACTAATTCAACCCGGGCCATTCCCATCATTGCTTAATAACAACATACCTACCCAATCAAAGTTTTTCGTTAAATGGTTTGAGGCAATGATGAGTAGTTTCAAAGATACAAAAAACTTCACCTTTAAACTAAGAAACATTGCAAATTTTTACAACAACTAAAAAGTTGTTGACACTTTTTAATAGGGCTGAGTCTTCCAAAACTAAAAGAGGTATTGTTGGACAATGGTAACACAATTCTATAGAATTCTATTTGAAAGATTGTTCTTTAATAATATTGAATCAAACCATCACAAGACCTCTGTATTAACGAACAGGTGAAAGAGATTTCAATTAGCTCAATTTATGAATTGACAGGTACAACTTCTTGAAATAGATATTCAATGAATATATTTTGTTTTTTTTCAATAATGATGGGGTATTCTCTTAACCATAGAGTACAAGAGGCTTTAAATGAATGTTCATCATTATGAGACATTCACAAACAGATATGCAATCAAAATAATGTAACTAATTTATATAGTTGTGCCTCAATTCTCATGACCATGAAAACCAAAAGAGAATGAAATCAACATAATTATTTTTGCAAATGCACCTCCACGATAATGAAGATTAGATGTGAAATGTACCCACAATTGATATAAATATGTCAAATAGTATGGATATAATAGAAGAAAATAATAAAGAATGACTCTTGAACATCACCTTATAATCACATATTCAAAAACATGGTTTGACATCAATGACTAATTTATTGACTCATCCCATATTCAACCATCCCATAGTAAATGATAATAACATACTTTTAATGAGAAGCAATCGTGACTCAAAATTTGAGTCTCACTCAGTTGTCCCAACAATAGGGGGATTTTTGGAAAAAGATTTCTAATCCTTACATAATTGTTAGAACCAGTATATAAAGTTCTTTTACCTAACCAAGTCATTACAATACAGTTCTTGGAGAATAAAATTAAATAGTTATGAGAAACATGTCATAGAAAGAATATTAAAACTGAAAAGACACTTTAAATAACTTGGTTGCGTGGCCTTTTCATCATTATCTCTATCATTAATTGCATACATAGGAGTATTCTGACTGGACTTATGTTGGAAGATTTTTGTGATGACATGTACAGTCTTTTCATCATATCAACAACCATACATCAGCGAAACTTTGAAAAAAAGATGGTGCCTTTAGATTTTGGGACATCGGCCAACAACTTGTCAAATTCTAAGATTGGCACTTTAACACCAATAATCCCTACTCTTTGTCTTTCTAACATTTTTTTCTTAATGAGATAGTAAGGGAACTTCATTTTAATTGAAGAAGGAATTTCACCACATATCTTCAAAATCTACTTGTGAGGTAGTTATAGCGGAGATTTCTGAATTCTATCTTCTTTTGTCAATGTTCCTTAGCCTTTAAAAAAATTTATTGTCCTTTCATTTACCCAAGGTATCTTGTACTACAAGTGTTTTCCTTCTGACCAAAGAATTTTAGTTATGTAGTAGGTCTTTTATCCTCTATCACTCGAATCCTAATGATTTTTCTTCTCCTATCTCCTTTGGAATAATTATGATTTTGAACTACGTGGGACCCAACCTTACTTTTATAATTTTAAGAATCACACTTCCCTCTTTCACTTTTTGATGAATGCATACTTTAGACGTCCTTTTTCCCGAATAAAGGATTTTTTCCATAGTAATAAGATTTTAACCATTCATAAATCAGGAATCTATAGAGTAAACTTATCTCGTCATCTTTCATTCTGCCCATAATTTCACATAGTGTGGGTCCTAGCATATCTTTAGAGTTTTAGGAATTCTATCGCCAAGATTCCATTCTGCCACCTTTAGCACTTTGAACATCAATTTCTTGAAATGAAACACTTTTATATTCTCTTTGAAACTTTGGCCTTTTCCACTAATGTAACAAATTTCGATGGGACTTAGGATTGGAAGGATGAAGACTGACTTGACCAAACTTGAGAAACCATTTTCCCAACATCCTGAATGCACCCAAATCCCAAATATCTAATGGACTGCTAGTTCTTTGAAAATACTAACACTTAGAGACCTATTTCCCTAAGTCTCGACTGTAGTGCCCACCCATAGTTTTCTTTTTCAAATTTTATATTTCCAAACTCTTTTAGGCCACTTTTGTGTGCATTATTTATTTAACCTTTATTATGATATTTTTGGATACATATGACATTACATGGTGATTTAATATTAGATAGTTTTGAAATAGCATATGTTTGAGGTTAGAATATGTTAGTTACTTTGATGATGAAATTATTTATATGTTTAAAATGTTGTTTATATTTATGATTTTACTTACCTCATACTTGCATGTGTATGGCTACCATGTATGTTTTACATTTTTTTTTATGTGTTTGATGTGGTTGTGGGGTAGAGTAGTAGTTACCTACTTGCGGGATCTGCACTATGTCTCAATCCTTTCCATTTCTTGTTATATATATGGATTTACATACTTGTCTTTTATGTAGGTTTGCAGGTATCAGGCATCAACTTCCCTAAATTGTTAGGATGAGTGTGCCCTATCACAATATTTCAATGGTAAGAGAGGGGAGACAATGCCAGGTCTGAATCCCAACCTAAGCCATTTTATTTTCCTAAAATAATGGACAAGTTTATGATATTTTACCTTCTTGAATTCATCTAGGTGACATGAAATCATAAGCCTTTCCCTTGAGCATGATTATTATTTTGTTAGGTTTAGTTGGTTTTTCTGATCTTTAGCTAGTTGGTGTGATTGTTATGAAATGATTATATGATTTACTAAGATTAAATATGTGGTTTAAATAATTAAATCTTATTCAATATAGAAAATTAAATGTGAAGGTATTTAATTAATAAAAATTAATCAAATACATTTATTAATTAAAATAACTTAATTAAAAGTCTAAAGGTGGAATTTAAAGATTTAAATAATTATTAAATTCAAGTTAAGGTAAATTGGATAAAACAATAATGAAGTGATTAAAATAATATTATTTTAGTTAAAATTGATATGCAATTAGTTGCACATAATTTAAATAAATTAAATGAATAAAGTATTTTTATTAGTTAAGAGAAGTGATATAAATAAGAAATACAAAAGTACACTGAGTTATTAATTAGAAAATTGAATAAATCATGCAAAAGAGAGATTGATTAAAACAAATTTTGTGGAGTTGAGTTGAGTTCTAGGTTTGTCTAGACGAGTTCAAATCCCAGATTCCTTTTTCTTTATGAGGAGGATTTGGCCATTATTGTACAAAGGAATTTGCAAATTCTGGATGGAAGGATTGAATTGAAGGATTTTTGTGAAAACTTGGGAATTTTTTAGCATTTTTTCTGGTCTTCTTCATGTTTCTTCAATTGGTGGTTTGAGGTAGGGTTTCAAAACCCTCGTAGGTTAAATTATTTTATTTCAGAAAGATTGTTTTCTTTGTTCCTGTTAGATTCGGGTGATCTATATTTTGTTGATTTTCTTATCATGCTTGGAATTTTGGTTATTAAACTTTTTAGATATTGTGTTATTTATGCTTGGTATGTTAGGAAATACCATAATTAAATCTTGTTTTAAATCAGCTAGGGTTTGATAAAAAATTTGGTAGAAAACCTTAGGGTTTATATCAAATTGAATTATCCAAGTAGTTCTACTTCCTAGAGTAGTTGAATAAGTACAAAGAAAAGAGGAAAGACCTTGTTGATAATTTGAAGCTAAAAGGAAGCATGGATGATTCATTAGCCATGAAGGAGAAATCTGGTCAATGTGAGTGACTTGTAAAATAAAAAAAGAACCTAAAACATGAGATGGAAGCCATGATGATGAAGTTGACTAAGGAGATTGAGGAAAATAAAAAGAATCATGAACGTCTTGAAAAATCCTTAAAAATTTCCTTTTTGAAGCATACAAATGATTAAAAGGGCTTTCTGTGACATCATTTGGCACTATGTTATCTTGAGAATAAGCTTGTACAGATATTGAAGATGATTTGAGAATTTTTAGATATCAAACTTCCAAATCCTAGTCACCATCCTAAAAAGGTATTTATCACTTTGCAAATTGGTAAATATGATTGGTAACTATGGATAAACCTATGGTAGTTGATATTAAGGTTATACCACAACTTGAATTCAGGAAACACCCACATAAATATATGGAAGATGACCTTGATGGAGCCTTTTCTCATGTGCCTCACAAATTATTACATGTAGAAGATATTAGGGCATACATTCATTGTAATATTGAGGAGCTAGGTGAGTATCAAATATTTAAGATGTATGAATATTTGTGTGTTGATGGTAGATTGAAGGAATAATTCAAAGTTTTAGAGACAATGAAGTTATCTTAGGTTATAAATTTTTACACCTTTGATGAAATGGAGTGGATTAGAATTTTTCTCAGCAAAATTCATGATCAATTCATTTGGCTAGACAACCATACAAAATCACCAAGGAAGTACTAGAAGCAGTTACTAGTTTCAATGCTAATGGGGAAGTTCCTACCTTAATGACTATAAAGAAAGACCTGGTTGAAAGCCTGATAGATTCAAAATGGGATAAGAGAGCTATGATATTCAAATAATATCATATAGCTTGATGTGACATTTTCTTCAATGGTTCTAGGATACAAAGTCTATCACTCTAGCAGAGAGAATTACATCTCTAGCACCATAATTTACACTGCATACTAAATAGTCAAGGAGAAAGCTCAATATGATGTTTGTGAGATTTTAAGAATGCATCTTATGGAGAATATGGCTAAGATAAAGAAAGACAAAAAAACAAATATTCAATTATGGATCATTAATCATACAAATATTTTTATATTTCATGAATCATTTTCCAGGGATCGGTGATATTACATGGTATAAAGATATACTAGTGGAACTATAGATCAATATGTATTACTGTATGAAGAATCAACAACCAGTGATAGAAAAATTATGGGGATATTTCAAGACCTTTTAGAAGATGTAGAATAATTTATAATCCTGAGAGAGATTGTGGATAAATATGAAGAAATGTAGTTTTCTTTATGGTTGAAATTAATGATTATCGTGCAAAGGAGGTTATTCCAAGGACTTCTTGGATCATGCCTATGGGTTATGAAGTAGATCCTATTCTACTTGAGGCATATGTTAAGGACATACTGGATAAACCAATAGATACTATTGAAGAGAGGTTTTGTACCTACAAGGAGAAGAACGTGAAAGTGCACTTAGAGCTAAACTAACCTTCTATGAAGATAAAAGTGAGAAAACAAGTTGAAGCTATGAGAGAAAGACTTCGTTTCACTAAAGAGAAAATGGATGAAGATAGAAGAAATCATGAAGATTTAGAGGAGAAGGAATTTTAAGAAGATAATACTATCAATGTGGATGATGATGGACCTCCACCCTACATACCTTTTAAACAATCATCTAGTGGTAGATCTACTAGGATTTCAATAAAATTAGAGAAGTTGGAAGTTAGGACACCTACAATGAAGGCTAGTAAGCCTAAATATTCAAAACCAAAGTAATTAAAAGTAGTGATTGGTAAGTTTCATGAACAAGTTGTTATTGGTAAGCCATAATTTACTATGGATTATGTATTTAAGAAAGTGACTATACATGGAATTTTAGTTTAGTTAAATAAATATTAACATAGATATGATGTAGAAGAGAATAAGAAATTAGAGGAAGGAGTAATAGCATATCTAAACAAATTCAATAGAGAACTTGTTGATATCAAAGGTTAAATTCCTAATGATCTATTTGCCAAGCTTGAGGAAAGAAGATTGATTGTGTTATAACAAGATAAAAGCATCAAAGAGGAATTCATAAGTAGACAATGTTCATTTATTAAAATTGATGAGTTGAAGATACCTCTTGAAGAAGCTAAGAGAAAATTGCTAACCAAAACAAGGATAAATTTGATTATCGGAAATAATATTGATGAAGTTGTAAAAGAGACAAAAGAGGTGATCAGTATAATATTGTTGGAGAATCAGTATGAAGGACCACCATAGGAGCATAAGAAAGAAACACATGAATCTACTATGAAAACATGATTTCAAAAAATGGATGAGGAACCTAATTTATTTATTTCTAGTGTACATATCACACTCTCTACAAAAAATGATGATGAGGAAGATATACCTATAGTAGTGAACTACAAGGCAGCCATGCAATAAGATGAGTATAAGGAAGTGATGGAGATAGTGAAAGATAGTACACATGATGGGTCTAAAGTAACACATGCGGAATTAGATAAAAGAGAAGAGAGGAAGTAATAATGGATATTGATGATCAAAAGGTAGATGAGGTGAGTGAAATAGATGAACAAACTCTTGATATATCAGAATAGATTCTTGAGATGAGAGATGAGGAAATGAAAATTGAACCATTTGAGGAGGAAAGAGACATTGCAGATGCAATGACCACATTCTTGGGAAAGTACATGAATATTAAACATAATCCAATTGAATTCAACACTCTCATTGAGGATTAGTTGATGGGACTTGCTACAGTTTCTCATGACAAAGAAAGAGAGTGAATTTTGAAGACTAATGAGAAGGGAAATAGACTTATATCTAAGATAGTAGATGTTTTGGGTAAGATCGATCCAAACCATAAATATGATCCAAATGAGTATACATTAACACAAATAGAAGGTATTTTGGATTTAGTTGATACTCATTTTGAAACCTTAGAGAAATTTGCAATAATCAAAGTTCAAAATGAATTCAATTTCAAAATATTCAATCAGTTGAATATAATGATTTCCAAGGATAAGACCTCATTGGGATTTGTTATTCAGTAACTAAAGGATGCAGTGCTAGAAGGAGGTAAAGTTTATAAGTGTTCTGTTCGTTAGCCTAAGCATGTAGCAGATATTGATAAAATTCTTAAGGATAGTGATGAGAAGCTATCTGAAATATCTCAAGGATTTGATCCTTTGAAGGAGTTGGCATTGGTTCATTCATTACAAGTGAAAAACTCAAGGGTAAAAGTACAAACATTTGTCGTGCACTTTTACAAAGGAAAAGGTCAACAACACACAAAATTTTCAACTTTAACGACATAAAAGTGGCATTTATGTTTAGAATTTGAAGATGATGTAAAATGATGAAATGTGTAAAAGTAGATGAAGTTCATGCCTATAATTTTTTTGTTTTTTTTTTAACAATACTAGACATAGTTTTTTAATTTTTGAAGTCCATTTTTTAATTGTTGAAAAATGCCGAAAAACTAGGGTCTTGTTCCCACCAAAAAAGTATATGCAAATAATCTTTTTTTTTCTTTGATTTTAAAATATGTTAAATAGATGACATGTATAGCTAGTGCAAAAAAGAAGAAAAATTGGTTTCTAATGTATATTTTATCCATTATAACTACTTAAAGTTGAACTTATCTGAACTCGACAGTTTTCATCTTCTGTCAAATTTCCCCTATCAAATATACACCATTCAGAAAAAAAAATTACACATTCTTGAAGAGGACTCTCTCCTCTAGTGTTAAATATAAAATTTAAATTTTTCTGATATGATTTACTATTTTTTTCTATTTTTGAAGGAACTTCTTCTCGAATGTTAAAATACCTAAGTTTGTAGTATTTTGAAATTATAATATATTAGATCTAATGAAAATAGTATAAAACCTATATGATGATAATATTCACTCTAAAATCTAAAAAAGGGTATTTTTATATTTTTTTAAAAATATCATTAAAAAGAGTAAGAGTTATTGAAACGTCAATTTTTTGAAATAATTTTATTTCTTTGGTAATTGGTATAAAACATGCTTTTAATAGATATTTCAAATTGGAAAAGTTCAAGAACATATCTAACCTAGCTAGAATGAATCTAGCTAGACCATATGTTTGACGAAAACTAATTTTTAGTTAGAAATACTCAAATTCAGTTGTGTTGATAAGTTATCCTAAAACATGACACAACTTTGTGATTTTACCCTCAATGATAAAATCAAGACTCTTGTCACTGAAAGAGACAAAGTAAAGGGAATGATCAGAGAGTTAATGAAACTGATTATTTCAAATCTTGATATTCTATTGAGAGGAGTAAAGGAAGTAGTTGTAACCTATGAACTATCTAATGCATCTGACTTAGGAGAAGAAAAGAAGTTGGCCTACGCCATTTGTGGTAAGATTCAAATAGGTAAAATAATTAAGAAGACTTGAGACACAGACTTTGCAACTCTGGGGAGAAATTTCCTAGACATTTTCAAACTTTTGCAAGTATAATTTTCGTATGTACATAAGTGGATGATAGAGGATTTTGGTAGCTAAACTCAGAGGGAGATCCTAGCCTTTTCCATTGATGTCAAACGAGGAGAGATACGGAGTGAAAAATTAGTTACTTAGCTCTAAGTGAGCATAGATTTTTGGTTAGGAGACCTTTTGAAGATTGGCATTTTGCTTAGACACTTAGTCATTTTTCACTAAGTGTTGCCATCAATTCCAAAGGGGGAGGTTGTTGGAAAAAAAAAGTGCTATATTAGATGATTTGTATATCAAGTCATTAATGGAAACTACACATGACTCTCTTAGCCACTTGAAAAAAAATTGATTACAGAAGGTCAGAATGAATATTTGACTCAGTATGGAAGAACAGGGGACAGTGTATAGGATCAATAAAATGATCATTATGGACATGTTAGGATAAATTTTGAATTGCTTAGTTATAAGAAGATTCAATAGTATATATTCTATGGTATTCTAGGATCACACTTGTTTATGATATAATTTTCTTGAGATATAATGATCTGAGTATTATGTATGCATAAAAGAGTAAGGAACAATGATATTTACTTGGATCAATCAGTGATCCTAAAAAATTGATGGTATGATCAGTTTGAGTGTAATTATTGGTAAATCCAACAAGATAGATGCTATATGTCCTTTGGTCAAGGTTAGCATGAAGATTTGATTATTATTTTGATCAAGGTTCGACATGTTACATGTTTTGTTCTTGGAGCTGACAAGTAACTCATTATACTTTGCTATTGGATATATAAGATCAAGTTTTTGTGGATATTTTATATAGAAATGGGACAAAGGATATTGTGAAAAATTTAGAGATGATATACTGATATTTTTTCTAAACAAAGAAGCTACTATTTGAGGTTAGGTTGATGTATATGTATTGTACCTAAATGGAACTGTATAGGCATAGTTAACTCTATTTCTTAATTCACCATTTTGGATTGTGGTCCAAACTTTTATATGAAAATGAGCTTATATATGTCTATTGTTATTTGAGTAGCGAGCTCTATGGAGTGGTCCTAAATGCAAGTGCATCCCATTTTTTTACTATTTCCCTTAACCAGGTTAAAATATTTATTTCTACAAAGATAATTGTGGGCTCCATCCCCACCATGGTTTTTCCCTTAACTGGGTTTTCAAGAAAAAATATGGTCTTATGATTTTGTGGATGATTTATTTATGTGTTAGTCATTTTATTTTTATTTCTATATGTTTATGGTTAAAGAATTTGATTGGTATAACTAAAAAATTTAGAACACTGATTCACCCCCACTCCCCCTTCCCCCCTCTCCCCTCTCCCCTCTCAATATTCCTCAATACCAACACTTACATGTGTTCGTGTCTATTTTGACACATTATAGAGAATCTTGGATTAGATATGAGATGGACACCACATTTTGGGTGGTTTTAGCCCATAGTTTTTTGATAATGCCTATTGATAGTTTCACATTTTGTATCTCTTTTATATTAGGTGTTTGAGATGGAGGTTGCAATATTTTTATAGATATTGAGTTACCTCTAGATGTCTGGTTAGTGATACTCTTATGAGAAACTTTCTCGACAAGTATATTGAATAATGTTGTTAATTTTTAAATAGTATATTGGTGGCTTTTCTAGTGTGAGTTTTTTTCTTTTGAAACAACTTTCCCCATGCAAATCAATTTGTTGTGGTTTGCATGCTACTTATGTTCATTTCTATTAAGTGTATGTGGTTTTTGTAAAGATTTGAATAAGTTCTTACAAAACCCGCCTCTCAAAGTTAGTGTTTTTTTACTACCTTAACTTCCTTACACAAAAATCATAAATAAATCTATCATGAAAGCATACTTAAAAACAAATTTTAGCTTGATGCTCCTTGTACTCAGATCATTCTTAATTGAATAATATTTTCTCTAATTTATGAGATCTAGAATTTAAATATTGATTTACAACATGTTAAAGTGTGGAATAAGGTATCTTGAAATTTAAAATAGTGTAGAACCCAAATAAGCTTAAAATGACATATGAGAGGGCACACTAAAGAAAGGGATTGGAAAAGGAGAGTAAAATGGTAAGGGGTTACAATTTATGACCCTCGACATGTGTGTGAACCTAGAGGATTTTAAGTGTATGATATGTTTTGTCATGATGCTTGGAGAGCTCGGTATCATGGTTCTTTGAGAGCTTAAGTAGTGACTATGGATTCATTACTTGGTGATGGATGAGTTTCTTTAGCATTATAGATGAATTTGGAATATCCCTTAGAAAATATTATCGCATAATGGTTCTTTCAAAATTTTCATGTCCAATATTTGGAGTTAGTTATATAATCGTATGATTAGATTAACATCAAGGACCCATGGATGACTCATAAATATTTTGGTTTAGGTATTTTAAATGCTTGGAAAGTGATGTAGATTTAGATTATGTTTCCTATTATGTCATGGTATCCTCTTGTTTTTGTGTTAAGAATTTTGGCATGATATATTTCTCTCGACACCATGATATAATCAATTCGAGAATGTGATCATCTAGTAGGAGATGGTTAGATCATGATGTGTTCATTGATTCTTGGTTCTATAGTTGGACCTTTAATAGAGGTCCACTTAGTTTCCTTCATATTATGTGCATTAGTCATGTGCTTGATAAATTCATGAGAGTGCAGCATTGCATTTTGAATTTAGCATTAATAGATAGATTTTTGGTGCTCATGAATATATGGAGAGTTAGGTGAGGTTTTTATTCTCTAGACATGAGAGACATTTGTTGAGATACTCACTCTTGACGATATTTTAGTAGGAACTCTAACGAGCTTACACCTTGTGATGCAGGAGCATCCTGGGTGTAAGAGAAATCTTGCATCACCCAAAAATATTTCTATTTTTGTATTCAATAAGGGCTATCTTGTGCAGAGTTGCTATTTATGGAAACTTGCTATTTTTAGTAAGTTGGTCTTATGATCTCAGAATGTCTGATTTTACATATGGAGGTTCATCTCAGCCATATCAACCTACCAGCAAAGTTTCATGGCTAGATCAGGTGTAGTTTTGAAGATATTGAAGATTTTCGGTATTGGCAGCAAGGTACAAAAACTTCGAACTCAGTTTTGAAGGCTTTAGAGGCCCTGGATGAGGTTGAAAATTTGGGTGACGAGTGCTTTGCGCAAGTTAGGCCTATAGAGCGCTTCGTGGCATTTCCAAAATGGGGTTATAATAGCCAATCGGGTCAACGGGCGATGACTTATGGTCTTCGGAAGTTGGGTCACCTAAAATGGCGAAAAATAATTTTTCTTCAAAATTTCTGTTTGGGTTTCAAAACTCATTTTGAGCCGACTTTGATGTAATAAATTGTAAAATAAAATAATTCTAAGTTTGGTCGGCCCTAAGGGCTAAATTTCTAGAACCTTCTCGGGCAGTGGAAATTGCCTATATAAAGAAGGCTCGTAGTGTTGTCTAGGGCAGTTCCGAGTAGTAGATCTGGGTATTGATTCGAGGCTTGTCCTACAAAATATTGTAAAGGAATGCCCATGTGGCTTTGCATATTGTAATTCTGAAAGTTTGTAATTCCACATTTGTGGAGATAATAAGAAGCCAATTTTATGTTCTTGCATATTATTGTTGTTGTTTCTCTATTTCTGTTATGTGTTTGTGGTATTAAGGGGAGCACCCTTCATCACCTTGTTAATTGGATGTGTGTTTAACATAGACCTATGGGTAGAGTGTTATTGGTTGAGTCATGTTGAATTGGACATCTTAAAGCATCATTATTAATCCCTCACTCTTGTTGTACTTGATATATAATCATTGAAAGGTTTAGGCCATTCTATTTTTTAAAAATATTATGTTTTATGCTAATATTTCATCAAGCATAGATCTTGATCTATGGTTAAATGCTTCTATAAGATTCATTTTGAGAGATAGACAAAATGTTTACATCCTTGGAGATATTTTTTAATCTATGAGGATCATAGGAGATGGTTATTGGCTTGATTTTATAATATGGAAAATAGATGTAGTTTGATATTCTTTGACTTGAGAGTATTACATCCATGCTGATCACATGTTACATGTGTTGTGTTTGACCGCTCAAGTTTGAATGGGATTAGGTATTGTTGAAGCTTTTCTTTAGGTTGTAAATGAGATCATACTTAACACAATTACCTTTTAGAGGTGTATGTCAAAGGTCGTGCTACATGTTCTTTTGATGTGTGGGTTCTCTCTCTTTTCATGCTCATCTTCATGGATGTTTGGATCCATGTGACATTGGACATTGGATGTGAGGTTTTTTGTGAAGCTACAGTGATCACTAGTCTATAGTCATTTATTGTCACTTTTTCTTCCTATGATTACATGGAGGTTTCATCTATCTCTTTTCTTTGTTAGATGTGGAAAACTTGGAAGAGTTTTGAAGACTCAATAAGAGAGATGTCTTTCATGGAAGTTCTCTTTGTAGGATTTGTGTATCTTTTGGATTTTTCTTGGTAAGTTACATGGTCAGAATCTCTATGTATTGATATTAGTAGACTTGATAATTTGTATCTTTTCAATATTTGGTATTCTACGTGTAATGGGAGTTCCTAGATAGATGTGTTGTTCATTACAAGATTTGACATATGGAGCCTATGATTGTAGTTTATGGGCTGGTTATGTTGTTGTCATGAATTCTAATAATGTTTTTGGATAGATTTGAGGTACAAATGAGGGGATGGATTAGAATTTGTTGTAGGTTCTATTTTTAATCATGTGGGTTTATTAGTTAGATGTGAGAAATTAATTTTTGTTGTTGTTCTAAATGGTGTTCAATCTTATTCCGAGAGAAATTTTTTGAATTCATAATTATATTTTGATTATGGTTTTTTAAGTTGTTTGATGCTTCTATATATTTCATGACCATAGTGGAGTCATGGTGGTATCTCATACAGCCTTTGTTATTACTTGGATTTGATGCATTTGTTCTTTGGACTGGTGTATCAACAAAATGATTTGTAACCTTTTAAATCAAGTATAAATTTAAAATAATTATTTATCATTTATCATGTGTGTGATTCTCTAAATATCACATATGATGAAGTAAGGATAAAATATGGTTATGAAAAGTGCCTGCTAAGAAATTTTACCACTTTTTAGCACCTTTTGTTAGTCCCTTGGATTTTATAAACACAATCTATCATGACCATTTGGTGCATGAATTGCCTCTAACCTCTTAACCATTTGCACAATCAATCTTTCAAACCTCAACAATCCCAATTCCACTTTGATCGTAACCATTTGATTGTCTTGGGGGTTGTTTCATGTGATCATATCCCCTAGATAGGACCTCATATGGCTAAATCCATAGTATTCATAATACTTTTTTCCAAACTAGATATGGGTTTCTACACTAGTTCACATCCCTATCTTTATTTATGACTTTCCAATAATAAAGTTTCATAAAAATTAGTTATTTAAAAAAAACAATAATACTAAGGAACCATAATTAAACAACATATAAATTAGCAGTAACACAACAAAATAGAAGTCATTATCACTTCTATACTTACACCCACCTCAAACACTCTACAAATTTCCTAAGGTAGTAATTATCCAATATTTCAATATTCTTGTGGGGCTTGATCATTATTGAAGAAGTTATTTTATCTAATTGCCTTGAGATAAGCCCCCAAAATGAGCCTAGAAGACCATCTATTCAACATATTAAATTTTTACATTTAATGATAGGAGTTGTAGTATTGAAGGGGGAAAACCCATAATTGTACAAGACACTACCACAACTAAAGGATGCTATTGCTATTATAATAAAATAGTTATGTCTAGAGAGAATAGAACCATGTTATAATACTCTCTTAATACTCAAGTAATGCACAAAGGAGAAGAAAAACATAATGCAAATTCTTGATACTAGATTTTGATTCAATGTAATCTAAAACAAAAGAAATAAAACTAATATAAGTTATTAAAACACGAAAAAATTTAAAATCATTTTCTTCTTATTAGTATTTCTCATTTTACTCTTAACTAGTTATTAAACAAACTTATTTCAACCAATGATATCTAAGTATTTTTATTGTTTAACTTTTTTTAAAAATTCGAAAAATATATTTATCAATTTTTTAATTAATAAATCATCAAAATTATTTTTTCTTTGCATTGATTGCATATTTAGATCTTATATACTTATTTATAGAAAAACATACTATAAATAACATTTTTACAATTATATAGCCATGAATATAGCACACAACCAATAGTGTTGCCATTATTCTCGATTGAATGATGTGAAGTGATGGATGGTTTTGGTTTCTCTAATGACCAATAGTTTTTGTTTCCTGTAAAAAAATTTCCCAATCCCATATTTTAGCTATTTTTACTTTTTCGTAGCATATTTTTCCTTGCAGCCAACGAATTATTCTTATCATGGTGAATTATTCTTATCATGGTGAATTATTCTTAGCATATGGGCGTTGATGCAGCGAGGGTAGCAGGGTCAGTACTAGGCTCAGTGTTTTTGCAGGGAGCACCATCAAGGGAGTTACGAGGCTCAAAGTTTTAGTAGGGATCACTGTTCTCATCAGGTTCGACATTTTGCCCAAGATTTTTCAAAGCTCTTTCGAGGACCACTGATTGTGCAGCCAGCTAGGCATCGTGGTTCAGACCATTAGTTTAAGGGCTTTTAGTCATGCCCATTTGTGCAGAAAAACTCTCTTAATACTGCATTTGACTCGTTGTATCAAGCAGACAGGTCGGATGAAATTAATATATTTAAGGGGAAAGAGATAGTTTAGCCTGCGAAGCCATTTCTCATTAACCCTAGGTTCCATTTCAAGTCAGATCCGCATTCACTAGGAATGCGTAAGGTTATTTCACCTCTTCCGCTACAAGGGGCTCCCTGAAATCATCCATCAACCCCTCCCATTCCTCATATTGGACCTCAATGATTCTCTAGCTATGAGATGGGGGAGTCCTCTCATCAGGTAGCCATGAAGCCTACGCTATCTAATCAGCTAACACGGTCTTACCCAAAACCCCCTTATTTAAAAAATATGTCTGGGTGGGAAAAAATTTCAAATTACAATTGGCCCCCTTTGTTTAAGAAATACCTCCCTCACTAGCGTGATAGGAATGGTGTTCCATAGATATCCCTGAAACAGCCAACATTTGACATTTGTGAAGGAACTCCTCCTAGTTCTCCTGTCAATATTAGGCATTCTCTAGTTTCTATAGTGTATATGCTCGAGACTAATAAGGGAAAGCATATTTTAAGTGGGGTCCAAAGAGCAGAGCTCCCACAAAAGGAGCACAACAGAGCACCCTTCAATCCGAAAAAGATCACCTAGATTTGGCAAGCTAAGCATCTTCAGATTCCCTCAGATCAGGGCATTCAAACACCCGTTGTCCCACATGTGTGCCTGCATCCTCTCAACACAGTCAATATCACTCTCCTAGAACACTCGTTGAAGAAATAAGTTGAACTTCTTCGAAGCACAGCTCTTATTGGTAATTTTTCACACAATGCTTTTCTATTTTCTGATATCAGGTCCTGGGCTTTTCAGTATTGGGTGGGGTTGAAAGATATTTTTCGAATGGATCCCAACTCGGGTTTTTTTAAGTAAATTTTGAGTCAGCTGATAAAAGGGACATTATCCATAGACAATAAAGTTTGTTTTGTAAATGCTCGGGTCTTTTTACCTTAGTATGGATCCAAAATTTCATACCAAATAACAAGTCCTCTATTTTTTCCCCACTTGGATTGCTTTGCCTTTGTTGCCTTAGGAATATAAAGATCTCAAAATTGTAGAAATTATTGCTAATCAAATTGGCATATTTATTAAATATGATCTCATTCCCTTTGAGTTTCCCCACCAAGATGTCAGGGTTTGTATACTTCTTGATTCATTAAAGGGATTGCCAAATCCGATTTCAATCAAATTAAAATGGGGCATTTGGGTGCAAAGTATTATCCTTCAAAATGCAGAGACTATCCATAAATACCAACATAAACTAGGCCATTTTAATTCTCAGTGTAAGAAGTTGGCATAGCCAGAGGTGTTGGTTGGTGAGGATAATTGTAAAGATCCTTCACAATGTTTGTTTCGCAGACCTATTCAAGATGTTGATAAGGATATCTTCGAAGAGAACTTAGATATGTTCCCATGCACACTTCTTCTAGATCCTGAGACCAT
The DNA here is from genome assembly GCA_027943335.1 of Chamaecyparis obtusa. Lineage (NCBI taxonomy): Eukaryota > Viridiplantae > Streptophyta > Pinopsida > Cupressales > Cupressaceae > Chamaecyparis > Chamaecyparis obtusa. The sequence goes on along the minus strand of BSBK01002650.1, from coordinate 1,013,445 downwards.
CTCCCACTTTTATAAGGTGTTTATTTTCTTCTTGTATGCATTAAGATATATGCTTATGCTTAAGAACAACTTCAGAGTTGTTAAGCCATAGGCTCGGAGAAAACATACACTTCCAATAAGGATTTAAATAACATATTCTAGCATCTAATGTTCCAAGTCTCATCCATTAAGATATCAAACATACAGGATGTCTTCAATAAAAGTGCGGTAATTGAATTAAAAGCCAAGAAATTTTCATATCAGATGTTAATAGAATTGGCTGTTAAAATTATCTATGAAATTGTAGAAGAGGGGGTAATTTTTCACAAAGATCATAGGCAACCCACAGAGCTGAGTAGTGACCTTGAGACCAAGGCGATCACAATCAAAAAGGATTTCTCACCTTCACAAAGTAGGGAGAACACAGGAATTTCCCAAATAGACCTATTAATGTTTCAGGATCACAATACCTATGGCAATCTCATGGGCCATATTCCTCAGGGTGTAGGATCTTTTTCAGCTAACCCACTCGGGGTGGATCACTCGCAGTTTGGGATGTTTGATCAGAATCAAGAATTCCCCCAAATTTCTAATTTGGAAAGAGAAGATTTTAATGATAAGGATGAGATTTTTCAACAGGATGATCATAATTTGTATAGGTCAGAGATAAAAAGTCCATTAGGAGGTTTCTATCACAATTTAGTTTTATAAATTGATTAGAATCTTAGTCAAAAAATTCAGGCTTCAGTGACGCCTAGGAAGAGGGGCAGAAAACCTAAGAGTTTGCAGACTAAGGTAGAAACTGCTACAAGTATTCACTCAACACTGGATGACAAGTTCACACCTTCTAAATGAGAGACAAGGAGAACCAAGTGTTCTCCTTATCAGCAATGAAGATTACCTCATCGAATGTCAGAGGATTGAATGCCTCTAACAAGAGAAGTAGAATCAAGAAAGAGCTAGAATCTATGAACGCAGATATCATATTATTACAAGATACTAAAATGTCATAGGAAACTTTTGATAAGACTATAGGTAGTTGGAAAAACTGGCAATCTATTCATAAGAAGGGCAATGGAGCCTTAGGGGGTATGGTTGTATTATGGTACCCCAAATCAGTGCAAGGCCAAATTTTAAATTAGCATGACAACTACCAAATTTTGAAAATTAATGTGTTTGATCTATCATTCGTTCTGATTAATGTATATGGCCCCACGGAAACTCATGAAAAGCAGAGTTTGTGGTTGAAATATACTCACAACATTCAAGCTCAATCTAACTAGCACATAATTGTGAGTGGATATTTTAATGCCATTCTTAAGACATCAGAAAAGAATGGAGGTATTTGTCCACCATTGAAAACTATTCAAGATTTCTCAAATTTTGTTGAGGACAATAATTTGATTGATGTTGAGCCTAATAAGGGCTCCTTCACATGGATGAATAAAAGGGCTAATTTTTCTCAGATTGCAGTCAGACTAGATAGGTTTCTAATAGCCCTGGAGTGGAAACTAACCAATGTCACATTCCAGTCAGAAATCATGGCCCACCCGGGATCAGCTCATTTTCCTATTTCTTTACAAATTGTATTACCATTGGCCAACCAGGGGTTTCAGCATCAGCCAACTTTTAAATTTGAAAAAATGTGGCTTTGTCATCCTAATTTCCTACCTCTTATGAAGCAATGGTGGGAAAGTGCTCTGATGTGTGATGGGTCTAAAATGCATCAATTTGCAATGAAATTGAAATTTCTTAAGATGCACATTAAAAAATGGAACGAGTTGACCTTTAAAAACATCTTCAAAGAAAAAGATATTGTTAAACGAAAAATGACAGATATTTTTGAAAAAACTATCAATCAGCGTATGGATAGTGATATTTATGCTAGACAAAAACAACTTCAGGTGGAATGGGAAGAATTATGCACCAAAGAAGAGATATGCTGGTGCCAAAAGTCTCGAGAACTTAGGCTTAGAGAGGGTGACAAAAACATATAGTACTTCCATGCTTTTGCAAAACAAAAGAGAGCTTCCAATCACATGTTTTCCATTAATAATGTGGAATTTGGTAATCTAATATCTGATGCTATTGTCATCCAAGAGGAAGGGGTAAGGTTTTTCAAAAATCTTCTTGCACTAGCAAACCCTTCAGCTCCAACAAATTATCAACTGCAAGATATTCTTCAAGCTATCCCTCCAATTGTTTCAAAATTTGATAATGCAGATCTACTGGCTCCCTTCTCAATTTTTGAAGTAAGAAAAGTAGTATTTTCTTTGCCACTGAATAATCACTTGGCCCAGATGGATTTACAACATTATTTTTCCAAGCTTGCTGGGATTTTAATTGGTGGGAGTTACTAGGTGTTCTTGAAGAATCAAAGAAAAGTAAAGCCATGCTAAAATATTTCAATACAACTAACATTATCATCATTCTGAAGGTTAAGACACCCAAAATCTTTTCAGATTTCAGACCGATTTTTCTAAGCAAAGGCAATCTATTTGAGATTGAAACATCTGATTCCAAATCTTGTGTCACAAGAGCAAGGAGGCTTTGTTCCAGCGAGAGAGACTAAAGGAGCCTTGGTTTCCCATGAGGTCCTGCACTCAATCAATACAAATAAGTCCTCAAACTTTATTATCAAGCTTGACACTATGAAATCCTATGACAAAGTTTTCTAGGACTTTCTCTTCAAAGTATTGCAAAAATTAGGTTGTTCTAAAGGCTGGTGCAAAAGGATTAAAGCATGTATATCGGGTGCATGGTTTTCAGTATTAATCAATGGAGTGCCAGCAGGGTTCTTTTCATCTACTCAAGGGATTAGACAAGGTGGCCTTCTATCCCTAGTTCTATTCATATTAATGGTTGAAGCTTTTAGTAGATATATTCAGAGTAAACATGCTCTTGGTCAATGGCAAGGCACAAAAATAGGTGAGACAAATATTTCGATCACCCACTCTTTATTTGCAAATGATACTTTTCTTTTTGGCTCTTCCAATGTTAAGGAGGCTAAACATATTAAACAAACTTTGGATTTGTATACATCAGCCTTGGGCCAAAAAATCAATGATCAAAAATCAAAAGTTTATCTAGTCAATACTAATCAGATTATATCCAATAGAATTGTCACAATCTTGGGGTTCTCAGAAGATTTCCTACCTTCGGCTTACCTTGGCATTCCTTTTTTCATGGGAGCTGCCAAAATTATCTATTGGATGCCTATCATTAAGAGAATCAAAGCTATGATAATGGCCTGGAAAGCTAGATGGCTCTCACTTGCAAGTAAAATTATTCTTATTAAAATAGTGCTATAAGCTATTCCCAACTACTACCTATCAGTGTTGAAAGCTCCTTCATCAATGATTCAGATTATTTAAAAGTTACCTAAAGAATTCTTATGGTCTAGAAATTTAAATGGTGAAAGTAAAATTCCACTTGTCTCATTGCAAGATATGGCACAGGTGAAAGCATTGGGCGGTGTTGGCATACATGACATGGAAAAAATAAATAAAGCCTTTGGAGGCAAGTTAGTATGGAAAATGTATTCCAAGCCAGATAATAAGTGGTGTCAAATTGTGCAACAAAAGTATCTAGATAACTATTTCCCTTAAAGAGTATTCTCTACTCAAAACCCTCTGAAAGGATCTGCTCTATGGGATTTTATGATGGCATCTAGAGATATTGTGACTCAATACATTACTTGGGAGGTGAATAGTGGTGAGAGAGTCAACTTTTGGCATGACTCCTGGAATGGTTTACTCCCCTTAATTCTATTGGTTCCAATGGATAACATGGTTGTTTCCTCATAAATAAATTGGGGCTACTTCCTTGTGGATTATGTCTCTGCAATATGTATGTTTTCTAGGAGGGTAATTTGGAAGGACTCAGGTGAGCTGCCCATCTTATCTCAGGACAAAATCAGACTAACCAAAATTTTGTCAGATAAATTGGTTTTCTTGTCAGGCAAGGAGAATAAGTTATTGTGGGCCCCTAGGAAAAATAGTACCTACAATATCAAAGATGGTTATAGGATTATCCAATAGCAAGATTCAACTAAAATGTCTTGTCGTGCCTTCTCATTTTGTTGGAATCAAGTTACACTTTCCAAAGCAGGGTATTTTGCATGGATTGCATTGAAAAAAAGGGCCCTCACAAGTGATCGATTAACTAAATTCCATATTGCCCAACCATTCAACTTCCTTTTGTGTGATCAAGAAATTTAAGATGTAGATCATCTTTTCTTGAACTGCCCCTTTGCGCAACAATGTTGGTAGTTTTTGTTAGGAATAGTCCCAAGAGATAACTGCGGGGGGGGGGGGGGGGGGGGGGGGGTGAATGACTTATCTACAAGTTTCAATTCTTTATCCAATTAAGTATACTTAAACATAAAGCATAAATACTATGAAAGAACAATTGAACTCAACACAATATTTTGGATACGGGGAAACCCAAATAGGTAAAAACCTCGGTGGGAATTGACACCCACTAATATTCTGTACTAGTGTATTATGATCCTTGTTAGAAGATCCTTAACCCTGTTAGGAGTTGCTTTACAATATATTTAGTACAGTAGACCTGGTCAAGGGTCAGACCCTGTTAAGAGTCTTTTACAATAGTCCCTATTAGGGGAGAGGATGCACTGTCCGAGAGCACACTACTCAAAGGGGTGAAGGCTACAACCTTCTGTTTAACAGATACACACTATATTTGGATCTTGGTGAACTGTGCTTTGACCTACTATCTGGATTAGTTCCAATGTATAGCACAAATACTTTACTTGGTCATATAGACCTTCTTCTGATGGCTCAACACTTCGCACACTCAGCTCTACTCTTCTTAATCAACTATGAACCACCCTTAAACAATCACAAATGACTGTCTATAAATATCTTTTGTCTAAATGATATAATCATGTCGGCCTATTAGAACCATCTTGAAATCATATTAGCTAAGTCATAACAAACTCTAAAAATAATTCAGTTAGATCTACTAAGCACGCAACACATTCTGAGACCTATCCAATAAGATAATTGTAGACGCACGCTACACACTATCAGCTCTACCAAAACAAGTGGATCTTTCTCCTCAAGCAAAATTAATTCATGCACTCTTAACCAAACATCACTAACTATCTTCTAAGCTTAAATACAAGGGTACATACCCAAATGATAGGTGCAACTCCAAAACCAACATAATCTATGTTAGCTCTTCTAAACAAACACAAGAAACTGCTACTAGTGAATAGCGACTACATAACTTCACTTCTACTGATAGTGCTAGTGTTATCACAATGAATAACAATAGGATAATCAATCTAAATTCCAAAATCCTTTATCATCTTTTTGATCCAAACAATTGTTGAATAGTTCAAGGCTGCTGCAACATACTTCACTTCTGTTGTTGACTGAGAAATACAATTATGTTTCTTGCTTGTCCAAGTGACAAGTCTATAACCAAGAAACACTGCTCCACCTGATGTACTCTTTCTATCATCTACGCATCCTTCCCAATCAACATTAGTGTATACATGAAGCTCAACATTTTCTAAATTAGGATACCATAGACCATAATCTATAGTGCCCTGCAAGTATCTTAATATTCTCTTTACTATCATGAGGTGACTTTGCTTAGGTTCTGCTGCAAATCTTCCAACTATGCCAACTGCATTGGAAATATCAGGTCTAGTCTAAGTAAGATATATGAGTTTACCAATCATATACTTGTACAATGTTGTATCCACTACTGGTGTCATCTTGTTTTTTAAGTTTGCATCCAGTGATCATAGGTGTTCCTATTGGCTTCCAATCATCCATCTTGAATTTCTTCAGTATCTCTTTCACATATTTGGACTGATTAATAAAAATTCCTTTTTCTGTCTGCTACACATTTAGTCCCAAAAATTATTTGATAGGACCAATCATAATCATCTCAAACTCATTCTACATTTCTTTGGCAAATTCTGCACTTAGTTTGTCATTACCTCCAAAGATAATATCATCAACAAATATAATTACAAGCAGTCGACCTTCAAATGTCTCTCTAATGAATAGATTACAATTTGTTGCTCCTTTCTTGAATCCAATCTTTGTTAGATATCCATCTAGTCTCTCATACCATGCTTTAGGGGCTTGCTTAAGTCCATAGAGGGCCTTCTTCAATCTGCATACCATATCAAGTATGTCTGATAAGGTGAATCCTTCTAGCTGCTCAATGTATACTTCTTCTTTCAAATCTCCATTCAGGAATGCTGACTTGACATCCATTTATATACTTTAAAGTTTTTGACTGTAGCATAGGCTAGAAATAGCTTAATAGCTTATAATCTTCTCATAGGTGCAAATGTGTCTGAATAATCAATGCCTTCTCTTTGCGCATATCCCTTACATACTAACCTTGCTTTATTTCTTACTATTGTACCATCTTCATTCATCTTGGTTCAAAATATCCACTTTGTTCCAATCACATTCTTAGCACTATGTCTTGGGAACAGTTCCTAAGTGTCATTCTTAACAATCTGATCAAGTTCTTCTTTCATAGCATCATGCCAATCTGAATCATTACATGCATCATCAACACTTAAAGGTTCAATTTTAGATAGTAAACATACCGCTTCACTGCTAGCTGAGTTCTTTGCTTGTGATCTTGTTAAGACTTTGCCACTTTGATCTCCAATGATGTCTTTCTTGGAATGATTTCTAGATGTAAACTTTGGAATTTTAGGTGATGCTGACTTATCAGCCTTAGGAGTATCTTCTTCACTTGTGTGAGGGTCATTGAATAACACATCAATACTGTCAAACATTTCTTCAATAACTATTTCACTAGTGGAGGGCATGGGTTCTTCTTCAATCATGGGTGAGTAATCATGATATCTTTCTTGAACCATAAACTTTTCATCAATCTTAACATGAGCACTTTCAATGATCTTTTTCAATCTTAAATTGAAACTGATGAACTACAACTGATTTAGAACCTGAATGAAGAATCTCTTATTAAAGATCACTAAGGAGTTGCTGATTAGATATGTAAGATGATTAAATCAATATTATGTTGTCATTGATGTCAACTAGCTTGACAGTACTTATCTTGTGAGTTACTATACTGAAACATCTGAAGAAAGGTGAAAGAGATGAAGAACAAGAATATCTACATGAGGAAGATGTATATGTCAGATGAGGATAAGGAATACATTGAGTAACTTGTTGATGAGTCTATGACTTGATGATATTGACTTTATTATGTTGCATTCATCTATGATGAAGAATAGAGCTGAAAGACACAAAGCAATGTTGTCTATAAATGAAGCATTCCAGAATACACTGACAAAGTGTAGTGTATACTGAGTGCAGTGTTAACCGAGCTTGTGTTCACTAACACATTTCTTTTTTAACTGAGCAGAACAGAAAGGAATTAAATGACTAGTTTAGCCAATAAATTGATGAGCTGGAAAGTGTATGAAATCGAGGTAATAGATAAGGTTTGTTATGAAGATTGATAACTAACATAATTCAAGGAAGATCTAATGGAGCAGATTGAAACATGTTACTAACACATCAGCCAAAGAAGGTTAAAATGGGAAAATCAATGGATGAGATTAAGTGGCAAAATTTGATGGACAAAAAGAAAATAATTTACTCGTCTATATAAGAGACATTGGTTTCATTGTTGAAACAATGCCGGAAGAAGAAGATATTGCAGAACTATCACGTGAACAAGTTTTCATGCATTCTAATCATATTGGTTAATGAGAACCAAACTGCAGAAAAATTACCGAGCTATAAAGAGTAATTATTGACGGATAGTAAGTTGATATAGTATTGAATCTAAAGTGATATATTGATCAGAAAGATTTGTATGAGCTAAATATTGATCTATAAATTGCAGTTGAAGTTGTATCAAGGTAGATCATCTATTGTTACATATTTAACCATTGTACACAGTCAAATCTCTTAACCGAGTGGACTAAGAAAGTCTTTTTATGTTTCATTCATAGAGTGAACATTGTTATCCTGTCAACCCCAGAGTGACTGTTGGTTGGACGATAACTTCTCATCTAAAATCCTCTAACAAGGTCACACCTAACAGTGTGTTTGTAACCTTTAATAGGGTTGGGTCTTCACCAACCTCACTTTAGAAGAGTGAACATTTTTGGGTTGTCAGTCCTAGGTGGTTTTTCCCTACACAGGGTTTCCACGTTAAATCTCTTGTGTTATGTGTTGATTGTGGTATTTGTTTGTTATCATACTTTGCATATTACATGTTAGATTTGATCGGTAACTACTATAATTTTTAGACTGATAATCTGTAAAAGCACAGACAGTGAAAGTATTTTATGTTTACCGAGTAGCATAAGTTGAAGAATTTGTTTTGGATCATACATTTTGTTTTGGGACACTAGATAACCGATTCACCCCCCTCTCAGTAATTCTAACAATTGGTATCAAAGCTATGGTTGCTTAGAATAGAGTTTTAAGGACTCCAGCACAAAGATCTCAAGATGTATAAGAGGGAAGTTCCAAATCTAAAGAAAGAGAACTTCGTAGTATGGCAAAGCTAGATGAAGTTGCACATATCTAGAATTGCGAATTCTACACTAGAACTGATGCAAAATGGCTACATTGAACCGACACCAGGTCCCTTGAAACTTGATCAACTGAAAGATAGGCATGAACACAATATTACTATGATGGAACTTGTTGCTACCTATACCGATGCTGAATTTGAAGACATTAAGGGATGCACTAGTGCCAAAGCCATGTGGGATAAACTAACTCTAATATACAGTGGAGATTTGAATGTTAAAACAGCTAGAGTAGAAAGCCTAAGAGGTCGATTTGATGGTATGAAGATGAAAGAAGGTGACATTGTGCAATACTCAAATAGACTAAAAGAGGTAGTACATGCTATTAGAGCATCAGATGAAATTATTGAGGATGAATCAGTGATAAGCAAGATTCTCAGAACTTTACTGCCAATTTATGCAATCAGGATCTTTGCAACTCATGAAACAAGAGCTACATCCAACCTTACTTTTGACATGCTAATTGGTAATCTTACAACCTTTGAATTGAATAACTTTGACAATAGTGTTTTACTATCTATTGCTCCACTTTCATGTCTTCTTTGAAGATTGGTAAATCTAGTAGCAGGAATAATAAGAATAATGATAGTGATAGTGATACCAATGATGAACTTGATGAGCTTGAAGCTCTTATGGCCAAAAGGTTACCCAAAGGTAAAGGAAGGTATAGAGGCAAGCTACCTTTGGCATGCTTTAATTGTAAAGAAGTTGGCCACATCGCTGCTAGATGTCTGAATAAGAAAGATGATGATAGATCTAAAGACCGATCTGAAGGAAGCTATGGGAGAAGAGTTAACAAAGGCTACTGACACAACAACAAAGATAACCAAGATAGCTATGACAAAGGGAACAAGGTATGTTACATAGCTGAAGATATTGAATCTGAATCTGATACTGATGATGATGTAGAAGTAGTATTTGTTGCTATGAAAGATGACTCAGAGGAAGAAGAGAAACATGAAGAAATAACACTAATCTCTAAAGTAAGAAGAAATGATACATGGATCATAGACAGTGGTTGTACACATCATATGACTAGTGATGTAGAGAAATTTGATCTACTTGATGAATACAATGGAGGATCTGTTAGGATGGGAAATGATGCACCCTGTATGGTAAGAGGTAAAGGTTCATTGATGATTAATGATAGAATAAAATGTGAAAATGCATACAGGGTAGATGGACTAAACTATAATTTTTTAAGTGTGGCACAACTGAATAATTCAGGCCACCGACTTTCTTTTGAGAGCAGAAAGGTAAAAATCTATGATGATGGAGGAAGACTTGTCAGAACCGGTACACAATCCAGAGATAATCTATTTTATCATGATATTGATCAGTCTTCTTGTTTATTAATGAAGGATGAAGATGCATGGTTGTGGCATAAGAGGTTATGCCATGTGAACTTTGATAACATGATCAAGATTATTTAGAAGAAAAGAGTTAGAGGGTTTCCTAACTTGTCAAAACATGATCATGCTATGTGTCATGAATGTCAGAAAGGTAAGATGACTATGTCTAGTTTTCAAAGCAAAGACTACTCAACAAAGAAGATACTTGAGTTGGTTCATACCGACCTATGTCGTCCTATGAGAACTCAAAGTTATTATGGTGATAGATACTTTATTCTTTTTGTTGATGACTATACTAGACTGATGACAGTTATATTCTTAAAAGAAAAATCTGAAGCATTTAAGATGTTTAAGTGGTATAAGGCAAAGGTAGAAAAAGAGATTGGAAAAGAATTAAAATGCTTAATATCTGATAGAGGAGGTGAATTTATCTCTGATGAATTTACTAATTTCTGTAATGAGCATGGTATCAAAAGACAGGTCTCTGCACTGAGAACACCTCAGCAGAATGGGATTGTTGAAAGAAGGAACAGGTCAATAATTGACTATGCAAGAACACTAATGCTGTAAAAGAATATTTCTCAGACATAATGGAGGGAAGTTGTCAGTACAACTGTATATGTGCTTAACTAAGTACAACTGAAGAAGGACACCAACTAGACACCCTATGAGCTATGGTTTGGACACAAACCTACTGTAAGTTATTTCAGAATTTTTGGAAGCAAATGTTTTATTATGAAAGATGAGAGAAATGGGAAATTTGATTCTAAAGGTGATGAAGGAATATTCTTAGGATATTCTACTAAGAGTAAAGCATATAAATGTTTGAATAAGGTTACAAATAAGATAATTGAAAGTCCTAATGTCTGTGTTGATGAGTTTGATGACAAGAACATAGAAGAAAGTAGAAAGGAACCAGAAGACTATGGTAGATTCACTTACATTAAACATCTTTATTATCTACCGAAGTTTCAACCTGTGATAACCAGTTAGCACAAATAGGAAAGGGAAATTGATGAACAAGATGGAGCTACTGAGCAAGCACATGAATCTAAACAAGATGAACAAGAAAGAAGAAACTGAGTACTAGCTAGTTTTGTCAGAAGACATCATCCTAAGACACAAAATATTGGAGATAGACAAGCTGGCATGCAGACAAGAAGCAAAGCAAGACAAGGTACATGTTGATGCAGCATAGTTCACACTTTGAATAATGTTCAAGGCTGTGATTAAGTTTGAAGAACTGAAACAGATTGGGATATCAGTATATAGAGATACAGAGACTATATTGGACAATAGAGAGTTACTTAGATACTACAGAGCTGATTATTTATTTGTTTCTTTCGCATTGTTGTCAAAGGGAGAGATAAATAATATGAAAGAAAAATTAAACATGCACCAATGAGAACTATCAAAGGGAGAGATAATCTGAAAGAAATAGAACATTGAAGATCAGTTGCAGAGAATAGGAGTAGGAACCTGAGAGCTGAAAAGATCATATCTACTGAATAAAAAAGATGTATTTTATAATGTTGTTTAGTAACATAGTGATTAAACATATTAAGCTAGGGAGAGCTTGTACAACATTTGTTCACAGAGTTGTAGAATACATGTTTGGTATGTGTATGGTACACTTCATATTACTTGAGTTGCCATCAATGCTAAAGGGAGAGATTGATGAACTACAACTAATTTAGAACTTGAATGAAGAATCTATGATTAAAGATCACTGAGGAGTTGCTGATTAGATATGTAATATGATTAAATCAGTATTATGTTGTCATTGATGTCAACTAGCTTGACAGTACTTATCCTGTAAGTTACTATACCGAAACATCTGAAGAAAGGTGAAAGAGATGAAGAACAAGAATATCTACATAAGGAAGATGTATATGTTAGATGAGGATAAGGAATACACTGAGTAACTTGTTGATGAGTCTATGACTTGATGATATTGACTTTATTCTGTTGCATTCATCTATGATGAAGAATAGAGCTGAAAGACACAAAGCAGTGTTGTCCGTAAATTAAGCATTCCAGTATATACCGACAGAGTGTAGTGTATACCGAGTGCAATGTTAACTAAGATTGTGTTCACTAATGCATTTCTTTGTTAATTGAGCAGAACAAAAAGGAATTAAATGACTAGTTTAGCCAATAAATTGATGAGCTAGAAAGTCTATGAAACTGAGGTAACTGATAAGGTTTGTTATGAAGATCGACGGCTAACATAATTCAAGGAAGATCTAATGGAGCAGATTGAAACATGTTACTGACACATCAGCTAAAGAAGGTTAAAGTGGAAAAATCAATGGATGAGATTAAGCGGCAAAATCTGATGGACAAAAAGAAAATGATTTACTTGTCTATATAAGAGACATTGGTTTCATTGTTGAAACGATGCCAGAAGAAGAAGATACTATAGAATTATCACGTGAACAAGTTTTCATGTATTCTGATCATAATGGTTAATGAGAACCAAACTAAAGAACAATTACCGAGCTATGGAGAGTAATTACTGATGGACAGTAAGTTGATATAGTATTGAATCTGAAGTGATATATTGATCAGAAAGATTTGCATGAGAGGAATATTGATCTGTAAACTGCAATTGAAGTTGTATCAAGGTGGATCATCTACTGTTACATATTTAACCATTGTACATAGTCAAATCTCTTAACCGAGTGGACTAAGAAAGTCTTTTTATGTTTCATTCATAGAGTGAACATTGTTATCCTGTCAACCCTAGAGTGACTGCTGGTTGGACGATAACTTCTGGTCTAAAATCCTCTAACAAGGTCACACCTAATAGTGTGTTTGTAGCCTTTAACAGGGTTGGGTCTTCACCGACCTCACTTCAGAAGAGTGAACATTTTTGGGTTACCAGTCCCAGGTGGTTTTTCCCTTCATAGGGTTTCCACGTTAAATCTCTTGTGTTATGTGTTGATTGTGGTATTTGTTTGTTATCATACTTTGCATATTACATGTTAGATTTGATTGATAACTACTATAAGTTTTAGACTGATAATCGATAAAAGCACAAACAATGAAAGTATTTTATGTTTACCAAGTAGTAGAAGTTGAAGAATTTGTTTTGGATTATACATTTTGTTTTGGGACACTGGATAACTAATTCACCCCCCTCTCAGTTATTCTAATAGAAACATCTATAAGATTTAATTTTAGTAAAGTAACCAAGGAAAATACCTTCATCACTTCTTGCATCAAACTTGCCTACTGCTTCATCCCTCTTGATGTAGCACTTGCTTCCAAAGATTCCAAAGTATTTTACTGTGGGAACATTACCAAACCATAGTTCATATGGTGTTTTGTCATCACCTCACCTCAATTGAATTCTATTGATGGCATAGACTATTGTATTGACCGTAACTCTCCAATAGGTGTGTGCAACTTTTCCTTCAATTATGTTGGTGTGTGTTGTATCAAGGATGATCCTATTCCTTCTTTCTGTAATTCCATTCTACTGAGGAGTTCTAGGTGCACTTAAATGTCTCTTTATGCCATGTTCTTCGCAGTACTCATAGAATCTATCAGAGGTAAATTCTCCTCCTCTATTCAATCTCAAACATTTTATCTTTAGTCTAGATTCATTCTCAACCTTAGATTTGAATATTTTGAACTTCTCAAATGCTTCTAACTTATCTTTCAAGAACGCAACCCACATCATCCTAGTATAATCATCAACAAACAAAATGAAATACCTTTCACCATAGTATGATCTTGTTTGAGTTGGACCACATAGGTCTATATGAATCAGATCCAGCTTGTTCTCTACTGAATTTTTCTTGCTCATGAATGAATTTCTCACATGATTTCCCTTCACACATTCCTTGCATATAGTATCAACTAGTTTTTCTATGCTAGGTAGATCTCTTACTGCTTTTACATTTCTTATCTTTACTATGTTATCAAAATTGATATGACATAGTCTTTTATGCCACAACTAATTGTCATCAATTTTAGCAACAAAACAACTTGCTTCTGAATTGAGTTGGAAAACATTACCTTTATTCTTTGAGCCTGATGCAATCATAACACCATCCTTGTTGTTAATGATGGATTTGTCATCTTTGAACTCCAATTGATAACCTTTTCCAAGTAAATGTCCAACTCTAAGAAGCTTATGTTTCAAATCATCTACATAGAGAACATCATCAGTACTATTCTTTCCATCCAAGGTGATGGCTCCTCTACCAACTATGGGTTTAGGAGTGTTGTCTCCAAATCTAACCATTCCACCATTGTATTTGTCCAAATGAACAAACCTTCCTTTATCACCTATCATGTGATGTGAACAACCACATCTATAATTCAGTCTGTCCTTATATCAGCTTGTGAAATCAATGCTAGCTCTTGATTCTCTTTCTTATCTTCATGATATGTCTTATTATTCATTTTCTCTATGATAGAAATGAATCCTATTTATTCTTTAGCTGAATCATCATCTGAAACTCCATCTCCAGCATAGTAACATTCCTTAGAGAATTTAGGCTTGTAGTCATTTTTTAACTTTCTAGTTCTTAGGGGACATTTAGATGCAAAGTGACCAATCTTATTACATGAAAAGCATTTAAATGGAAATTGACCTTTATACTTTCCTTTTACTTTCTTTTCTCTTTTGGCAATCATAGAAATGAAATCATCTAGTGTTTTCTCTTCATCATCATCATCAAAATTACCAAAAGTGTTTGCAGATTTCTTACCATGAACTGTATCTTTGAAGGTTATCTCACTTTTAGGTTCTGTTTTCAATCTTGAAATCTCAAAGGCTGAGATATTATTGATCAAGGTCTCTCTCTTGCAATTTGATGTAAGCTGCATGGACTCATCAAGGATGTTGATCTTTCTTTCATATTTAGGAGTGAGAGTAGTCATTAACTTGTCCATAATGTCCTCCTCTAAAATCTCTCCACCATTGTTTCTGATTCCAACAACTGCTTCATTTATCATTTGATTGTAAGCTCTAGTATTTTATTTAGGTAGCATCTCTAATGCATTGTATCTTTTCTTCCATATCTTTCTGCATGCATCCTTTGCTTGTTTGTCTCCTTCAAATATGTCTTCTAGGTGCTTCCATATTTTGTGGGCTATATCTTGTTGGCATAATGGTCATCACTCCCCTCAGGATTTTTGACATGGCTTAACCGTCTCCTGTGTCTTCTATAAGTCTAGTGGTTGTATCAGGCATTAACAGGTTGATCTTTTGGTGCAACGGCAACCGCTACTTGTAACAAGTGGTATCAGATCTTGGTCACAGGTTCGAATCCCCTCAGGTAACGCTAAGGGAGAGATTGTTTTCATAATGGTCAGCACTCCCCTCAGGATTTGTGACATGGCTTAACCATCTCCTGTGTCTTCTATAAGTCTAGTGGTTGTATCAGGCATTAACAGGTCAATCTTTTGGTGCAACGGCAACTGCTACTTGTAACATATCTACCTTTTTTATTTCTGAAAACTCACCATCAGATAGGGCGCTGATAAGAGCTTCTTTGGCTATTGCATTTTGATGAAATAATTCCTTTTGCTTATCAGTAGCATCATCCTTTGAAAGGTCTTCTAAAGTATGGATCTTGACTTCGTTGATAGTTACATCAAAAACTTCAAAAGCAATGCACTGTAAATGGGTCACCATCTTGTTCTTCCAATCAAGATAATTCTCTCCATCAAACATAGGAATTTCTTTTCTAAAGTATGCCATCTAATCAACCTCGAGCTGTTAAAAATTTTCTCCGAGGCACTTGGCTCTGATACCAATTGTTAGGAATAGTCCCAAGAGATAACTGAGAGGGGGGGGCGGGGGGGTGAATCGGTTATCTACAAGTTTCAATTCTTTATCCAATTAAGTATACTTAAACATAAAGCATAAACACTATGAAAGAACACTTGAACTCAACACAATATTTTGGTTATGGGGAAACCCAAATAGGTAAAAACCCCGGTGGGAATTGACACCCACTAATATTCTGTACTAGTGTATTATGATCCTTGTTAGAAGATCCTTAACCCTGTTAGGAGTTTCTTTACAATATATTTAGTAAAGTAAACTTGGTCAAGGGTCAAACCCTATTAGGAGTCTTTTACAATAGTCCATGTTAGGGGAGAGGACGCACTATCTGAGAGCACACTACTCAAAGGGGGGAAGGCTACAACCTTCTATTTAATAGATACACACTATATCTGGATCTTTGTGAATTGCACTTTGACTTGCTATCTGGATTAGTTCCAATGTATAGCACAAATACTTTACTTGGTCACATAGACCTTCTTCTGATGGCTCAACACTTCGCACACTCTGCTCTGCTCTTCTTAATCAACTATGAACTACCCTTAAACAATCACAAATGACTATCTATAAATATCTTTCCTCTAAAGTATATAATCAAGTTGGCCTGTTAGAACCACCTTGAAATCATATTAGAGAAGTCATAAAACACTCTAATAATAATTCAATCGACTCTACTAAGCACGCAACACATTCTAGGACCTGTCAAACAAGATAATTTTAGAAGCGCGCTACACACTGTCGGCTCTACCAAAACAAGTGGATGTTTCTCCTCAAGCTGAATTACTTCATGTGCTCTTAACCAAACATCACTAACTCTCTTCTAAGCTTAAATCCAAGGGTGCATACCCAAATGATAGGCGTAACTCCATAACCAATATAATCTATGTCGGCTCTTCTGAACAAACACATGAAACTACTACTGGTGAATAGCAACTACATAACTTCACTTCTAATGATCATCAGACTCTGCGTCCATGAATGTAACATCACTAATATGTCTTCAACATATATCCAAGTGCACAAGGCTCCATGATAACTATACAGACAACCATACATAGAACACTGTCTGTTACTTTGTCAGGAACACTGTTGGCACAAGCTGCTACATAACTATCTGTACTAACAGTTAACCTCTGCACCCATTATATCATGTCCATGCTACATATGTTGAAGGATTACTACATAAGACTTCCACACATGCTACTTTTCATATGTTTTCATCAATGACAAACATACTATCAGTACTGTCCTACTGGCAAATCTGCAATAGTTTTTTCTTGGTAAATTACAATACCTCACTCCTCTTCCTAATAAATTATGGGATCTATTTCAAGCATGCCCAGAGTTACTCTCTTCATCCCTTTTTTCTATTTTTTGGAAATGCATCCCAACTATTGTGGTTTGGGTATTATGGTGGGAATGCAACAAGAGAATTTTCTGTAAACATTCATCACCTATTGACTCTATCCTCACAGGTATTGAAAAATCCATATCGGATGTGGTTAATGCAAGTCACACAAGAAAAAAAAGTAATCTAGTTTTGTCTTTCTGGGATAGTGCTATCATTCAGGAATGGAAAGGTATTCATGTTCCTATCGGATGGCATCAAAAAATTTAGACAAACTCCTCTCCAAGTAGAGATTCAGTTCACTGGCTTCCTCCTGAGTGTGGGATTGCTAAAATTAACTTTGATGGATCTTATCAGGGCAATCCAGGAAGATCAAGTGTAGGATTATGTATTAGAGATCATCAAGGAGAAGTTCTTTCTATTAAATCATCCCCACTTCCTCTAGGTACAAACAACATGGCTGAAGCTCATGCTTTATTTGTTGGATTAGTATTGGTAAAACAAGGTGGCTTTTAGTCTATTCAAGTAGAAGGTGATTCCATGGTTATTATTAATGCCTACATAAAATGAGAATCACATAATTGGAATTTATCATATATCCTTCAGAAAATATGGCTTCTCCTTGACTCATTCAAAAAGATTTATATTTCTCACACTTTGCAGGAAGGGAATGCTCTGGCAGACTATCTAGCTAATCTAGGTTGTGATGGTATGGTATTCGATGATCTAAACCTAGGGGACATCATTAGATTTGACTGTGAGATGCAAAGATTGATTGCAAATGACAATAAGATTATAAGGCTAGAATTAGTAATTCATTCAGATTCAAGCTTCGAGGGATGATTGTGGCTGTTGTTTCCACAAATCATGCCAGTGACATATTCAATTGTACAGACTAGGTGTAATGTGTGACTTTCCTCATTCATCGGTACAATGCTATCACATATGGGGTTCAATCAAATATCACTTGGTAATATGCCTAGCTATATCACGTACTTTCTCACCATCAACATGTCGCAACTTACCTTGCTATGAGGTTGGATGCCACGTGGAGAGTAAAGTACTCACTTTGAAAGCATGTTAATGGTATGGTGGCTTGGTTTTAGAACTCTAAGTGTGCAAAGTGCTCTGAGTCAGGGGTTCAGTCATGTTGCCAATTTATGATGGATATTTTTTGGGATCTTCAGCATGCTAAGATATGATTACTTCATTCATTAGCCAGGTTATAAGTAGTTTATCCCCTTCACTTGATTTAGTGTGTGTGTTTAGCAACATGGCGCTTCCCCGGTGTGAGTCTTGTGGTCTCCTTCATGACAATTTGCTGCCTCAAAATTTACAGAGTCTTTCTCTAGCCTGCAGAATCAGAGTTTCCCCTTCCTGTGCGCATTGATGGTCTTCTACTCAACTTTGTCTTTGTGTGTCATTCTTTGATGATTCACAGGGCCATTCCTAGGATAATTGGGGAGCATGTGCTAATTCCAAGATCCAAACAAGTTTTATTTACTTCACAATTAGTGTCAATCTTCTTGTCCAATTCAATGGATTTACTATAATATGTGGACTTATTAATACTAGTTGTCAATAAGGTGGTGTGCCCACAATTCATCATGGACAACATACTTATGTTGGCTCTTCATAAATATGCCTTGTGGTCAGTGAAAACCTTAGTGGCAATTATTCTCCATTTGACAAATGTTGCATGTCGGCAACCCGTGATTTGGCAAATATATTGCACATATGAGATTGACCCTATTGCCCCGTATTTATTAAAATTGGGTCCAATGCCTGGGCCCATCGCCCATCAGTTTATTTAGTTTTGTCCATTTCTTTCACATTATTGCCAATGGCATATAATTTTTGGGCATGACTTATTTTAAACATTCACCTATAATTTTAACGTGACCCCAAATGGATGACCTATATTCACCAATAGTTTATATATATATATATATATATATATATATATATATATATATATATATATATATATATATATATATATATATATATTTAGGTGCCCCCAAATTTGCAAGACATTTTACAGATGTGTGTCTTAAACCAATGCATTTTTTCCAACTTTATTAATCATACCAAGGTATTGGACGACCCATAATCACCTAGGAAATAACACAAGATGTGTTATAATTACACGGGCTTCACCAAATATTTGTAGACCTAATACTTCCCGCTGAATTTTCCAAAAAAGGATTAGTATAAATACATTTATTTATTAGTGTTATTGTACACAATTTGGCTTTGTTCAATGTGATTGATAGCGAAGTTCAGACTGTTGAGTCATGACTGCATTGGCAAGTCGCAATTGTGATTGAATTTGAGGCAAAGGTAAGTGATTATTATTTTGTGGCTATGTAAATTTGAGTTCATTCTTAATTAGTGGGGACCAGTTAGTGAATAGTGGTGACCTCAAACATGATTTAAGGTTCAATGAATCATATTTATATATATTATAGTTCTATTGTCACTTCTTCAAAAAGTAAACATTTTTGTTTTCACTAGTAGGCTGGTAGCCTTTATTTTGTTGAAGAATTGAGATGTCGAACAAGAATAAGGGTAAGGCTCCTGCATATGGGGAAAGCCAAGAGAGGCCAGAAAAATGTAGAACCTTATCATTGTACTTTGGTCATGGTGTTGGAAATGTTTCTGGCCAAAATCAAGAAGCTACTTCATCACAAGAAGATTTTCAAGATTCACAACTTGAATCTACATGACATATTGAAGAAGTCAGTGAACCTGATATCTCAGATCATGATGAACTTGAAGAAGATTTTTGGTTAAATACCCAGAGTAGCCATAATGATATAATCGACTTGAATGAGACTGACAATGATAGAGAAGATGATGGTGCAGGGAAGAAGAAAAGAAAATACAAATCAAAGAATGATAGAGAATCAAAAAAAGATCAGATGTGGGATCTGTCGAGGAATTTTTAAGTATAATGGGTGTCAAAGTATCCATTCATTGAACTAGAGGACAATCCAATTGAAGATGAGCCTTTGGTAGAATGCAGATGTAAGATTTGTAGCCAGATAAATAAGAAGGAAAAGAGGTTGCAGCTAAAAATTGACACCATAGAGAAGCATATGGGAAAAGTTTATGAAAAAGAAAACCATAGATGGAGTTCAAAAAATAGTGATAAGATGGAAAACAAAGGAGGAATATCAGCATGTTAGGAATGTAGAATTATATGAATTTCAGCATAATATAAAGACAAAGCCTGGTGAAGTTAAAGGCTCTATTGAAGCTTGTTTTGGAAAAGCATTTGAAGTAGAACTAATGAGAAAAGTTGTTCAGCTAAGTGTTGTGTTTAATATTTTGAGCGGAGGGCATCCTATGATAGACTACCCATCATTGAGTGCTTTATTAAACTTTTTGAAAGTTCATAACTATCCTAACAGTCACTAGTCAGTAAACAGTGGATGGGAATGGGCAATTTGTCTTGCCGAGGTTGAAAGAGAGGATCTAAATGAAAAAATTAAAGAGTCAAATTTTATTGCATTGTCTTTAGAAAAGGTTACAGTAGTAGACAATACTTCTTAGGTATGCATGCATGTTTATAATATACACAATTTTTTTTTCCAACCTCATCTACTAATTGTTGCTAAAATAAAGGATAATGTGATAGCGAAAATTTATTTGAACTAGTAAAGAGTTCTCTAATTGAATATGGAGGTATAAGTGACATGGTGATTGCCAAAAAGCTGGTGTGTGCTTGAGCGGATGGAGCTTCAATAATGCAAGGCCACAGGGGTGGTATTTGCACAAAGATACAATATTCTTGTGCACCCTACATTACTCCCATTCACTGCATGGCCCACATAATGAATCTAGCTTTTGGAGTTGTCAACAAGCATGCTCCAGTACAAAAAATTAAATTTTTAATCAAAGAGCTCTACCAATACCTTTGTCAAAATCTGAAACAATTAAGGTAATTTAAACAATTTTTTGAAGGACTAACCGATGGGAACAAGCTTCTTAAGGCTAATGATACCAGATGGATCTCTTTGGATGGACCAGCGCATTGAGTTTTTTCAGAATATCAATCGTTTCTTGGTCTAATGAACTCAAGTCATGACAAAGAAAGGAAAACAAAATTTCCCGCACTACTATGAATGTTAAGTAATGTAGAGACACTCTTAACATTAGCAGGTATTCTCCCCTTGCTTGAGGAAATGAGAAATTTAATGAAAAAGGCCCAGCAAAGAGCTATGTATATTGCAGAACATGATGTGCTACGCAAATTGACATGCGTGACGCTCGATAATCTCTATCGATCATGTGATGATGTAAAATTTGCCAACTACCTGAAAATCACAAATTTGGACAATCCTGATAACTTTTTAAAAATTGGTAAAAACAAGAAGTTATGTGCAGAAGTTCGTGGAGTTGAGATACCGATGCATTACTTTTCTAGGATAAAGTTTGAGGAAATAGGATGTCATGCCCAGAAATCCACTACTGGGCAAAACACAACATAGTTACCCTTATAAACAAAACCTTCCTTTTTTGTTGTAAACTAAACTTAAACAATAGGATATACATAGGATTGAAACTAAAATACAAAAATATGATTAATTCCTTCACAAGAAAATAAAGCATTTAATAAATTAGAATTCTTTTCATATTTTCACAAGTTCATGTACAACAACATATTTCCTTTAAAACCAGAAGCCTATTACTAATAGGAATAGGAGATAAATAACCTTTAAAAATAAGATTTTCTAATATAGTTTTATCCTACATTCCATTCTTTTTGAAACACAAAAATAGGCCAAAATGCACAATTATTTAAATCTTTTTATAATGTCATGTTAACATAGATTCTTTTACAGCACAATGGCTTCAATTAATTTTCATGCACTAAAAAGGAGACACATAACTTCAAATGAGAAATACATATATTTACAACTCCTTATAAAAACATCATTCTTTTTTTTTTTGAGAAGAACTTAACAAGGAGATCTTCTCCTTTACATTTCTAAGAGGACCAAAACTCCTCCAACAGAAGCATATTCCTCTTTAAAATCTTTTTATGGAAAAAGATGCTTCAAGGACCTGCAAAAGAAAGCTTTGTAGGATGGCCATGGGAAGCTCACCTCCCATCCTAGGCCTCTAAGAGGCCACCCCCGAGCTAGGAGAACCAATGCTAACCTGGGTATGCATGAAGCCAAAAGAAACACATCAAAAAACATAATACACACATAATTACAACCTCCCAAGGCTAACTCAAGGAGCTTGAAATAAAGCTTCCTAAAGGGTGAAGGTGGACCAAGTACCCAATGGGAGACAAGGCTAGAGAAGAAATGAAAGCCTTCAACAAGGCATCAACTCTTTCACACAAAATCAACATAACTTCTCATTTCTTCCATACAAGAACAACATAAATCCTCTTCACAACCCAAAACAAATCAACCAAAAATGGCCAAAACCCTTATGACCCCCAAGAAAACCCTTACGACCCCCAAGCATATCTATGCTAATAGCCTACCATGGACCCCATAATCGATGATGCATCCCTCTCTCCCAAGGAGAGAGACTCTACACCAAGAGGGTTGTCACAATCTCTTCACCCAGAAGGCTACTCTTCCCTCCCAAGGGTGAGTATGGCCTTGAAAAAATTACCTTAAGCAACACACATAATGACAAGAAAATACATGCAGATTTTTACTTTACATAACAACACTTCATACTACAAAATCAGCATACCAGTAAGAACATACACTATGCAGCATAAACAAGAACAATCTTTCTTCATTCTTTCATGGAAGCCATAAGCAAGACACCATAAAAGAGAAGTGTAAAGCTTGAGATCTACCAACCTTGCAAAAGAAGTTATGGAAATGAAAGTTGTAGAGCCCTTCCTTTTTTTCTTTCCTTCCTCTTCTCCTAAATCCCTTAGTAGTCTCTAAAGTTAGAGAGTGGGTGATTGAGAGGAAAACTCTCCAATTTCCCTTCTATATTCAAAATCCTCCCATTCTCCCACCCTAGGAAGAAGTGTGAGCTCCTATTGGTCACTCTTCCTAAAACCTCACACATTTCTAAAATAAAGGTTCTTTAAAAGATAGTGGCATGAAAAGTAGACAAGGTTTATCTTCCCAAGGCATGTGATCTTCCCAAGGTCATGCTTCCCATTATGATTTTCGGCCATCTTGGATAAGTAACTTTTTGGAGGCTTCCCAAGGCCTAAATAAGGTATCCTATGGTCAAAAACTCCCCTAACCCATAGGTATATGAAGAGGGCTAGTAAAAAATAGGTTAAACTCAACCCTAGGTGGCCATATAACCCCTCAAAAACCTCAATTAAGATTACATACGAATTTCAATGGATATGACTCCACCTTGGGCTCACAAACCAAGTGGTCCTTATGGGAAATAGAGCTAGGTACCTAGTGGAAAAGGTGGGTCCTCAAGCTTTCCAAGTGGACATGCCATGACACAACATTTTCACAACAAGTGTGTCAATTGGCACTACATAACACATCACAACACACTTGGCAAGTCCACTTGTTAATCTCACAATTTAATGAATGCAAATGTAGATAAAATACACACCATACACTATACAAAGTAAAATACATTACAATGAGGTTTTCTCTCTGCAATAGATGCAACCTTGGCTTTACAGGATTCATATAGGGGTTAGTCATGATTCTCTAAAAAATTCCATGGCCATTATCCTACACACTCAGTTTAAACATTAGTAACCTCAAGAAGTATAGTCATCAAAATTCAAAATGCAGAATCAACATTACCAATAAAATTATCTATCACATGAGATACATTCATTTAGTCTCTATAATCCTTCATCATAATTTTAATCATTCCTTTTGTTGGCACTTCAAATTTTCAGTACATGAGTCTTGTGAAATTTTTATAAATTTGAAGTGTGTATAGAGGTTCATGAAAGTATGATAATTTTGCTACAAAAAAACTCATAAAAACCCTACAAAATTATCTATTCTTCCTCAGTATCTAGTGAACCCTAATTAAGAGTTAAACCTAAGAAAAACCCTAAGTATATTCCATTTTCAAAAAAAGCCCTAGGTCACTCTATTTTAAATCTATTTGAGTGTTACCTTTTTGAATCACTTAAAATCTCAAAAGTGCATGTGCATAAAGTTTTCCTAAGTCTCAGCGACTAGCGTTTTAATTTTTCCTAAGTCTGGTGGCTATAGTATATCCTAAGTCCTAAATACCTTATCTTCTAATGTTTCAGCTTTCATTCAGCTTGGTATCTTTAAAGAAGATCTAACGTTGGTCATATAGTCGCAAGGAATCTTATAGACCTATGTGATCATGCGACTAACCGTTGATCTTATAGTAAAGCTTAATGTGGAAACAAAGTGGGACCAGTGTAAGAAGAATCTTCAAAGATGAAAGTAATAAAGGGAAGATCCAATGGTTGTCGTATAATCACATAGAATCTTAGAGACCTATGTGATCATGTGACTAACCGTCGATCTTGCATCAAGCTTAGTGTAATTTTTGGGTGGGACCATGGATAGGTGTACACGACTGGCAGTTTCTCATTGGTTAAAAACAATGGGACCAATGTCAGTTTTTTGCATATGGTTTTTCTTGATTGGTCGATAGTACTTACTGATGTGGAGGATGTCAGCGAACACCAGTGCTTGAAAAGATAGAAATTACATGACAACTTGCCAACTATTGCAAGCATGGATTGTCTTTACTAACAAAGGTAAAGTGGGACCAATGACTTAAGGAATAG
Organism: Chamaecyparis obtusa; assembly: GCA_027943335.1. Taxonomy (NCBI): domain Eukaryota; kingdom Viridiplantae; phylum Streptophyta; class Pinopsida; order Cupressales; family Cupressaceae; genus Chamaecyparis; species Chamaecyparis obtusa. The sequence goes on along the minus strand of BSBK01002650.1, from coordinate 988,635 downwards.
ATGACGGCGAGTGAATGCTAACGGTTTGTCGCATGGTCGCATGAGCTTTTTTCAAGCTATGTGATCATGCGACTAACATTCTATTTTAATAGTAAAAGTTATAAGGGATTTTCTGCCAATGAAGGAATTGACATGACTTCTTGTCGTATGGTCGCATGAGCTTCTTTCGAGCTATGCGATCATGCAAAAAATTGTTGGATTATTTGCCAAGTGAAAATCAACGGTCAAAATTTAAATTGAAGAAGTGGGTGAAAGGTTCAGACAAGTGACAGTTCATTTCCCAAAAAATTAATGGCGACATCATGCAAAGTAAATTACTGAAATAATTGTGGATCAATTGTGAGTATGTCAAAATCTATGCTTCCTCGAAAAGCCACAAGGAGATAAAAATTTGTAGAGTGCTTGGTGAGAAGAATTACAGAAATTGATTGCTATTTTCTTAGGGATTTTAAAGAAAAGGTTGGTTCTTCCTACACTTGCTTGTTCTGTTAAGAAGTATTGCTTTGCTACTGTGTTCTTTTGTGCCCAATATATGTAAGCTATAAGCCCTAGAAATGCCGCCTAGGAAAGAGTTTTCTAGTGAAATTGATTATCTTCAAAGGGGTCTGCATGAGGACTTATTACAAATTTTTCCTAGTTCAACAGTAAATTTGGTAGAGGTCAAATAGCTAACACCAAAGGAGCCTAGGGTAAAAGTGGTGGATGGGTTCTATGATATAGGAAATTATATCAAGGATGCTAGGATTGGTTTTCTTAATGCAAGTGGCAATTCTGACTTCATTGGGCTGACATTATTTACAGTAGGATTCAGCCAGAGAAATACCCCTGTTCCTGCCTGTAATGTATGGGAAAATGATGTAGGCAAGCTTGTGGTACTTGATGTCTTCTTAGATGTAGACCTAATGATTGAAGTTGCAAAAAAATATGACCCTATTACTAAAGAGATTAGGGGTGTTAGAAGGCAAAAGCTATTGACAATCTCTATTGAGGAAATCAGAACAATTTTTAGACTAAGTGACCCCTCACCTAACCTGGAACTGATTGATTTTAAAGAATTAAGAGAGGTGTATGATGCACAGAGACATCTCCTTAGAATTGGTCCTCTAAAATATTTATGCACTCAAATTGGAAAGATGATTGTTACAAGACTAGGTGCACAGGAGCCATTCAAAACAGAGTATTTTGATGTACTGGCGAGAGGTGCCTATTGGTCATTATGTCAGGTTTTTGGGGAAGATGCAAATGAGAAAATGCCCGAGCACCTGATGTATATGGTGATCCAGATCTTACATTTGCATTAGTCAATTACTTTTGATTATGCCCCCTTCATTACTGACTTAATCCATGATGGATTAATGGGGATTCAAAAGAATAAAGTTGATAAACCCTTTTGCTGGTACTCTTTTATGATGTACATGTTTTTGTTCAAAGGTGCTGATTATTTTGCAAAAGAAATGGAATTATCCAAACAAAGAGGTGGAGAGGACATGCTTGTTCAGCTGTGGAATTCAAATATGACATGGGACAAAAAGGATAGTAGTTATATATGGTTTAACAAATGTTTTGCAACAAGATTAAGACTATTCTTTATTCATGACAACCCTAGGGTCCCGGTCGCCTTGGCCAAAGTTGTTAGACCACAACAATTTACAAAGGACCTCAACATAGTGCACAATTGGGGTGATTTTATTTTCTATCCCTATTCAACTATTATTAGGTTATATGGTTTTAGGGGGACTCCTTTTATTTTGCCTTTCCAAGTTCCCATCAAGATTGACATTGCAGAATTCTTCAGACAATTAGGTGATATTGAGAATAATAGTATTGCTAAAGGTAGAGGAACTTTGTTCCCAAATATTACCATTGCTCACCAATTTATAATCACAAAGGGTGGGTGGCTTCATATGCATAAAATCTTTGATCCATATCATTTGACAACCACAATTACATGGATGATAAACCCAGAGGGTTTCTACAATGAAATGTTCAGAAAGAGGGTCAGATGCTCAACAATAAACCACATTTTTAATTTTCCTAAAGATATTATTAGAAATACCCCAAGGTTGCAAGACCAAGTAGTTAGAAAGGAAAAGTGGTTAGTGTACAAGAAAACATGGGATTTTGTCCAACAATTTGACCCCAAATATGATCCTATAGGCAGTATAAATCCTATGGGAAAAAGGATAGATACTCTCATGAATTGTTTTCAAGAGATTTTTAAGACTCTGGAGGAGAAGAAGAAAAAGGCCATGGAAGACAACCCAAAGAAGGCTAAATCATTGTTGAGCAAAGGTGCATTTACAAAGGGGTTGCCTCCTGGCAAATATACGTTGCAAGAGAGGACTGGTTATGGTGTAATAATCCCAGAATCTGATTTCAAGAGGCAGCAAAAGAAAAGAGAAGATCTCCCTTCTACATCAAAGCAGGTGGAGAAGCAAAAGGAGGTTGAAGAAATTACAGATGTACCACAGGACCAGCTAGGTGAAGACATCCTTGATTTTTCACCTCCCACCAAGAAACAAAGGATAGAAGAGAGGCCTCATGATTCAGAGGAAGAATACTCTCCTTCACAATCACCCTTGAATATTAGAGATGATTAGGAGATCATAGAGCAGGTTCAACAGATGGGATCTCAGGGTCAAATATTCATGACTCAAGATGAGATAAATGAGGGAATTCCAGAGCAACCAAAGGAGCCTGAGTTAGACTTAACAGCAGGACAAATTGCAGGGATAGAATTGGACCCTATAGTCAAATAGGCATGTGAAGAATTTATGGCTAATGATGCATTTGTAAAGACCCGGGCCTTTTTACAATTTTTATGGAAAATGAACATGAGTAAATTTGAGGAAGCCTGTGAGAAGAAGCACAAGGAGAATCCTAATAAGGATCTTAAAACTATTGAAGATGAAATTAGGAAAGAGATGACAAATAGATTTGAAGGGATTACTCCAGAATAGGGGAGAGAATTGGTAAAGAATGCAGGAGTACTTGTCCTCCCTGAATGGGACATAGTTGATGCAATAGTCCTTGATGCAGTTAGAAAACAAACTACACCTATGTACAAGACCATGGAAGAGGCAGAACATGATGTCAAAGGAGTTTCTTTTAGTAATGACCATCAAGCTTTGGTCATGTGGTCATTAAAGAAAGATGAGAAAAACAAAGGAAAGCAAATAATTAAGGATAGTCTCTCTGGTGGTCTCATAGTCAAGAGGGTTTTGGACACATCAGCAATAGAAGCATCAAGTATGGTGGTAGCCATAGCTCACCTTGCAGAAAAGGTGGTAGAAAGGGAAGAAAAAGAGAAGGAGGAATTCACAAGAAAATTTGAAGAAATGTTGAGGGCATATGGAGATTTGAAACAAGGGTTGTTTGAGAGAGATAAAATAATTGCAGATTTGAAGAAGAGGCTGGGGGAGGAAAGCTCAATCCAAGCACCAAAAAAGTTGCAACTACCTTCTTCCACTACTGGTCCTTCCTCCTCAAGCCCCATTATTGAGTTTCCCATGTCTCCTCTTCCCCCTTCCTTAAGTAGTGAAGATATAGAATAGAGAGAACAATAGAAATCTAAAAAGAGAATAAAGGATGCCATTCAACACTTTGTTAGGAATGTAAAGCCTAGAGAAGTTTATAAACATGCAGGGCAGTTATCTGACATTTTTCTTTCTTTTAGAAAAGAAGAAGACACTGTGGGCAAAATTTTGAATGACTGGGTGCCTAGGGAAAATGTTTTGAAGACATTTCTTAAATCAATTAAAGATCATAGTATTGTGTGCCCCCAATTGGCAATTACTTATAAAATTGTCAAATCTCTCCTTGATTTTGAAATATCTAGGGAAGAAGTAAAGAGAAAAGTAGCTCTTTTAAGAGTAAGATACCTACAAAATGATTTTCAGATGTTCCCGGGTATTGTTAGAGTAGATGGAACCATAAAAGAGAGGGAAAAATGGTTGGAACAAATTGAGAATGGAGTGTTAGTCAAGATTGATGTTGTTATTAGCACTGAAGATACTCTTCCTTTTGTGCAAACAATTGAAATGCTACAAGATGCCAGGGTTCATTTTACTAAGGTGATAACTGAAATTCATCAATTGGTTATTAGCTGGAACAAGATTCTACCCAAGAGGGATAAAATTTTGGCTTTTAATTGGCCTTCTGAGGATACCTTTTTAGCCTGGAAGTGGTGTCCCTTTCAGAGGATAGTAAAGAAGAAGAAACATCCTCTAAGGAGGAAACAAATGGCATTTCCCCAACTCCCTAAAGAAGCAAGCGTGGATGTAACACCTGGCAGATGTTGAACTGACCTTGGAAGTTGTTGCCAGATTTTGGCACTCATCTTTACGATCCATCTCAAAGTTTTGTAACAAGAAAGTTTTTATTTTCATTTTTTGTCTTTTTTGAGGACCCCTTTCTTGTCTTTTCTAAGAGGATCTTAAGCTTGTTTGCAATCCTTATTCTATAAAAGGATTATCAGGATCAGTGTAAAAGGACCGAGAACTTGATCAATTTTACTGATAAGTTTCTTGAGTCTAGGATATCGTAGATCATTTTTAGGCATATTTCTATAGAAGAACAATATTTTTGGTTCAAAGTTATTTTCAGAAGGTTATACTATAAAGCATTCTGTAAGCGTGATTAATATAGCATTTGAACAAAATCTAGGATTTATATCTCTCCTTGAGTATTTATGTTTGAGTTATGAATTGTTCCAATTCATTGCATAGATGATCTCTATGTGTATGTCTATATTTCTCAGCTTTGATCCAAGATCAAATTAAATAAGCTTTGAATGTGACATAAATTCTTTGAATTTTTGCTTAAGGATGCATCAGTAAGTAGTGTGAATCTAGGAACCTTTGATAAAATCCACCATAGGGTGATTAGTATTTTCAAAGGGTAAAGATCTTTCAAAGTTCAATATATTTGTTCATGTACAACAATCTTTCGGTGGAAGTTTTACCCAATGGATAAGACACTGGCCGGCAGTGGATTTCTTCTTATAGAGATTAGTGTTTGGAAGGATTACACTGGTATTTCCATCTTTAAGCATAAAATTGTCAAAATTCTTTGAATTACAGTGATTTGCAAAATAAATTACCACCTAAGTGATAGTGAAAAATCTATGAATGAATGGTCATCATTTAGGTTTCTATTATCATTCATCTATTACATTTAAATCCAGTTAGTGATTAGTGAGATAAGTATTGTTTTTACTGGATTAGGAGCACCCTCCTTGGTTTTGCAGAGCCAGAAGTGTAGAGGGCAGTCTTGTCCCTACAGTTGGTCCAATCATCTCTAGAGCTAAATTTTTGGATCTAACCAATCCTCAAAATTTGTAGATGTATTGGTTGCCTGTTAGAGCATAAAGTCCATTTTGGGAACCAACACCTTTAATCATTACTTTCAAATGGACATAATTAAATTTAATCAGAGAACATAATCTCATTAACTCATATGTCACACTATTCAATTTAGATCTATATAATTTGTGATGTAGTTTTATCCAATTTACCTAAGCATTAATTTTGTCAGTTCTAAAATCATTTATATGGCATAAAATCAAGTAACCAAATCATCAAGTAATTCTCATAATAATGTCCTAAAATTCATCAATATATTTCATCACCTAGCCTTTAACCTTCATAGAAATTCACATAGCAACAATAATTCAAATAGTGATTAATCATTATCCTAAACAACTCATATATATATATATATATATATATATATATATATATATATATATATATATATATATATATATATATATATATATATATATATATATATATATATATATATATATATATATATATATATATATATATATATATATATATATATATATATATATATATATATATATATATATATATATATATATATTGTGACAACTTAGTATTCAGCTAACTCAATCATCAAAATGATAGTCATAATGTATCATAGGGTTAACATTGTGAGTATAGAAAGTATCATAAAATGTAATGTGTTCACATCTACTGTAATCGAAACTTTGTCAAAAGGGTAAAATCTTCTTAATTAATCATAACTTAAGCCAGTTACTAGGTCTACCATAATGATAATGGAAAGCTATGATGAGTCTAGGGTGAGGCCTCACATCCTCCCCCCCTAGGCATGAACTTCCTCCTGGAAGTTACCCATCTTAGGGTTAAGGTTCCTGGGTTGACATCTCGTTTAGTTCATTGGATAAATTTGAAACATTGATCTCATGCAATGAGGAATTATAACTTTGATACATGTTAAGGCTATGTTTTACCTTATTTTATTCAATTCTAACATTTAAAAGTATAAGCATTATATGATTGAACTGTCTATCCAACATCACAATCTAATACCATAACTTCTCCTAGCAGTAAGATCACGTAAGGTAATCCTATCCAACACACCAATGTCGGATCTTAGGTCATAAGTAAATGCACTAAAACATGGGACATCTTCCCTACAACATAACTCAAATGTATGCTAACATCACTCTAGATGTTGGTCCCTATGAATTTCAATATCTGGAGTAAAGGTCCAATGTAATGCTAAAAGTATCATTTGCCACTTTACAAACCCTTAGTTTATACCAACTTTATATTATATTTGTTGATAATATCATAATATCTATGAAATAAGATCATAAGGTATTCTTAAAAGGACTATACATATCACAATCAACAAAATACTCTGACCAAGGTTACAAGCATGGTCATTGGTAACGCTAATGTCAAGGGTGAACACAGTGTGATGGGAAGCTTCTCTACAGTTTCTCCCCATTAATAATAATAAAATATAATAGATTTCCCCAATGGATCTTCTCCCTCATGCAATCTATCACAAAAGTACTTGCCAACAATTTTAAACCCAAAGAGCCTCATCAAATAACCATGAAATCCAAAATTTTAAAATTGAAAAGAATGATTCAATAAAGTGAGATTCAAAAAAAATAAAAAAATAAAAAAAAATGGCCACATTGGTAAATCTATCACAAAATGAGTGAAGACAAGTCCTTGAGGCAAATAAGGACATTAAAATAAAGTTTTGGCTAAGCATCCCAACACATTAATTTACATTGTTGGCAATTGTAAAGAAATAAATAACTAAATAAACTTGTGAAACAAGGTAACATAAAAGAAAAATAAATTTAGCAATCCATACTCTACCACATTCATTACATGAACCATGTGACCTTTTAGGTCACACAAAGGGAGACAGGGAGATCTCATCATATATATATTATGGAAATATTTAAAATAGGCTGATTATGCCCTTACAAGGGTAAGGCACTACGGGTTTTCCAAGAAAACATTTGTTTGGGAAGAGAGGTAGACGCAAAAAAACTCAGGAGACAACTGCATATTTACTAACAATAGTTTTACTTACTCTATAAAGTTCTTTCACTACCTTCGAGCATATTATTAGGGTATTCACATCACAACATCATCCTCTCCTCGAGAAAAGCCCCCACTACAACATGGTTCACAAATGTCTCACTCTCAATAACAAGAAATACATCTTCATACTGATACAACTTTTAATGCCAATAAGGCATAAACAACACTATTACAAAATCTACAAGAGTATTTATTTATAAACTTAGGAATGACCCGAGACATAGTTACCACATAATAACACCATGAGCACATCAACTAGCATAATTAACTCATACCGATATTTTAAAGATCATAATTTTATAAAACTACTCAAGTGGCTCTATTTGGTGAGTTGACACTCGAAGTCCACCACTACCTATCCTAGGTTATTAAACTAGTCATTGGCTCAGGGTACTTCACATATAACTTCACTCACACAAAGACATTAGGTTAATTAATTTATATTTCTATGCATATGTTCCATTATTACCACTAAATACGTACTTCACACATCATTCCCAAGCACACCCCAATAAACCACGATGTGGGTTTTCTTACAAGTCTTATACATAGTGAAAAGATATAATAGTATGGATTTCCCCTCCTTTCTTGTATTATCAAAATATACTTTAAAAGAGGAAAAATTATCTAGATAAATTAAACTTGATAAATAGTATAAGTTCATGGGTCGAGTTAACACACCCCAAAAGGTTTACTTAAAGAAATAATTAATCACAAAGTGATAGAAACCCTAAGGGTTTCAATTGTGAGCTAGGTTGATAAGTAGGGAAGGATATGCAATCAAACATCATTCTAAAAGGAAAGGCCACATTATTACCCTAATGTGGACCCTAGGATCACATTACAAATACCTATTTTTAAAAAAATGATATTACTTCAATATTTCAATTAGAAAGTATTATGTTTTAATTTTCAAGCATAACGTTATTCATAGTTTAATAATTAATTAAATCAATCATTTAAAGGATTATAACAAACCTATTAAAGAACTAATAGTAACTTTGATATAAGGGCTAAGGAAGAATTTATTTATCTAGGTCTCCAAGTGGAAAACCTAATCAGGTTTTGACATAATAAGTCCTTGGTTTAATCTATAGGTTCAATATGAAAACTTAGTTTAAAAGATTCTAGATCCAAATAAGGTTACCTCCTAGGGTTAAATGCATGACCACATATGATACTAGATAGATTTAGAAGATAATGATAAAGATGAGTTATCATATCACCTAAGCGATTTGTTATAATTTCTTTTATCACCTCTAAGGGTTTCTAAGGAATTAATTTAATCTCCTTCAGGAAACCCAAATATAATAGGAGATATATGGCCAAAATTTATTTAATAAATAGTTAGGATATCTCACAGCTTATGCATTATTCATCCTATATTTTTCATTCTTAATCTCTCCATTAATAAATTAATACAAATTACCAAAGGAATAATTTTAAAAGAAATATTCCACTCTTCAAATCAAACTAACATAATTAAGACAATTACAATAAAGTTTAATAAAATTATTTGGAGAAATTTAATCACAAATTTTAAAGTCTAAATTTTTTGATGATGTCCAACTTATAAAATTAAAATAAAATAGGAAAATAATGTCAAATACACCTTTATCATCTAGCCTTTGATCAAAATTTTGTAAATGGACACTTGAGGTCCTTCAGTAAGTTTTTAAATTGATTTTATATATAGAAATTAATGTTTTATAGGTGATTATTAGATATTTGAAAATTGATAGGTTTTATTTTCTTTCCTTTAGAAATAAAGTACTATATTATTTCTAAAAAGGACACATGTCGACAGCAAGGTTACTAAATAGCCTAATGATGCGAAGCTTCGAGACTGATAGCTCGCATGGGCTAGCCACCCAACGTCACATAAGGGAACACAAGACATGCGTTGGCGTGCCTTCATCCCCTACATGGTGGAAGACATTAGGCGACAGGAGAAAGGCTTTAATAAAAAGGATGTTAACTCTCTATTCATTCTGAGGTAGTTCTATGGATAAAATGGAATGACTCTAAAAATCTTAAATGAAAGATTTTAATCAAATAAAGGAAATGTTTTAGTAGAAATCATTTAAATATTACCCTCGGTTAAAACACATATAACTAAATTTCTTCACTAAATTAAAATAATTATAAGGCTAATTAATTCATTATTTCTTCCAAATTTAACCTTAATAACTTATTTTAAAATCTAGCCACAGAATAAATTAATTCACTAATTACTTAAGTCCAATAATGTTTTAAGCTCAACTATCAATTAGAGATAGAGAAATGGTATAAGGAAATTAAAATAATTCCCATAATTTATCCATAACAATATTGTGTTAAAATTGAGATTAGATTTACTAAAGAAATTAAATCTCAAAATATTAAATCAATATTTATTAACTACCCATATAATACATTTCTTTTCAAATTAAATAAAATTAATATCCTTAACCCCATTCCCAAAAGAAATATAAAAATTTACTACTTACTAATCTTTCAAATAAAAAAAAAAAGAAATTGCTAAAGAAAATAAAAGCCATTATCTTATTTTCTCCTTTTTTTAAAAAAAACATTAATTATAATTCTTTCCAAATGGAAAATAAATTTATATCTAAACAATTTTACTTTTCTCCTTTTTTTTTTTTTAAAAAAACAATAATTATAAATCTTTTCAAATGGAAAATAAATTTATGTCTAAGCAGTTTTACTATTATTAACATATTGGAGAATTTATCGACTACTAAAATCTAATAAATCGCTTTTAGAATTAATTCACTAACTTAAATATAAAACATAAATACATTCTTCCAAATTAATTATTACACCCAATGCAAAATAAGATAGGCTTAAACTAAACAATTATATCATCTACAAAGGAAAAATAAATAACACTTAAATAAAATAAAACATAATAAAAAGGCTCTCCAAACCCTAATCTAAAATTAGGGTTTGAGGCCTTATTAAAACTCTTTGAAACCCTAAAAGCTTTCATTTGTTCACTTGCAGGCTAGAGCAAAGTAGGAGAAGATCTCAGAGGGTTTCTTCTGGTGTTCTCATATGAGAACATGTGTGAATATGCACACTCATGATGTTCATATTCACACTTATTTTCATTTGATAATCTGAATACAGAGCAAAGGGTTTACTACAAAAAAAAATTCTTTTGGATCATCCTTTCTTACTGTTTACAAGATTTGAATGATCTCTTCTTTTTTTTCTAAATCTTTGCCTAAAGATTTCAAGATCCAAGTATACTTTTCTTTTGTGTAAAGCTATAGGTTCCATTCTTTTTAAATTTAATACATGCTATAGCTCTCTTTTTTATTTATTTTATTTTTTTCTCTATTGAGATTTAATGCATATTAGTTCTTCTTTTATATATGCCCTAGCCATATCGTAATGGCAAAGAATTTGTATTATTCTTTTCTGGGCCATTTTTTTTGTGAGCCATATTGGCAAGGGACGACGTGCCACAGTTAGCACCGAATTGGTGTTGTGTTGCAGCACCCCGTACTGTTGTGGTGCTGCAAACAACACCTTGATGGTGCTACGTTGCAGCACCCCACACTGTTGTGGTGCTACAGATAGCACCCTGAAGGTTCTGCGCTGCAGCACTCGCATGGTGGATGTGTTGCAGCCAGCACTCATTTGTGTGGGATAAGGGGGTCTCGGCTCTGCCGAACCCCCTATTTTGTTTATATTTTTTTAATTTATTTATTATTCTTAATAAATTTTAATTTAAAACATTGTTTTTCTAATATATATATATATATATATATATATATATATATATATATATATTAGTTTATATAAAAAAAAAATCACAATATATGTTTAGTATAAGAAATATATGCTTTAAAACAGATTAACACAAAAATACAAATTATTTATTCTCTAGTTATTTAGTATCATAGTCTAAGATTGAGTTTAACTTTGCATAACATACATGCAAATATATGTATATATTTACATATAAATATTACTTTATATATTTGTTTAAATAAGCAAAGTTTGGATAGTTTCTTTGGTCTGAAAATTATTGTATAATTCCAAAATGTTGTAAGCTACCTTAGACTTAGAGCTTTAGGAAGAAATGATTATGTATGCATTAATTAATAAAACTGGAAAAATATATACGAATAAACAAACTATGTTGCACATTTCTCTTTTTTGTTTCCATTAATGTATTAACTTTTGTCTTTATATTAATAGAGAGATTTAATCCTTTAGCAATAACATACATTATTTACTTGACATTTTACTTTCTTTATTTTAATAACATAGACTTTGCAGGGAATAAAAAAAAAATCTTTTTACAAATTTTCTAACAATGGTCACTTATTCTTTGTAGTCTATTAATTTTCAATTTACTGCTTTGGTTTCACTGGCATATAAATATGTACTATAATAGGCCTCTTTGTCAGTCCAGAATACTTAAATTAGAATAAATTATGCAGGGAATTGTAACAGACAGGGTCCTAGAGCTGAAACATAGCTCTGATACTAGAATGTCATGCCCAGAAATCCACTACTGGGCAAAACACAACATAGTTACCCTTATAAACAAAACCTTCCTTTTTGTTTGTAAACTAAACTTAAACAATAGTATATACATAGGATTGAAACTAAAATACAAAAATATGATTAATTCCTTCACTAGAAAATAAAGCATTTAATAAATTACAACTCTTTTCATATTTTCACAAGTTCATGTACAACAACAGATTTCCTTTAAAACCAGAAGCCTATTACTAATAGGAATAGGAGATAAATAACCTTTAAAAGTAAGATTTTCTAATATAATTTTAATTTACATTCCATCCTTTTTGAAACACAAAAATAGGCCAAAATGCACAATTATTTAAATCTTTTTATAATGTCATGTTAACATAGATTCTTTTACAGTACAATGGCTTCAATTAATTTTCATGCACTAAAAAGGAGACACATAACTTCAAATGAGAAATACATATATTTACAACTCCTTATACAAACATCATTCTTTCTTTTTTTTTAGAACTTAACAAGGAGATCTTCTCCTTTACATTTCTAAGAGGACCAAAATTCCTCCAACACAAGCATATTCCTCTTTACAATCTCTTCATGGAACAAGATGCTTCACGAACCTACAAAAGAAAGCTTTGTAGGATGGTCATGGGAAGCTCACCTCCCATCCTAGGCCTCTAAGAGGCCACCCTCGAGCTAGGAGAACCAATGCTAACCCGGGTATGCATGAAGCCAAAAGAAACACATCCAAAAACATAATACACACACAATTACACCCTCCCAAGGCTAACTCAAGGACCTTGAAATAAAGCTTCCTAAAGGGTGAAGGTGGACCAAGTACCCAATGGGAGACACCGCTAGAGATGAAATACAAGCCTTCAACAAGGCATCAACTCTTTCACACAAAATCAACATAACTTCTCATTTCTTCCATACAAGAGCAACATAAATCCTCTTTACAACCCAAAACAAATCAACCAAAAATGGCCAAAACCCTTATGACCCCCAAGAAAACTCTTATGACCCCCAAGCATATCTATGCTAATAGCCTACCATGGACCCCATAATCCATGGTGCATCCCTCTCTCCCAAGGAGAGAGACTCTACACCAAGAGGGTTGTCACAATCCCTTCACCCACAAGGCTACTCTTCTCTCCCAAGGGTGAGTATGGCCTTGAACAAAATCCCTTAAGCAACACACATAATGACAAGAAAATACATGCAGATTTTTACTTTACATAACAACACTTCATACTACAAAATCAACATACCAATAAGAAAATACACTATGTAGCATAAAGAAAAACAATCTTTCTTCATTCTTTCATGGAATCCATAAGCAAGACACCATAAAAGAGAAGTGTAAAGCTTGAGAGCTACCAACCTTGCAAAAGAAGTTATGGAAATGAAAGTTGAAGTAGACCCCTTCCCTTTTGTCTTTCCTTCCTCTTCTCCTAAATACCTTAGTAGTCTCTAAAGTTAGAGAGTGGGTGATTGAGAGGAAAACTCTCCAATTTCCCTTCTATATTCAAAATCCTCCCATTCTCCCATCCTAGGAAGAAGTGTGAGCTCCTATTGGCCACTCTTCCCAAAACCTCACACATTTCTAAAATAAAGGTTCTTTAAAAGATAGTGGCATGAAAAGTAGACAATGTTTGTCTTCCCAAGGCATGTGATCTTCCCAAGGTCATGCTTCCCATTATGATTTTCGGCCATCTTGGATAAGTAACTTTTTGGAGGCTTCCCAAGGCTTAAATAAGGTATCCTATGGTCAAAAACTCCCCTAACCCATAGGTATATAAAGTGGGCTAGTCAAAAATGGGTTAAACTCAACCCTAGGTGGCCATATAACCCCTCAAAAACCCCAATTAAAATTACATACGAATTTCAATGGATATGACTCCACCTTGGGCTCACAAACCAAGTGGTCCTTATGGGAAATAGAGCTAGGTACCTAGTGGAAAAGGTGGATCCTCAAGCTTTCCAAGTGGACATGCCATGAAACAATATTTTTACAACAAGTGTGCTAATTGGCACTACATAACACATCACAACACACTTGGCAAGTCCACTTGTTAATCTCACAATTTAATGAATGCAAATGTAGATAAAATACACTCCATACACTATACAAAGTAAAATACATTACAATGAGGTTTTCTCTCTGTAACAGACTCAACCTTGGCTTTACAGGATTCACATAGGGGTTAGTAATGATTCTCTAAAAAATTCCATGGCCATGATCCTACACACTCAATTTAAACATCGGTAACCTCAAGAAGTATAGTCATCAAAATTCCAAATGTAGAATCAACATTACCAATAAAATTATCTATCACATGAGGTACATTCTTTTAGTCTCTATAATCCTTCATCATAATTTTAATCGTTCCTTTAATCATTACTTTCAAATGGAAATAAGTAAATTGAATCAGAGAACATACTCTCATTAACTCATATGTCACACTATTCAATCTAGATCTATATAATTCATGATGTAGTTTTATCCAATTTACCTAAGTATTAATTTTGTCAATTCTAAAATCATTTATATGGCATAAAATCAAGTAACTAAATCATCAAGTAATTCTCATAATAATGTCCTGAAATTTATCAATATATTTCATCACCTAGCCTTTAACCTTCATAGAAATTCACATTGCAACAATAATTCAAATAGTGATTAATCATTATCCTAAAAAACTCATATATATATATATATATATATATATATATATATATATATATATATATATATATATATATATATATATATATATATATATATATATATATATATCCGAATTATGACAACTTAGTATTCAGCTAACTCAATCATCAAAATAACAGTCATAATGTATCATAGGGTTAACATTGTGAGTATAGAAAGTATCATAAAATGTAATGTGTTCACATCTACTATAATCAAAACTTTGTCAAAAGGGTAAAATCTTCTTAATTAATCATAACTTAAGCTAGTTATGAGGTCTACCATAACGATAATGGAAAGCTATGATGAGTCTAGGGTGAGGCCTCACATAGGAAAGAACCCCAGGAGGCGAGTATCAAGTATTAAAAAGGAAGACTTTACCAAGATCGTTGAGTCTGTAACAGCTTCTGTGAAGCACATTGCCTTTGATCTTTCCACATAGATTAGAGAAATATTCCCTCTAGTCCAACTACTTGAATCCATGGCTATTGTGTTTCCTCAATATTGGAGACTAAACAATCCAAAAGATTTTACAACTAAGCTACTAACTTTGATAGATCATTTATCCAAAACCAAAAAGTTCAATGGAGTAACTCTAAATGGAATTTTTGATGAAAATCATTTGAGAGAGAAATCAGATCATTTTTCACTGATAATGAGGGAACAATATAATATTATGCAGTACCCTCTGGAAGATGGATCAGTAAGAAGGCTTTGGAAAAATATAGCTAAGAGGGAGATGTTGATTAATTCAATATCAGAATATTTCAAGCTTGTTGATTTATGTCTAACCATGATATTGGGGTTAGTGGAGGATGAGAGAGTTTTCAGTGCTTTGGGATTCCTAAAGTCAAAGCTAAGAAACAAACTAGACAAGAATTCGTATAATTGCTTGAGGCTCTATACATCCAGGTATGAAGTCAATACTTTTCCTTAAGAAAGGGCACTAAAATTGTGGAGGAAGAAATGTTAGAGAAGAGGGTTGGGAAACATTTCAAACCAAGGTGGGAGTGCCAGAGACAATGACATCACTAACTCATGTACTAGTACTAGTACTGCTAGCGGTGAACATCAGTTAAGTGGAGGTATGCAGAGTGAAGAAAACATATTGAAGAACCAAGGAAGCTATGAAGTTGATGGTGATGAATCCGATGATCTCAATAATGATATGATGTGGCATCTTGAACTATTGTAGAAGTAGCAGGTCCTAGGTATCCATTAAACTTTTTCCTGAAGTCTACTCTCAGTTTCTGTATCTCATCATCAATCATGCATAATAGCATATTCCAATGTCAAAAACATGAATGTTGAACTGATAATGTTGAATCAAGATTCAATTCCACAATTAATAATGGTTTTCATTTGCATTATTTAGCTCATATGGTATAATTCTTGTAGATTTTTCATTATTTTTTTTGACAACATAGCAATTCATATGTTACAATTCTTAAAAATACTAATTCTCATTAATTTAATTACAAATATGATACAATGTAAAAAATCATTCATTAATATTAGTAAGAACACAACTCTATGAGTCTTTTTACAAAAGTCAATGACTCAATAGTACAATACCCATTGGCACATTGCCCAATTTCAATTTCATTAACCTAAGCCAATGACCCTAAATTCCCTTTTATAGAAACAAGGGAGCAACAATAGTTTCAGGTCAATTTGCCTAATGTGAAGTCTCAAAATCAAAATCAGTAAGACAAATACAAGTCTACAACATCTCTACAACTATACATTTTTGCATTTGGCAGGCCAGTTTAGTAAATTAGCATTGGCAATAGCATCTGCAACATTGATACTGTTCAAAAAACAAAGTTCAAACTTGTTACTTTAAACTCAATTCAAGCAATTAGAAAAATATATAGAGATGATTGAAATTGAAAGTACTTTCACATACTATGATTGATGAGATCAAGATGATTCTGTCAATTTCTTTAGTATGCTCCATTCTTCATTAGTTGGAAGGTCAATATTTGTAATGTTATAGTAAATGACCTGCAACCTCATCAGCCATCCATAGTTGGAAGAGTGAGTTGAAAGCAATGTTCCTTCCAATATTGCATTCAAATTTGTCAATGTTTTGATGCAGTTTGCAATGCCTTCATGAGTTCTGTCTTGAGGAATCTTGCCTAAATCAAACGTCATTTCATCCTCCAAAATGTTTTTGTAAGCTTCTCTTCCAATGAAATTCATTGATGAGCAATCACGACTAGGACTCCACAAACCAAGAATTATCAATTTGACTATTATATTATTGAACTTGGCAAGCTTTGGCCTAATTAAGGCAAGATTTTCCTCTACTTCTATTAGTTTATGACATTTTTGAAAGACAGAGTTCACCTTTATTGATGCACTAACGTGGTCCTCAATTCCCTTGCTTGCCAAATGCCTGTCACTGGTTGTGTTGATTTCTTGCAAAATTTTCTTTGTAGTATTCTGTCTCTGACAAAAAAAATTATTCTTCTCAATGTGCTCTTTCAGCTTCCCAAATTCATCTCTAAGACTTTCATTCAGTTCAAACCAATCACACAACCTATTAGCAGACACCTTTATTTTCCCCCAGAAGTATTTTTTTATTTTCTTGACTGTATTGTTTACTAGGTCATTCAAGCTGTTTTCATAATTTTTAATTGTATTATTTTCCTTCTTTAGGTCTTCTCTCATTTCTGAGAACTGGTGTTCACTATATTTTTTTATTTTCTCTGCTTTCTCTTCCCACTCTTTTGATTTTACCCTCTCATTCTCCAATTCTTTATTTAACTTATTGTTTTCATGTCCTACGTTCTCCATGTTTTTGTATAAACTTAATGAGGAGGCTTTTTCATCCTCAATTTTTTGTTCGCTCTGTTCCAATTTTTCGCTCAGAGTTTTTAGTTCTATGTCCATATATTCTTGTTGTCCAATTGCTTCTTTAGAGGATGAATTTTTTATCCTTTTCTCTAATTCTCTGCACCTATTTTCTGCTACTTTCTCCTTTTCCTTTTCATTTACTAGGTCTTCCTTTAACTTATCAATTGTGCCCCGAAGCTTTCCTTTCTCTCTCTCCAACTTCATCACTAAACTGTAGACCACTTGGTTGGTCATTTTGGACACATTTATCTTGTCCGCATTTTTAATTTTTGATAAATCCATTTGGAGGGTGCTAACTTGAAATTGAGATGGATCTAACTGACTCTCTGGTGGATTGTTATCTCTAGCTGGGGACATAACAACCATGAATTCCATCATATCTTTCTTTGGGTCATATGTGGGAAATAACCTGTTGGATGCAAGTTCTACATCACGAGCTGTAGCAACTGCTTCCATCTTCAATGTCTTACTATTTTGTTTGTTAATATTTTTTTATTGTTCATAGTTAGTTACAAAATCATTGTAATGAAAATCAGGGTTTTCTAACACCATTGAATGTTTGAATGGTGAAATAGCACTTTCACTGATGTACGAGCTTCCAACTATGTTGCATGTAGTTCTCCTAATTCCACCATGAGGATTACCAACACCCTGACCCATTACAAATGGAGTTTTTGGACTTTTCTGAGGGTTTTATCCTGAAGGTTGGGCAATTGTTGGACTCACAGTCACCATTGCCATTGTTTTACTAATACTTGTCATAACCTTTTGCTTCTTTACACTACCTTGATCTTTGGGAAACATTGATTTCATGTCCATCTGTAATGTCCTTTTCAGACCACTAGTTGTAGTTGTACCCATGATATCCATAGCTGTGGGAGTGGAATTTGATTTAGGTTGAATCTAAGTGCTTGATTCAGATTAAATCTAAGTGCTTGGAATAGGTGGAACTAGATTTGAAGTTGGAACAAATGAAATTCTCTGAGTAGTATTTTTTGTTGATGAATATGATGAGTGAACTCCAAGCCTAAGGCTTGGTTTCTCACCATATTTTGGTGGAGCTAGTGGGTCATGTAGACCAAAGCCCTTGTCCACTAGGACCTAGACCACCAAAACATAGGTAGCCCATTTTTTCTACAATATCTTCCCCTTTGGTATATTGATCTTTTATGGACACATCAACTCCTCTACTAATTGAATATACATTATTGGATGTGGGATTCACAGAATCCTTCTCATACTCATTATCTGGACTATCATCATCGTCGTGGTATGCTTCAGCTGGATGCTCTTTATTCCAAAATTTGCTAAACATTTTATACTCGTCCACCTGATCATAAAGATCTGTATAGGTCTTTGGCTCACCGAGATTCTTCCTCATATCCCAAAAATCACAAATTTTGGTTTGAGTCCAATTATCATCCATACAGTCATCCATTAGGTCTTTTGGAATAGATTTTGTTGATGGTTAAGCAGATTTCTGGTAGAAACTATATGATGTCATGGCCTACACTTTTCCTTTCTATTTGTGCAATGCCATAATTTGTGATGACAATTCCTATATTGAAATATTATTTTCAGCAGCATATTTCTCCATCTCTTTTTTGACCTCGTCCCAGGACTCCATGTTTTTAAATTTTTCTATCAATGGCATACTTTCATGTTGACATTTGCTTGCAAAGTTCCCATTCTCTCTAAGATTTGTTCCAATTATGTTGAGTGGATCATACTACCAGTGATTGTCAACATCAAAACAAAAAATTTAAAAAAAGGCTTGTGCCACTTTGAATCCTCTTCTCAAATGTGAACCCTCCAAATGAGAAAGGAAAGGAAGGAAATAGCATTTTCTTTTGCTGACCATTAAAGAGTACATATGTTCTCTCCATCTATCATACATATTCCAATACAAATACCCTCTCTATTACATGTATTGGAAGTTTGTAGGGTTCTACCACTGAACCGTAAAACCTTAACACAGTGTACTCTTCCATTAAGTACTAGTTAGCCAATTGTATTTGACTTCTGAGTTGAAAGCAATCTCTACAAGTAACAGGCATTGTAGGCATTGGAATTCCTATAATTTTATGGTACATTGGTGCCACAAATAAGTCTACAAAATTATTGTAGTTCCTTCTGTTATCAATCATCTTTATCTGAGGTGTCCACTCATATATTGGATTTTGGCCCTAATTGCAAAGCTTGTTTGTCTCAAATATTGCACGATGCTTTTCTAAGAGAAGATAGAACAAGTAGGTTGTGAATCTAAATGTCTTCTATAAACCTCTTTTAATCATTAGTAAAGGTTCTTGCATGCACCGAACAATGGCTCAATAAAATACTATTTTACTGGTTCTTTTTCAAAATGAATATGAAAAAGCATTTCAAGAATGTTGGCACCCACTTCTCTATTACAATCCAATACCAAACAAAATGCTAGCAAGCAAATATTGTCATGTTCCCATGGCACAAAAATATCATAATCATAAGGAGGCTTATGATCTGGACTCATACCAGAACCGCTTGGTATTCCTCTGATATAAGAATCTCTCTATGTTGCATCTAATTTTTCATAATCCTCTGCCATCTTTCTGAGGTCAATGTGCACATTTGAGTATTGTTGTTCAAACCCTAGGTTCAACAGACTAGCAAATTCACTCTCGATTATGGACAAAATTTCCTCCTGAGTATTGTTATTCACAATTGCTTTTCTATTTTCATAATAATTTTTGGCACAGACCATGACAATTTATGGGTAAGGGAATACTTGAGGTAATGCCATGTGTGCCAACCCAGCAACCCATGCTCCAATTTTATTTGTTGTTAAATTTATCATGATGTTAAATGAATAAAATTTTGAACCCTTATTTGGATCATTCCACTTGTTTTAAAGTGAAAATCTAATTTCCATTATTCCCTTATTTCCATGAATAATAGGATCATAAATATCATGGAATAAATTAATGAAACCTGGTGTTTTAAGAAGATTATGGAATTCTATTATCTAACTTGGCCCTTTACTCATAGCCTTATTCTTGATATTTGTTTTTCCCATCGTGGTAAGTTGGTAACCAGTATCACTATTTACTCGTAGGAAAATTCAAATATTTATACACAGCTACAAGCCTACAATTTCCAGGGTTGATTCAAAATTAAACCCTAATAGGCTATTTTTTTTCTATAATATAAACAGTAAAGTTATAAATCAAGAGATTTGAAAATTTTAAAATGCGAGACGTAGGTGTTCTGGATTTTAGTAGTTACTCGTTACCCTTAGTTTCAATTTTTGCAGACTATGACTAGGAAGAGAGCTAAGAGACTTTGCTACTTTCCTCAAACCTCAATCCTCAACCTAGAAATTTAGAATCTGTAACCCCTTTCTAAATTTGTAGACTACTTATACTTATAAATGAAAAATTAGATTGGAAACTTAAAGTGCAAAAATTGTACAATCTACAGTCGTCACACTTATCACTGACCGTGTGAGTGGACATGCATCATGAATCCGGAATGGGTTTGCAAAAATTGGTTTTCTTTTCCCTTTTGGCCCAAAATACAGCGTCGGTCATTTATCTACATTCATCTAGCAGTCATAATGTCATTGTTAGTCACTATCTGGTGTGGTGGCCCCGTGGGTCCCATTAACTCACCTAGTCTCCTAATGGCTGACTCACCTCACAAGTTAGATGTGTCACATCATCATCAAATGACATTGTTGGTAGACTATGTGAGACTACGAGTCAAACTTGTTTAGTGACATGTGTCATGATTCAGGAATGGGATTGAAAAGATGGGGTTTCTTTTCCCTTTCAACCTGAAATACAACTTCAGTCATTGATATACAATTATCCAGTGGTCATAATGGCATTGTTAGCCACTATCTAATGTGGTGGCCCTATGGGTCACATTAACTCACCTAGTCACCTAACGATTGACTCACCTCACGAGTCTCATGAGTTAGATGTGTCACGTCATATACAAATGACATTATTGGTAGACCATGCGAGACTGTGAGTGGAACATGTTTAGTGACACGTGTCATGATTTTAGAATGGGTTTGAAAAGATGGGATTACTTTTCCCTTTCATCCTGAAGTCTATCATACATCATCGATTTGTGCTCATCCAACGGTAGTTATTTGCAATGGACATTGTTAAATGTTATACTGTTATTTTTTCCTTTATAGATATTAATTAATAATGGATAATAACATTTAAAGTTATTTATTTGAATAGTAACAATTTTAGCCAATCAAATTCAAAATACACTATTTTTTTAATAATATTACATTCTAATAAATTTGAGAGGCGAGAGTTAAGGTTACTTAGGTTAGTATTTAGAGATTATGAGAATTTTGTGGTCGCTGACTCGCTAGGTCTCCCAAACATGAGTTAAAGTAATATTTTATATTGATTATATAGTATACTTAAAGTTAGAATGATATTTTTTATTGATTATAACTTTAATGTTGATAATTATAATCACATATAATTCTCATACCTTATAATTAGAAAACCATAAATTCTTTCTCTAACCTTATTAATTCATTTGTCCTTCAAAATTGTGTAAATATTTCATATTAGATGTACAAGTGTGTGAAATTGGAAAAAATGTCATGACAGGTAACATTATCCAAACTTAATGTCAATGATAAGACATTTCTTTTATTAACTATAATTTTCTACATTGTACAACTGTGATACATTTTAAATATTCAAATTTCAAAATGGAAATACCATCGGCATCATTTGAACATTTCCTTATTTCTACTAAAACATACTTACAAGTTAAATCATACATGTCTAATACACAGATAAATCAACTAATTAAAATATTGCAATCACAGTGACAGAAAAATCTAAGAACTATTTTTTGTATCCATAAAACACAAATTGAAATGAGCTTGCCAAATTTTCATTGTTTTTTTTCATAAAATTATAATTACATTTGTCATTGTCCACTTCCAATATAAAGAGAAACCTACTATAAACAAAAAACCCAAAAACGTGGTATGTTTTTATCAAAAAAAAACCACTAGTAGTCCACTACTAATTTTTCCCTCTGGCTCCATCTAAGTAGAATTTTGTAGAGAGGATTAAATGTGAGAATTCATCAAGCCACACGTATTACCCCACCTAAGCCTCCACTTCATCAAGCAGAAACCACTTTCAGAGAAAATCCCTAGCTATCAGTGCCCATTTCCTATGGTGCTTCAACTGCCCAGCATTCAGGCCCAATAGAAAAGGTTGCATGGCCACATTCTAGCCTGGGAGGAGAAGCTTGGGTATTTCACTTGCCCAAGGGATCCCCACCCCTATTTCCATGATCAAAACAACATGAACGTTGTCCCCTAGGTATTCTTCTTTAAAAACCCTCCTCAACAGCATTAACATGTCCACCTTCTCTCCTCCAAGGTCGAGAAGAGATGCCAAAAAATGGGACGTAATGTCCGTGTTGACTTGGTGCCTATCTTCATTGTGCAGAAACTCTCTGCCCAACACCATTTTAACAGGCTCTATTATGAAAGGCCCAACCTCCTTACAAATTGATTGTAAGGTTTCAACTGAAAAGGAACCCAGAAAGGCCTTATGGGCCTCCTCAGATGTGCATCCAAGCCTAATTGGAGTGTCCATCTAAAACTTTTTTTGATGAATAGAGGCCTTTTCTATTAATAATATAAAAGTATAGTATTCACAAAAAAGGGGTTGGGGAGAAATCAACCCACAAGTCACTTGGCACTTAGGCTAAAATCATACAACTATTCATCAAAAAAACATATAAAGAGAGAAACCCTCAAGTAGCAACAGCAGTAGCAGAAGAGGGAGGAGGATCTCTGTCATCAGGATTGCCCCAAACATTGGGCCCAAGAGTCTGATCAAGAACAGCCCATCCATCTTCTCAATCTTCTTTTTCCAATTCTCCTTCCTCCCACCTGGGTGAGATAGCTAGTGACAAACAAGGGAACTTATCTTGATTAGCAGGAATAGAGGCCGAGGGCTGAGAAAAAGCAGCAGCAGTAGAAGCAAGCACAGGAGGCTAGATAGAACCTACATCCCTCCGAGGAGGGGGAGAGGTGGAGTGGAGATGCCATTGATGTGGAGTCCTGGAGTGTCTAGCAGAGGAACTTCGGCTATGATGTCAGCCCTTGGGCGGTGTACGGTCAACTGAGAGAGAATCTGGAGGCACTCGAGCCATAGTACAAGGGGCATTTCCCTAGTGCTGGAGTAACTCCTACAAATGGGCAACCTCAAGAGCCACTTTATCTACTTCCACCTAGATCTGCATCATGACATTGTTACAAATACATGCCTTAGCATAAAGAGAGACATGAATATCTAGAAAATTGTGAGAAAAAAGAACAGTGTTGCGATCTTTCCACAAGGTAAACAAAATTTCCATCATGAAAGTATGCCATATTTGGTTGTACTGGGAAGGCATTCTGGGAGAGTCACCAAGAAGATCCATGTGCTAAGAAAAAGGTTCAGGCCTAAAAGGAGCAAAGAAGTCATGATTCTAGACCTAGTAATTCTGGGCATGCTGACAAAACCAAAAAATGTGCATGAGCATCTTAGAGTGACCACAAAAAGGGCATTTAGGATCAGGAACCCCCAAATGCCTGAGTCTAGCTCCCAGAGGTAAGCCTTGGTATAAAAAACACCAAGCAAAATGAGAAATTTTAGGCTCAGTGATAGAGTCCCAAATAGTATGAAATCTCCAGCCCCAACTCTTTTGAGAAGAAGAGAGATGCCAACGCTAGTTGAGAGAATCAATCATGGGCAAATGAGGCATAAGCTAAGAATACCCAAGCTTAGGCTTGTAACTGGTGAAGGGCATAGAAGGGTACCATTTCCAGTCTTTCCACCATGGTCTGACAGATTGAATTCCTAATTTATGTAGGAGGTGATGCAAGATGGCCGAAACCAGCAAGTCAAAAGTCTGATAATTTGGGTGGATGAGCCGAACTTGAACTCAGAGATTATCCAAGGATCAGAGATTCATAGTGGCTCTAGAAAAAAGATCTTTTGGGGTTTGAATGCCACGCTTGTGAAACTGAAGAGCACGAACCCCTTGAACTTTGGCAAGAGGAGTCCCCTGTTGAGAAAAAAGAGGGGACCACCAAATGTTCTATTGGTTGAAAGAAAGGCCATCCTGAAAACCATTCCCAGCCCAATGAAGTCAATGCTTAAAAGACTCTCAAGCTCTCCAAATGCTTTTGGTGAAAAAAGTACCCTAGATCTGAACGAGCTCTTTCATAACCAGAAGGGTATGAAAACCAATCACCATCCAAGCAAGCTTGTGAAGAGGGAAGCCTGAGGAAATGCAGTGCTGAAATAAAATTTTCCAGGCTTCATTTCCTATGAGACCCCGCACAACCCATTTGGCACAAAGGGCATGCCCTTGCTTCTGGGTATCAATTAACCCAAGCCTACTGGAGATTTTTGTGAGGCAACAAAAATCCTAGGCAACTCTGTGGAAGCCCTAGTGATTAATACCGGAAGCCCAAAGAAAATATCATAGAAGTTTCTCAAGCTTCTTGTAGGAGGCTTTGGAGGGATCCCAACAAGAGGAGTAATAAACATGCATGGCCACCAGGACCTTGGAGAAGATCTAGAATTTTCCAGCGAGAGAGAGAAACTTCATGATCCAGTAGGTAAGATTTTTTTCAATTTTAGCAAGAACAACATTCCATAGACTAGTAGGGTTGCCTTGAAATGCAAAGGGAATACCCAGAAAGTGGAAAATTTCCCCATGTTGAATCCTGGTCTAGCCAAATTGAGAAAGCCAGGTAGGCTCGAGAAGAGCCAACTGTCTGTAACAGAGGGTTTTGTGCCACTGAATGGCTGAACCAGAGGCTAGACAAAAGATGTCTAAACACTGCAAGGCTGCCTTGATAATCTCTTCATCCTCTACCAGAGTGAGGAAGGAATCATTGGCAAAATGGCCATTGACCAGTTGTTGAGACAAGACTGGCAAGTAGATTCCCTAAACAGTACCCATGGAAATGGAGTGAGAAAATAGGTAGCCAAAACCCTTAGCAGCCAAAACATA
Organism: Chamaecyparis obtusa; assembly: GCA_027943335.1. Classification (NCBI taxonomy): domain Eukaryota; kingdom Viridiplantae; phylum Streptophyta; class Pinopsida; order Cupressales; family Cupressaceae; genus Chamaecyparis; species Chamaecyparis obtusa. The sequence goes on along the minus strand of BSBK01002650.1, from coordinate 963,111 downwards.
TAAGGCTGGAGCAAGAGGACATCCTTTCCAAATGGAACGAAAGAGCCCAAAGGTGGAGGATTGGCAGCCATTGATGGTAATGGAAGTAGAGGCATTATTGAAGAGCATCTACACAAATTGAAGAAATTTGGGACCAAAACCCATAGCGTGAAGCATCGCAAGGATAAAATTTCATTCAATACAATCATAAGCTTCAGCAAAATCAATCTTGAGAATAAGGGCTTTTTGGTGAGACTTACGAGCCCATTCCATACCTTCCCAAACAGCAATGATGTTGTCAAGAATAAATCTTGACTTAATAAATCATGTTTTCTTAGGCTAGACAATCTACAAAAGCATGTGCCGAATCTTGAGAGCTAGCGCCTTGGCAATGATCTTGTAGGAGACATTGAGCAAGGTGATGGGCCGCCAGTTACAAATGTCTTCTGGATCCCCAAATTTGGGAATAAACTTGATATTCCCCTAGTTAATTATATCCCCAAGAGATTGGGTATGAAACACTTCCAGGTAGACCTGGTGGAGATCTGGACCAATGGCATCCCAAAGGGCTTTGTAAAACTCACAAGGGAATCCATCACAACTAGGGGCTTTATCATCAACCATGGCGAACATAGCTTCACAAAGATCCTGCAAGGAAAGAAGTTGATCATAGAAGACATGTTGGGCAGGGGAGACACATTGAAGCACCACTGCAATACAATCTGCAAGAGCTTTCTCGCTGGCAGGAGAGCGACCCTGAGTAGCAAACACCTATTCATAGTGACAACCAAAGGGTTGCAAAACATCTAGAAGCTCTGTGAGAAGGGTGTGACCTTCTTGGATTCTGGTTATGCCCATACTGGTATGCCGAGGATGGAGGGCAATAAAAAATTCTTTCATAACTTGGTCTCCAACCTTTAACCAGTGTAAACGGGCTTTGATCTGAGCTCCTCTGGCAACATGGTTGTTAACCACCTACTTCTAACGACGTAACTTAGGAAGATTTAGTTGTAGATCTTCGTTGAAAGGGTCCTAAGCTAAGGCCTTAGTGGTAACACGTAAGGCTTTGGTGTTGAGATCATAGGCTCTGTGACAACACTTGGCTAACTGTCTGCCATAGATACGCAAAAAATGAGTTGTACGCCTGATGGCATCATTCCACCATTGAATCCATCCTATCAAGTGAGTGGGTCTAGGCTCAAGGTTCCAAACCCAATGAATGTGGGCCACTGTAGAAGGATGATGAAGGACAAAAGTATTAAAGTAAAATTGTGTGGTGGGAGGCCTAGCCTTATCTTTCTTCCAAACAATATTAAATTAGATGGGAAATTGGTCTAACAAGGTCACATCAATAAGTGGAGTGACCGGTAAAGCTTTCTTTTCAGAAAAAGAGAAAAAGATTGAGCCAAGATCATAGCACAATCAAGCCTTTTATGAATTATGTCAAAGGAGGCCCTATAATTAGACCAAGTGTGCCAGACCCCATCAGAATGGCGATGGCCCACATTGGGATCAAAAAGCCTTAACTTATCACACATGTAATACCAAGATTTTATTTCTCTAGTTGTCCATCAAAAGGGAAAAAATCCATCCTTATCAAACACCATCTCCACCATATTAAAATCCCCACAAAAAAGCTAGGTAGTAGGTGGTAGAGAATCCACAAGCCAACGCCACAGGTGAGATCTCTCAACAGCATCATTGGGAGCATAAACATTAACTATGCCAAAAGAATGGTTTTCAATAATGAAAGTGGCCCAAAAAACTCTCTGCATGCGATCAGAACCATGGCTAACCAGAAAGGAATGCCAATGAGGAGAAAGGAGAGTAACAACTCCACCTTGACTAGCCTCGTGCTAAGAGTAGGGAGCAAGGCTTTTAGGCCAAATAAATTTACAAGAAGCATCAAGCATGAAACCTGAAATCTTAACTTTTTGGAGGCATAAAACATCCAAATGACAAAAATGCCGACGCAAGTCCTTAACAGAAAATTTTTTGTGTAGGTTTGTCAACCCACGAACATTCCATGAGATGTACTTCATGGAATAACAGTTTCGTCCATTCCATCCTCATCCCCAAGGGAGTCAAAACTATCAGATAAATAACCTGGGGCAAAAGTAGGCCCAGAAAAATCTAACAAAATATTACGTCATTTTTCCTGCATGCCATCAAACTTAGTCTCAGCACGCCTAGAGGGGCTACGAGAGTAGCAGAAAGAAGTGGAAGAAACAATCTCGACGGCCGAAGGTGGCATGTGAGCTAGAGGAACAGTAACCTAGGAGATGGAAACTTCTTTCCCCTAGGAAGCAAGGTTTGAAACCTCGATAACGGGGGTTTCCAAAGAAACCATGTTATTCAAAGGTGGGGCATGGGAAGCTGAAGTTGAAGCAGTCTACTTGTGGGGCTTGTTATGGCAACTAACTGTAACCCATACATCTTTTTTTCCCTCATCTTTCTTTCCAACCTCAGTCAGCTGAGAACCAAAATCCTTGGGAGGAGTCTTGGTACGAGGCACTACAAAAGGGTAGTCCTTAATCTCATGCTCCACAGATTGAAAATGATAACAAGTGTTGGGAAGGTTGAGACAAAGTACCTTTTGGGTGAAGGTGGTATCACCAACCTGAATCTCAATGGATTCTTTGAGATCCCTAGAAAGGTCGACCTCAATACAGAGACTCTTTTGAGGCTATGGATTAATAAAATGGTCATGCTCGACACATACAACCCTACCAAGCTTCTACGCTATGGCATGCATGAAAGGCCAACAAGGTAAGGGAAGACCAAGGAACTCAACCCACACTGGGAATTTTAGCTTCTTTTCATCAGAGATAGAGAATTTGTGAGACCAATGTTGGAAGATTAATAGGGAGGCCCTGAGGTTGCAGGGACCTTTGGCAAAAATAGCGTCCACATGGGAGGGGTTAGAAAAGTGAAACAAAAAAAATCCTTTGCTGAGGCTTTGAATGCCATCTAGGCGGATTCCATGAGGAGTCCATGATTTTGCAACCCAATCCTTGAGAACATGTTCAGGAGGGTTGCGACCCATAAAATAGCCAATCAGGGTATGTGTTTCAAGCCAAGTGCAAGCATCATTGAACTCATTAATGGGTAAAACAATATCAGGCTGAGCCATATCTCGTGGAACACTTTGGGCACAAATTTGCGGGGACGTTTGCTTGGCGGTGCCATTGCTATCTGAAACCACACCAACACCAACATCAACTTCTTGGTGGGAAGTGGCCAGAGCCATATATACTAAACTATTTCCTGCAATAACTGCGGTATGTGCGAAGGACAAGACTGCATAAAATGGACGCAAGGTAGAAAACCCTAGCAGAGTGCAGAGCGAGCAAGCATCCATCTAAAACTTCAAAAACCTTTAAAACAAATTATTTGCAGAGTGGAAACTAATGACCTAAACAAATAATTTATCTAGCAAAGCCGAATTGAGGAATAAAGAAGCTAGATCGTTTACAAATAGCCATTGAATCCTTGATCATTACTTAGCAATAAATTATTTTGTCTTTAATGTTATTAAATCCATGTCCTTAATATGCCTCTAAATCTTTCATGTAAATCTTTCCCCTAAATGCATGTGTGTGAGAAATTAAAATTTTGACCTTAATCTTTCATATCTGGCAGTAAATCTTTCTCGTAAATATAAAAATGTTAGAAATAGGTTATTTCAAGTACGAATTTGGAAGTGGTGTGTGACAGTTAAAGAATGTCGCTTGTCACTAACAAGGCATTTATTTCTTACTGAGTTAAGAGGTTACAAGTTGCACTATATGACTGTGATTATCGATACCAACATGTGTACACTATAGTTTGCAGACAAGTTGACAACCCTAATTTGATATGTGTCAACATTTCGGTGACTTCCTGGACAAATCTATTTCCTTCAAGAAATTGGGGTTGAAATTAAACTTCAGCCATTGATCTTGGATCATCAGACGGTCTCAAATAATACATTTAATATTATAAAATAATGTATGTATGTTAGGTATGTTAGGTTAGGTTACGTGTCCATGTTATGGCCAATCTTTTGAAAATTGTCAATAAAAAAAAAAATTCCCATAATTAATGAACGATTAGCCAATAAAATAAATAAATTTTCAAATAGTACATAAAATTCACCAATACAATTATTTTTTTTCCCTTCAAAAGAATATCATTCGCCTCATATATTATATTTTTTTACTTCAAAAGAAAATTATTCACCTCATATAATATATATTTTCCCCCACATGATTGAATAATTCACCAGTAATTTATGAAATTTTCATTTGACAGGAAAAAAATTGCCAATACAAACTATGAAAAATCATGGATTTGAAAAAAAAATTTGCCTACATTAAAACAAATTCCCCCCTAAAATAATGTACAATTCGCCAGGATTTTACACTTTTTCCTAAAAGGGGGTTTCTTAAATTTATCCATGCTTGTGGTCGGGGTATGCTCTTGTGGGTGACTTGTTTTCTCGCCACTTGTTGCTGACTAAACATGAGCATGTGATGGCCTACAACACCATCAAACGCATCTTGGAGAGACACGGTGTAGGATTCTACAGTCCAATTTGCAAGTTGTGGCTACGGCTTTGGGCAAGGAGCTTGAGGCTAATATCATAAGAAGTGTTAATGCCATGTTTGATCTTCTGGGTACCCCCAATTCATCTCTATGGTCACTTTTTCCATCTCCATCTCCTATAAGAAAATTACAGTCTTATGTTGTTCCCCTGACTGCTCCTGACCTTAATTTTCCACTCTCAACAAACACTCATCTAAGCGATACCCTACACGTGGTGTTGTTTGCCCAATCCCCTAAGGAGAAAGAAGGTTGGGTAAATGACACTCCCACTGCTCCTCCAGCCGGTTGGGAAGCTACTTGGGATTAGGAGCATGGTAATGCTGACACAGTGGCCATGGAGGAATGATAATCTGTTTGTCGAGTTTATTTTTTGTGGTGGTTTATCAAGTCATATTCACTCTTTTTATTGTGTTAGTTAGTTTTGGGCTTCACTTTTTGTGCTTGGAGCCATGATGAGAGTTTTTTTGGAAGATAATTCTGTAGAGTTCATGCTACATTCCTTGGAAATTAGTCTCTATGGAGATTGGTGTATATTTAATGTATATTTGTGCAATCACTCAATTTCTGACTGTATACGACGATGATTCCGGGTTTTCTTTTCTGATTTTTTCCCGGATGAGTCTTTGAATCAGTAATTATTAAATAAATATATATATGGTGGCAAGTCCACTTTTGCTTAAAAAAATAATTATTAGTATTGATTAATTGTATGTTATATTTATTTATAGATAGAGATTATTTTTAGTTAATGTAGATATGTTCAATTTGTACTTTAAAATTTATTCAAATTTACTTTTTAATATTCTATTGATTGAAATATTTGAAAATGTTTCATGAAAATTAAGTGTCATATTAGATTTTACACAAATCAAAAAGGAAAAGAAGCCATTTTAAATGAATAAAAAAAAATTGATGACATATATGAGACTAACCAATCTAAGGGATCAAAAGTCACAACATTAACACATTTTCATATTTTTTTACTATTTAAGCTCTTCTATTATAAATCTTGACCAAAAAGCTTCATAATTTGAAAAGCCTTCTTCCACAACCTTTGTAGGCTTGTGGTGCTTATCATAATATTATTGTCTCAAAAGTGTGCATTATAATTATAATTATGTAATTTTAGGATAAATATAATTATACTTAACAAAATATAATAATTTGTTATGTTATATAAATAATTATTCTAATTTTAAATAAAATTTGTCTTTATATTTTGGCACTTCTCTAATGCTATTTTAATTAAATTATTAACTTCTAATTAAAAAAATAGGTGCTAATTAAGTAGAAGATAATAAATTAAATTATTATATTTTGACACCTCTTTATTACTATTGTCATTCAATTATTACCTTCTATGAAAACTACTAGTCATTACATGGCACTTGTTTTAACTATAAACATTATTTCTTTTTCTTAATTTAAAATTTATAATTAATATCTATTTAATAATTTAAATTAATTAATTAATTTAAATTCATAATAAAATGTAAATTAATTAACATTATTAATAATAAATTAGTTGAAAAAATATTATCTTATCTTCTTGTTATGGATCAAAGAGTGATCATTGACGAAAAAACTCGCACACAATCAATTTGAGAAACATTTGAACTATATTGATGGATTGTGGAAATCTAATAGATCTTATTATCTTATCTTTTAAGCAAAGTTGTATGTTTATTTTTCAACTATTCTTAATATAAATATAAACCATTCCAACATATGAAAGGCAATGCTAACCATTATTATTTTTTAAGTACATGGGAAAAGAATGTCTACCACTTTGACAATGAAAGACATTATTAACCATTAAAAATATTGAAGTACATAACAAGAGTCAATCATCAAATTTATCTCTTGACTAGACATATTCATTGTCAATTTTATCATTAGATAAGAGGAATCAATCAATTTTATCATTACATTAGAAGAATCAATCAACTTTATCAATTGTCCCTTGACTAATGAGATCGATCATCAAACTTATATTTAATCTAATAGGGTTAATTGTTTAATTTTGAATAAATCAAATTTTAAATTTATGTAGACAACCACATCAAATATTCTTGATTCCATAAAACTAATTAATACTACATGTGGATTTGTGAAATACCTTGTAAGATTCCATAATCTAACATTGATTTATTAATAGTGGCCAACCAAAAAGATGTATGTTATTGATGGATCACCAACGTAACTTTGGGTTCATAGTGGCGTTCTAATGATGATCCAATTCTTGGCGGTTGCTTTAAGTAGGAAGAAATTATATCATATATTATAAACAATCAAGATCTTGCCTGTATTAATTATTAAATAATAATAATAACATGAACAACAATCATAAAGCCAAGATTGTAGGATTGAAGCCGGCCGTCCTTAAACTTATTTTTAAGAAATGTTCTTATTATTAAAAAACTAAAAATAATAATTTGCTTCAACGAATTTGCCCCCATCTTTATTTATGGGGGCCCTTATGCCTCCATGTGGGAAAACCCAAAATAGTGATCTCCTAAAGTAGGTTTTGGAGGTGTTTTCAATATAATAAAGGTTGGGTTAAGTTTGAATTTGATGGTTGTATGGGTCTGTTTTATATTTTTATTATTAAATATGATTTAAATTGAAGAAAATTATATTATAGAAATGAGTATATATATATGTATGTATGTATGTACACATACACATACATACACACACATACATATATAGGTTTTATGATGGGTTTTTTATTATTATGGTTTGTTTTTATCTTAAGGTCATTATGAGATGATAATTATATTCAAAAAAAAAATTAAAAAAATAAATTAATAATTTATGAAATTTTTACAATTTATGATACTAATATAGTGAAGTTTTTGGGTTTTGAGCGTGTACTAATTTTTACATCAACTTTTACAACCATATTCTATGATTGGTTGTTGAAATTGACCTAGAATTGGAAAAAGGGAATCGGTGAATTGGTATTCCAAAATGAGGCATGGAATTGGAATTGAGAATTTAATTTTGAGAAGGGAAACCAATTCTCGTTTTCTAATTCTAGGTCAATTCCAGCAACCAAACACGAAAAAACAAATTAGAATTATGGAATATCTTAAACACGGATGTAAAAATCGTTATAGAGTAAATCACTTCTATTTGAAAAAATAAATACTACCATCTACATATCTAAAATACAAAACATTAGCATATATTATGAAACACTTATAAACTAAATTACTAACATAATAAACTATTAATAATGATTCTCTAATTTTATTTTATATTTTAAACATTATAAATATTCAATAATAATATTTAAATTTTATTGTATAACTACTCTTTAAAAAATGTTCTAAGCATACTAAATTTTGACTACTCAAACATCATTTTTGATTGATTATTTTTAAAGAAGGGAGTATACGACAGCACAATATGCTAGATCACCTTTAAATCTTCTATTCTTTACTAGAAGTAAGGACTAAGCAAAATTTATATTCGCACTCATAAATTATATTTATCTAGCCTTATCTACATTTTATAATGGTATTCTTTATCGTGTGTCTTTTTAATACTCAATTTATTAATATAAATTAAATTTTTCATATCATTTCAATGATGTGTCTTAATTATCACAAGGCAAGGGAACACAAATTCACAAGTACATCTTAATCATTTTTCTATTGTGTATGATTCTTTATAATTATTTATTTTATTATTTTAATTAAAAATTATTTATAACTATTTTTATATGTAATTTAATAATTTTATTATGAAGGGATTATGAAACATGGAATTGTTTACTGGTATTTCTTGGAAGAAAAAAAAACTATTTTGAAATTTTTATTTTTAGATTACTTTGAACTAGAAAAAGTACCTTTTATTTGTAAAGAAATAAAATATTTTTAAATTGAATATGTAAGGTAAAGTAATTAATTAATTAATGATAAGTAATATTCAAAACATATTGGTACTTGGAGAATGAAAACATTGTGGATTGCCTTTGTGCCTAGGGTTTTGTAGGAGTCAAGACCATTTTTAGTTTAGGCTATTTATGGACGACCTAGAGACAAGGGTTGTTAGGAATGGGAACACTGAGAGGGGGGGGCTGAATCAGTGTTCACTATATTTTAACTTTTCACTTTAATCTGAATACTGAATTATAAATGCTTAAGTACTAAATTAAACATTTACATAAACATGAAACATGAAATCAACACATGACACCAATATGGTTACGGGGAAACCCAAGTAGGTAAAAACCCCGGTGGGACTTGATACCCACTAATAATCTGCACTAGTGTTTTGTGATCGTTGTTAGAAGATCCTTTACCTTGTTAGGAGTAGCTTCACAATGCTTTTAGTATAGTAGACCTGGTTAAGAGTCGGACTCTATTAGGAGTCTTTTACAATGATCCCTGTTAGGGGAGTGGACCACTGTCCTAGAGCTCACTGCTCAAATGATGAAGGCTACAACCTTCTGAATCAGATACACATTATATCTACAGGTGAACTGTTACTGTGACACTTCTTGTCAGATCAGTTCCTTTGGTGCACTAATGTTTTGACCTCTTGCAAAGCTCTAATACATCATATGCTCTCTTGGCATACCTCTGCTCTGCTTCTCACAACTCTATTTCCACTGTCATACCAATTACAATGGGTGCACCTTATATTTATGCGCTCATACCAATTATACAATTAGGTCGGCCCTATAACTAATTACAAATAACGCTTCCAAATGAATTGGCTTAAGTGTGCTTACAATTATACATGTACATATGTCGGCAACCTAAATACAATGGGTGCATAGCCTCTACAACATTAATTTACAATCGCAAACCAAAATAGTCACTGTTGGATCTATGATTTGTTCTCTACTGGCACACACTAGTTGTGCAACTTCAACTGACTGTAACTTTCACATCTTTGCATATCTACTTATGCGCTCTTAGACTAAGCATAAGTATAGTCTAACAATCTTAACTTCTAGGGTGCATACCATAATTCATTCGTACGCATGGGCGCAAGTGCTCTGAGTCTCTGGTGCTCTGTATACTATCCAGTCTTCAACACTTAACTGATTTCTGATCTATACACTTAGTGCGCTGACTTCAAACTGCTATATGACTTTGTTGCCATAATGACAACACTATATCTAGTCATATACTTTAGTATAGACAACTTGCCAAAAATCTCCCCTTTTGTCATTGATGGAAACAAAGGAATATGGCCAAGTTTCTAACTATCCCTTTACACAAAACATTTTGTCTTCTATACATCTTTATACACATAAACTTATATCTCCCTATACATCTTATATACTCCATATTATATACAACTCCCCCTTTGACATTAATGACAAAGGTGCATCAAAAAACCTTATCTACATACACTCACTGAGGGAAAACATCTGGATATGCAACCTTGAGTTTTTGGATCTCCTTCTTCCAAAAGGTTATCAGAGAATTGACTATCTATAGATGGGTGCATAATGCATATTGAAGCTTCTCCATCTTCTCCAATTCTATTCTCAAACCTTGATCATAGGTTATCATGGTCACATCAATCTCCTTTATGTTTTGACTGATAATGTCTAGTGACGGCACAAGAGCGTTCCTCAACTGAGTCTGTCTAGACCTTATCTTCTCCATTTCTTTCTCTACCTTCTCAATTATGTCTAACTGACCTTGATAGACATTATTACACATATTTACATCAGTGGCTATGTCTAGCACTAAAATCTTCACCTTCTCAATCATTGCCTCTACATTTTTTATCTTCTTAAGATGGGCATCAGTGAACTTATCCTAATCCATGGATTCTGCAATGACTTTCCTTCCTTAATTTGCAAACTCCTTCAATGATGTCTGACCAAACTTAAGAGAGTTCAAGTCTAGTGTAAAATTACTCATTAGTTCATTGAGTCTCTTCTTTAAGTACTTCTCCTCTACCACTATCGCCGCAAATTCTTCTAGGATTGAGAAATTAACTTTGAACTGTGATAAGATTGTGCTCGCATCATCCACCAAATGAACTTTTACTATCTTCTTATCCTCTGGCAGCAAACTGTTCAAAATATTTACTTATTCCACCAAGAGAGGATTTCTCATTACTTGCTTCTCCTTAGCCTTCTCCATATCTAGCATGCTGAACTTAATCAGGTCTTCTTCCTTCCAGGAGTCCAAACTGCTAGTGTCAGGTGTGAAACTTAACAACAATGCTGAGGAGGGAGTGATGGGAGTGCTATCCATCACCTCTTTCTTCACCTTGACCAAATCAACAAAAGATTCATCTTTCTTTTCCATCTCTTCTCCTTCTTTCTTTTCTTCATTAGATATATCTTCTATGAATACTTCTTCTTGTTGAGTGGGAGGGGTATTGCTGCATAAGATTTCTGCTTCCTCAGTGCTGACAAATGCTTCCTCAAACTTGTCCAACTCCTTAATAGTAGCCGCCATGGCTATTTCCACATTATCTATGATAATTTTGATGTCTTTAGGTGATTCTGTCATAGGCGCAGACTGATCTACTTCTGTTTGAGTTCCTGCTATGGGCGTTGAGTCCTGAGGACCTGTCATTGGTACATTAGTGGGCTATGTAATACTCTAAAAATGGGCTATAGGTTCATTAATCTCCTATATCGACACATCAAATGAAATCGACATCGAAGTCCTAACCTAAGGCACATTTAAACATCATCGAATCCTAATTGATTATCTCAAATTCTACATCGGGGAATATTCCTAGTAATATTCCTAATTATCTTAATTATCGTTGATTTAATAGTTATTTGGCAATAAATCTAATTTATCCTAAAGTTTGATTAATTGAATATTCTCAATATTTAATTAATTAGATTTAATTCTGCCACTTAATTGTTTAATTGAAGTTAATTATGTTTATTCCTAAATTGTATTATTTAATTTTGACAATAAATCCAAAATCTTATGAATAATTGATTAAATTCTTACTTAATTAAAGCAAGTTGTCATATTTGATGATATTATTTTTGAATAAAAGTTTGATTAAATATTGATTAACCCATAAATCAATTGTTTTATTTCAAAAATCAGTTAAGTTGAGAATAAATCACTTTATTTATTTATTTATTCATAATTATCCATGTGCACAATCAAAGAGCAGTTAAACTCCAAATCAGAAAATCAATGCAAGTTATTGACTTTTTGGAACTCAACATCATTTTTGAGTTTTAAAGTTGATCTAAACTTCTAATTTGAGTTAAAAAGTTGTTTTCGCATGATTTGCATGTTTTTGTGAGTTAAATATCTTTTATTTTCAGATAACTCAAAAATCAAGCTGAGTTAATCTGAGTGATTTATGGCTTTCTTTCATGCACCTCCAAAGCCCTGGATTTCTATAAATTAAGGCTTTAGCTCTTCACAAATCATCCACAAGAATTACAAACTTATGCTGGTGAATTGCTATCTGGAGAATAAGAGCTTCTTTGCGAATCAACCACATTTTGTGAGATCACTTTTATTTTCATATTATTGTTAGATCATTTTAACATATCAATTCCCATATTAGCATAGATTTCATATCAATTTTCATCATATCATTGCATAGAAAATCCAAAAAAAAATAGATTAATTGCATTCATATTTCATATCAGTTTTGCATTCAAATCTTTCGTTTAAGTGTCGTCAAGGTCACTGATCTCGATAACAATCTGAGAACATCATACTCGCACCTATTAGAAGGCAGTAAATCACCTGGTTAGTTTAGCTTTCAATTCATTGCACGATTTTGATTTTTGCTAACCTCTAATGTTTTACTGAAGTGTTGTGTCTACAGATCAGGTACAAAATTCACACACACATTTCTGGCACCCACCGTGGGGCCCTGAAATGGGTTTCCAATTCAATTTCTATCAATTTTTGTCTTTTTCTCCTCAATTTCTATGCAAAACTATGATTTTTAATTTGTCTGTACAATCTTCATATGAGTTTCTGACAAAAGTCATTTCACACTGTACCCACTGTCGTACGATAGTCTATCAGATCGAGGATCGTGTTATACTTTATACACTATCATTTGAAAGTTCAATTGTCATTTCACAGAACACCCAGTGTCGTACAAGTTTTTGGACTGTCGTCTGGGAGCATACCCACTATTGTACGAGTTTCTGGACTATCGTCTGGGAGAATACCCACTGTCATACAAGTTTTAGCATCAGATTTCAATTGTCGTTTCATTTTTCAGGGCATTTTGTCATATTTGGTTTTTAGATTTTGACTAACAGCTAATCTTAACAATTTAAATTCTCTATTTTTTATTAACTCCTGCTAGTTTTGATTGAAAAAAAGTGCAAGAATTGCTAAAAGCAAGTAAACATCTACTAAGCGCATTGCGAGGATTCTAGGTATTCTCCTTAATCTGATAACATTTCAATTTGGATCCTAAAATGAATCTTTCATGTGTTTGGCTTGAGTGTTTTCTTTGCATGCTTTTCTTCAAATTTGCATAATTGAATACTAGGTTGTAACACCTTAAGTATTGATAAGCAGTCTTAGGATATTTTTTATTGATCTTATTAGCAAAATTGGGATATTGGACTCGCTTATTCTTACTCGCCCCTTGTTTCACCCTATGGTTGCAAGGTCAATGCCATATTTAGGGGAGGGGTCTACTTAGAAAGAGCGTTAATTGTTCCACCAATTCTTTCCCATTTTGTGCTTTTCGGATCTCATTAGTATTCTAGGGTGTGGACTTGCTTTTAAATTTGTGTGAGGAATAAAAATGCACCACTTTGTGGACTCACCTCACATTTATTTGTAGCATTACGTGTACCACCTTTTTGTTCTTTTGAATGATTTTGGATAGATTTGCTTTCTGATATATCTGTGAAAACATAGTAATTAGGCCCTATGAACACTATTTGTGGTTCTTGAGAGATTGGATTCCTAGTGAAATCCTTCTTGATGATGGAATCCTTTTAGGTAGGGAGGATACTTAGTGCATCTCACGTTCTACTTGGTCCATGTGTCTTCCCTTATTGATTGATACATTCTCTCTTCGGAGAGGTTGATAGATCACGTGGGGTTGATATCATAGACCTTGGTGAGATAATCTTCATCTTAGCATGTCGGACTTATCTGCCTGCTTTGTCTAGGTTAAAAGTGAAAAGGCATCAAACCCTTGGATCTGGAGCCAAGTCCCCTTGTGGTATACTATTGTGAGTCACCTTTAGAGAGGGTTAACCATAGCAGACACTCCCTTCACAAGGCAAACTGCATTGACAAAACCTCAAGCGGTAATAGCCATTTTCGCCATGGTAGTGACCGCCACTATATAAATGTCCTTGTGGAAGAAATATTCACAGGTGTGGTTCATTGTTGGGTTGTTAGATCTCCCTAGCAGCTCCTGATTGACTAAATTCTCAGACTATGTCAAAACCCTGGTGCGCCGAGATTGGAGTTCACCCCTTTGGATCATAAAAGTTGCAGAGTCAAACCATTACTAAAAACCCTAGAGAGGCCAAATTTTCATTTTTCTAGGGTATATGTGCATCATTGCAAAACATTTTGGAACATACACAATTAGCGCTTCTGAGGATTAGAACCAATAAAATCACTTGATTGTCCATACGCAAGGTTGCTTTTGCCCTTGTTCATTGTTTTCAAACATGCTTGAAATCACTTGCTTGCTATTTTGCGTGCTTGTTTATCTATCTAGTTACTGAAAATGAACAAATCTGTTACAATCCTCAAATCTGGACAGTACAATTTGCAACCAATCTGAAACTGAAAACCCTAAATTTGCAAAATTTGAAGTGAAATTCCTTTCTGGAGTCAAAAGTCATCTCAGGAGGTCAGAAAGTCATACGGATTTTTGTCAAATGTCATTTCATCACAATCTACCTATTGTATGGTAAGGAACCCAGTGTCATACGAGTCTTTCTGCCAGTCAAATTCAAAAAAGTCAAACCCTTCAAGCAACTGTTGTATGAGCTTTTCAACTGTTGTTTCATAGCATACCCATTGTCGTATGAGCTTTTCAACTATCATTTCATAGCATACCCACTATCGTACAAGATTTTCAACTGTCATTTCATAGCATACCCACTGTCGTACGAGTCTACAGAGTGTCATTTGGGAAAATTTTGAAAGTTGTCAGAAAATTGTCAGAATTACCAGATACTTAGCTCTTTCAACCTATTTCCAGAACCTATCGAACAAATCACTATGTCAGGAACAAAGCAGTAGCTATTGAGAATCCTATCATTTTCCAAAAGTGGCCTTTTGAATCCGATCTAACCTTCTGTTTAATCAATTTGAGTCTTTATCATCTTGTGTCAAAACCTTGTCATAACTATCAATCTTCAATCAATCATCAAAATGACTAAGTGTTGTGATATCTTGTCCACTATCTTTTGGGAATCTACCCATACATCTAGGGCATGGTATCCCTCATCTAAGTCATATTTATACTTCAATCAATCAAACCTTGACAAGGTTACGTCATCTGATCATCTTGATTCAATTCATTCTTCAGTTGTCTTCATCTTATTTTTTTGCTTCACCCAAAGTTAATGGTGGAAACTAGAGCTTCCTCTCACAAGAAATATAGGGGAATATCTCATACTTTGCCTTTGACTCACATAGGTCCAACTTTTGAGCAACTCCGTGATTCTGGTCTTTATGAAGAGGACGGTGCTGGAAACCTTTGATTAAAAACTAGTTACATTCCTCCTTCATCAACTCACGGAGGTACCCAACAAACCCTACATCAATCTATTCCAGGGAGTCCACAAACTCCTACCATGTCTCAAGCAGGGAAAAACTTTGGCTCTCAAAGAGCTCAATCTCAACATGGTGCTGATCAGGAACCCAAACCTGAAGAAATTGCTCAATATCAAAATGATGATAACTTCAAATGAATGATGAAGCATTTCTTGAAAGAAGATAGAGAGGCATACTTTTTACAATTAGCTCATGAAGGAGTTAAACTTCCTCCCAACTTTAATGTTGAAGATATCATTACGCTTGAGGAAGAAACTCCACTCACAGCTATGACAAAACAAATGCATGTCATGCAAGTCAAACTTAACAACCTTGAAAAAGAAAAGGAACCCAGGGAGTTCTCCATGGAAGCCCTATGTCCTTTTCCATTTGACAAAGACTTGTACATGCTGCCATTTCCAAAAAGAGTGGAGATGTCGAAGTATGATAAGTATGATGGACACTCAGACCCTCAAGATCATGTCAAAGAATTTTGTACACAATCAATGGAGTTCATGCATGAACTAACCTATCTGATGTGTCTCTTCCCTCGATCTCTGGGAGGAATGTCCATTCAATGGTTCTCTCGATTACCTTCTACTATCAAAACTTTTGAGGAGTTGATCAAATTGTTTTATCAGCAATACTCCTACAATATTCAACATCCAGTCACCATGATTGATATCTGTAATCTCAAGCAATATCCAGGGGAACCACTCCTAACATTTCTCAAGAGATGGAGGAAGAAGTTCTCTCTATATGCCAGACCTATTCCAGAAATAGAAAAACTAGAAATCTTCATCAATAAGCTTGTTCCAAAAATAAATTATCCTCTACAAATGCAAGATCATACATCTTTTGACAAGATGGTGGACAATGCTATCACAATCAAAAAAGTGCTTGTGAAAAAAGGAGAAATCACACTTCAAAAAGACAAGTATGAATCAAGATCTACTTCCAAAGATAAGAACAAAAATTGGAACAAGAACAAAGGCATCATCACATATGGTTTTGTTGACACTATCTGTGCCCCATCAAAGGCCTACAACCTAACTCTTGGTTCCCAAGCCATTAAAGCTTCAGAACAAAAGTCATCCGAACCATTTCAAAAGAAGCCAGCATACAAATCTTGGGATAAATAGTGAAAGTTCACTCCTCTTGGAGAATCTTTAGAATCAGCTATGAAAAATCTACTAGCTAATAACATCATCTCTTTTCCAGTGATCTAACCACCTGATTCTAAGCCTAAGCCAAAATGGTGGAGAGAAAACAAATTCTGTGATTTCCATCGATGTAAAGGTCACAAAACTAATAACTGCTTACGGTTGAAACACACCATTCAAGATCTAATTGATAGTGGAGACATCACAGTTGACAATCCTAAGAGAAATAATGATCATACAGCATTCACAGAACCATTTCTGAAACATGGTCAAGAAGTTTCAACTTCTCAGCCTAATATGGGGGCAAAAGTCAACTATGCATACCCTAGAAATAATGTTGTCATCAATATGGTTGAACCATGTCTCTCTGAAAGTTGCAATGTCATCACAATTGTATGAAGAGAAAGAGATCATTCCTCAGCTAATGTAGTTACTCGATCACAAGCTCAGGCACATCTGAAAGGACAACTCCCAGATTCATCTAATGTCCCTAAGATACCCTTCAATCTTTCATTTGCTTCCAAACAGAAGTCTGCTTCCAAATCTTCCAATCCAAAGGATACAAGGCCTACATCTTATAGCATTGTCCAACAACTCTAGCACACTAATGCCAAAATCTCTATGTTTGAGTTGCTTCAAATATCTCCAGCTCACAGAGCCATACTAGACAAAGCTTTGCTTGGTTCCAATGTTCCTGATGACCTTGATTTAGACAGGTTCCAAACTATGGTTGGACATCTTACATCTCTGCAATATATCTCCTTTTCAGAGGAAGATGACAACTCCTTGAGTCACCCACATAATCATCCTTTGCATATAGAAGTCTTGATCTAGAACTGTAGAGTCAAATGTCTGTTGATAGATGGAGGCGTTGGCCTAAACATTTGTTCTTACAGCTTGATCACACAATTGGGATTTTCAGAATTGGCTATTGATCCTAGAAAGAAAATAACTATCAAAGCCTATGATGAACAAGAAAGATCTTCTAAAGGCACCATTGTCTTACCTATCACAGCAGGTCCAGTTATCAAAGATACCATCTATCAAGTGCTTGATCTACCTTTGGCTTACAACATTCTTCTAGGGAGACCATGGATACATGAAATGCAAGCTATTCCTTCTACATACCATCAATGTTTGAAGTTTCCTTATGAAGGAGTAGAGGTTACTATCCCCGCAGATCTGAATACAACTTGCAATACATTGAAGGAAAGTGCAAATAAGCTTGTGCCTAATAACAGAGAATCTTCCATTGAATCAACTAAAGAAGCATCCACATCTAAAATGGAAGATCTTGCAAAAGAGGTTAATATCAAAGAAAATAGTATGGGAGAATATACTATGGAGCCAGTCTTATCTTTGACATCTCTCCCTATCTCACCTAAGTCTTATGGACAATCTTTGAAACAATCCAAACTAGAATCTAAAGAACCTCTTGAGGCATATAAAAAGAATTTTGTAGCAAAACAAGTATCCAAGCAAGAGTTTGAAGAAGATGAAGCTCTGCTATCATGGCTATACAAAGATGAACCCGAATCCCCAGTTGTCCAAACTCATGATTCTACAATATCCAAAGATCCTTCTAAGTCATATGGCCCAGGAGATAAATTAATAGCTAAGATGGGATATTTAGGTAAGGGACCTCTAGGAGTCAGAGGAAAAGGTCTTGAGGTACCTCTCCCACATACTGGTAGAGCAAATAAAGACAAAGTTGGCTTAGGATTTAAAAAGAAACCCTTTCACCTCAAAGGTAATTGTTCTCATGTCATAGAGAAGATCACACCAGGTGAACCTCTTCTTAAAAAGGAGGAAATAGAACCATCAGATAGTGATTCAGATAGCTTAGAACTCATCCCCTATGAAAAATTGCCTAAAGAGATCAAAAACCTTCTTGATGATAAAGATGATCCAATCAAAAGAATTAATGTAGTAGAGACACAAGAACCTACTATCAATCAAGAGATAGTTGCCACACAAGAACCAGCTAATCTCGAAAACAATCAAGAGGAAGAAGGTGGTAGTTATTCTAAAACTGATTCCCATGAGTATGAATTCAAATTAGAAACTAAGGGTAACCCTTCTTGGGGTATTCACCCTGACTTTACTCATGTTCTAAGATTTCCTAGAGATCCTAAATCAGAAGCTGACTCAAATGACTATGAATGGGGAGCCATTCTAGAACCAGATGAAGATGAGCTTATTATAGAGAAACATGTTGATGTTATTCACCAATATGCACCTAATCCCAATGTAAGTCTAGAGCGAAATGATGAACCTATCAAATCTGACCCACCTATGGCTGAATTGGACTACCACAATGATGTTGAGCCTAGTCACAAATTGAAGGTCTTAAGTTGTAATATCACCTTTGAACTCAAGTGTTGGGTTAGGACCAATGATGACAGATCCATATCTGTAAACACTATCTCCCAATCTTTCCCCACTTTGACTATCCAATATCCAGAACTTGTTGTTCAAACCTCCACAAATCTGAGCCATGGTATTTATATCTTCCCAAATGATTATGCCCTTGCTTGCTACCTCAATGCAGTTGAGCCTATGAGTACTTCCATCAGTGAAGCAAGCATTAGCATGATGGCGTTGGACATCAAATATCTTAGTCAGAAAAATAAGATTAAAAAGAAAAAGAAAAAGAGTTCTGAGGGTGAAAACCACTTTGTGGCAGTCTCAAAACCTACAAAAGTAAAAATAAAAGATGTATCTGAAGGTGAAAACCTCTCTGAGGCACCTAAGGATGAGATATTTGATGTCCTTTTGAGTCATTTATAGGATAGATCTCCAGTTCTAATTGAGCTCACTCAATCTATCAATTTGGGTACAACAGAGGAACCACAATTGGTACATGTAGCACAATCTTTATCAGAAGAAAAGAAGCAAAAATTTACAACATTCCTAATAGAGAAGAAGATCAACTTTGCATGGAAATATTCAGATATGCCAGGGTTGGATCCTAATCTTATCATGCACCATTTATCCATAGCTCCTAATGTAAAACCTATCTAGCAAAAGTTGAGAAAGATGCATCCTCATGTTGCACTCTTGGTAAAAGCTGAATTAGAGAAGCTCCTAAAAGCTAGATTCATCTGAGTTATTGACTATGCAGAGTGGATCTCCAATATTGTACCTATTTCTAAACTAAATGGTTCAATCAGAGTGTGCACAGACTTTAGAGATGTGACTAGAGTGTGCCCTAAGGATTATTTTCCACTACCTAACATTGATATGATAGTGGACATGACTGCGGGTTTCGAGATGTATTCCTTAATGGATGGTTTCTCTAGATATAACCAAATAAAAATTGCTCTAGAGGATCAAGAGAAAACTACTTTCACATGTGCATGGGGTACCTTATGTTGGAATGTCATGCCATTTGGGCTTAAAAATGCTAGTGCTACATATCAAAGAGCCATGACATCTATTTTCCATGACATGATGCATCAAACTATGGAAGATTATGTTTATGATACTTTAGCAAAATCTATGATTAGAACTGAACATCTAAAGGACTTGAGCATGATCCTAGATAGAATGGAAAAGTTTAGTCTCTGACTAAATCCTAAGAAGTGTGCTTTTGGTGTCACTTCTAGAAAGCTCTTAGGATACATAGTTTCAAAGAAGGGCATTGAAGTTGATCCAGCTAAAGTAAAGGCTATAATGGAGATGCAACCCCCTAAGAATATCAGTCAGATGAGGACATTGCAAGGAAGAGTTCAATCTATTAGAAGATTCATATCACAGCTAGCGGACATATCATAGCCTTTTACAAAAACATTACATAAAGGTGTTACCTTTGCATGGAATGAATAATGTGAGAACAACTTTAACCATATCAAGAAGTATCTATCTAATCCGCCTATCTTGATGCCTCCTATTCATGGGAAGCGTTTAATCTTATATGTCTCTGCTACAGATACATCACTGGGGGCATTGCTAGCACAGCACGATGAAGATAAAAAGGAAAGAGTTGTATACTATATCAGTAGGACATTGGTTGCATATGAAAAGAACTATTCAATGATTAAGAAAGCTTGTCTAGCTGTGATCTTTGCATCACATAATTTGAGACACTACATGTTAGCTCATACCACTCAATTAGTAGCCAAGATTGATCCACTAAAGTACCTACTAAGTAAAGGTGCCCTCACAGGTAGATTAGCTAAATGGGTCATGCTATTGAGTGAAGTTGACATTGAATATGTTGAGCGAAAAGCTGTAAAAGGAAAAGTCATTGCTAATCAATTGGCTGAAGCACCATTGTTGGATGACACACCACTAAAAATGGAATTTCCAGATTCCTCTATCATGTATATTTCTTCTAGAGAATGGCAATTATTCTTTGATGGCTCCTATACACAGAATGGATCTGGAGCAGGCATATTGTTCATAACTCCTCAAGGATACTCAATCCCAAAAGCATTCAGATTAAAATTTCCTTGCACAAACAATATTGTGGAATATGAATCCCTTTTGAATGGTATGAAAATAGCAATTGAATGGAGAGTAACAGAGCTACACATTCATGGAGACTCTCAACTTGTTATTCATCAAGTCAATGATGTGTACCAAACTAAAGATGAAAAGCTCATTCCTTACAAGAGAATGGTAGATGATCTTAAGAAATATTTCATATCTATCACATTTGAGAAAATTCCTAGAATGGAGAACAAGGCTGTCGATGCAATGGCAACACTATCTACTTTATTACAGTAGCCTGAACATGAGCTACGCTATGAGTTCCTAGTGGAACCACTATCTTATCCTACATATGATTCCCCTGAAACCCGCATGATCTGCATTGTTGTTGGTCATGATTCATCTAGATACAAAAATTGATTTTCCTATCTCCAAGACCAAATCATTCCTGATACCTTCAACCACCATGAAAAGAGATACCTTATCCAAAATACCTCCCGATATGTCATCATTGGTCACGATCTGTACAAACGAGGTCTAGATGGTACACTACTTAGATGTTTAGAACGGGAAGAGTCTCAATGTGCATTAGAGGAATTCCATGATGGTATTTGTGGGTCACACTTGAATGGTTTAACACTAGCTCAAAAACTTATTAGGGCTGGGTACTATTGGCCTAAGATGGAGAAAGAGTCTATCAAGTTTGCTAAGAATTGTCAAAAGTGCCAAGTGCATGGTAACTTAATTCATGCTCTAGGGAGAGATCTCATTCCCTTTACTACACAATGGCCTTTTCACCAATGGGCCTTTGATCTTATAGGAGCTATACATCCTCATTCTTCTAATGGACATACCCATATAATCACAGCTATAGATTATTTCACAAAATGGATAGAAGCAATCCCTTTGACACAAGCAACTGGAAAACAGATATCTATGTTCATATTGAACTATATCATATGCAGATATGGGATACCTCATTCCATAATCATAGATAATGGTGGCCAATTCAAGAACAAAGACCTCGATGATCTATGTGCCAAATTCAAGATCACACAACATTGGTCTTCTATCTACTATCCTCAAGGGAATGGACAAGCAGAGGCTTCTAATAAGAATCTATTAAAAATCTTGCATCGTATAGTTAATAAAATAGGAAGAGACTGGCATCTCATGATCAATCCAGCTCTCTGGGCCTACATAACAAGTATCAGAATACCTACTAGGGCAACACCTTTCGCTTTAGTTTATGGGTCTGAAGTGGTACTACCTATTGAGGTTGAAATCCCATCGCTAAGAATCAGAATGCATGGTCTAGTAACTGATGATGACTATAGAGTGTCTAGGTTGCAAGAACTTGAACTACTAGATGAGCACAGACAAGCAGTGTATGATCATCTCAGAGTGTATCAAAAAAGAATGTCTATAGGCTACAACAAGAAAGTCAGACACAGAGAATTTCAAGTTGGTGAGCTAGTCTTGAGAGAGAATCCTAAAAATCAATCACATCGAGAACGCAAGGGGAAGTTTGAACCCATTTGGCTGGTTCCCTTTGTAATCATTGCTACTTTTGGCTCTGGTGCCTATCAACTCTCAATGACTAACGGAGAACAGCTCTGAGAACCAATCAACATTCTCCATCTGAAGAAATTCTATGCCTAAAGCATTCAGTCTATGGTAAAATGTCCTGAAAAAATTTTAAAAATTGGAAAAAGACCTGAAAAAATGAACATCTTGGTGAAAACCTAGCAATAGGCGCCTTGATGATTCACAAAAAAAAAAGTAAAAAATATCAAAAATATCAAAAAAATTGAAAAAATGGAAAATACAAAAAAAATGAGAAAAAAAAAAGTGCCTTAGTGAAAACCTAGAAACAAGCACCTTGGTAGCAAAAATAGAATCTTTGCCAAGATGGTGAAAACCTAGCAAACGGGTACCACTTGTTTCAAAATGCTCCATCTATCAGCACAATCTTGGTATTTCCCAGCTTTCAGTCTTGCTTTAGTTTGTACATATCTCCCGGTTTGTTCCTGCTTTCCTATTTTCAATAGGTCAGTTTGTACGCCAATTAGCTCAAGCATTTGTATCCTATCAATGTTCAAACTTGGGGGCAATCAAAGTCATATCCTATGGCCTCCAATGCATCTTAGATGTATCATATCCAGTTAGAGTCCTTTGAAGCTTCATTTGAGTCAGTCAATCAGTCTTGTCTCCAGAAAGGATTTTGCATCTACAACAACGCAAACAAACTCAAACTAAAAACAATTTGTGCTTTACATGCTTTTATCTCCTTGTATGCTTACTGATTTGCATTGATATTTTTGCATATTATGTCCCTTTGAGCTCTTCGATGATGTCCTTTATAGAGTTAGAGAGTGATGACTCGGGGCATAATCTTTTCTTTGTCTTCTGCTTGTATGTGGAAATCTAACAACTTTGGAAATTTTGGATTGATATGGTGTCCGGCTGTAAGAGCCTCTATCTCGAATTGGATGGCCATGCATACCTTGACCATTGATACCTAGAAAATTCAAGTTTGATATAACTATTGTCTTTTTTAGTGAGCTCTTTCTCCTACTGTGAAATGTGATCTTACCTAAGGATGTGAACGATAAAGGGTCACTACAGGTAATTCACATTGGATTTAGAATAATCTCTTGACTATTTGATGTGTTTGTAATGCAAGGAGTATTCAGGTCATCACAATGTTTATGTTTTGATGCTTATACAAATTGCTATATCAAAATGGACATGATATTCAGGTCATCCTGGCGCTTGTGCCTTGGTGCTTATATCTAATCCGACATTTTGAAAACAAAATCAATATTCATATATCCATGGTTGTTGACCAGTGGGTGTTGTATTCATTCTTGCGCATACAAATAGATATTCATATGTCTATGGTTTCATAGCTAGTGGGCATTGTATTGATTTATCCAGTTACCTAAAAGTTCTATGATGATAACAAATCAACATATGATCAGTGACTAGGTCCTAGGTCTTAGGTTGCATTTCATACTGCATGTCTCTTTGCATTTTTCATGTCTGCATGATCTCACAAATGTTTGGAAACACTTCAAAGCTTAAACAATTCTTCATATCAATTCTTCACATCTAACAAGAGCTGAGTCTCACTTGAAGGTCTCTTCGCCAAACTGCAAGCAATAACTCTCCTAGGTTAAATATCCTTTTGACATAAGACTGAGTACTTGTCTTCATCAACCTACAAAAACATATCATGTGTATCACTGCATTTACATCTCATATCATTACCATTTTGCATTACATTACATCCAATGCATGAGCATAAAACATACATACATCTTCTTATAATCAATTACATTTGCATAACATCCATACATATGAAAGAAATCATTGCATTGCATTGATCCATACATACATTCTACACTACTCATAGCATAAGCATAGCATGATATCATCATAAATCCAAACATGACAAGTACAAATGAAGTCACGATCCAAAATATTGATCTCATATATATCATCAACTCAAAATTTGTCAAGGGTGCACTACTGGCACAATATACAAAAGAATGAGCTCCAGAGAACTATCAAAGTCCGAATAGTATATCAGTGATAAAAAAGAATAGATTATATCAAAACATAAGCACATGAATCAACTAACGACATGCTCCTCGATATCTGGTGGAGGAGGGGGTGGTGCATCTGGTATAGCCTTTGCTCTTGGTGCCCTGGCTCCCTCTAAGGCTGCCATATAATCTGAATACATGGGCACTCTCTGCGTAGCAGGGACAACAGCATAATATGCAGACACATAATATGAAGCCCATGAGGTCTGATGAGTCACCTCTGTCTGTAGTCTCTGAACCTCTGCATAGAACTCTGCACAAAGCTCTATACACTGCCTATCTACCTCAAGATACCTCTCCTCCCACCTAGCACTTTGTACCTTTAGGTCCCGGACCTGAGCTCTAAGATGTCTAATAGTCTCTGATGAAGTAAGAGGAACAGTAGGATCTACCTCAGCTGCTGGCATCTCTGTGTCCTGTGCTGGCTGCTCTGGCTGCTGGTTAATGGTATCTACTATATGTGCCTTACGGCATCTAACCTCAGCTCCTAGATCAAAAGTGGTATCTACCTATAAGGGATCTACATCACCACCTACAAACTACTTAACTACTATGACATCATCTGCAGAACCAACACCGCCCAAGGTACCACTCTCACCCCTGGTCCATCTCTGTGAACCTGTAGATGTACCTACTGTAGAAGTAGAAGGACGAGGGGGCCTCATCTATTTAGATGGTCTTTGTGGTGGGGCCATCATTCTAGGTCTTGGGGGTGTAGGTTGTATCATTGGACCCTATGGCATAGGAGCACCTGTAACATCCATCGCCTCCTCCATGGAGGGTATCAACTCAGTGGGATCCAAGAATCTATGAATGGGGTGATCTGCAAGCCAAGAAATGTATCCATCTGTGACCCCTACATCAACTACCTACGGACGGTAATCCCAGTCTCTACCTATGATCCTACTGTACTCCTTTGAACATAGAGAATAAGTGAGCCTATGTGTCCATCTGATCCCAATCTCACAAACAATGTGAGCATATGCAGTATACTCCTGTGGGGCATCCTGTCTGCATCCATACTGATGCCACACTCTAGTAATCAAGAATCTCTCCAAAATGGTGGGAGACCAGCCAATAAGTACCCAACTCTGAAAAAGAAAACTATACTGCTCCCTCGTAGTAGGCCACACCTCTATCTGCAAGTAGGGTCTCCAATGCACAAATGTGATATCATCCAAACATCGTCTGAAATACTCAGTATGACCCATGCGGACCTGTGTGACATAACCAACATACGTATATATCACTGACTCCTGTGGCTGACACTATGTCTGAAAAACCAGTCTCAAAATTGGGATATGCTCCCAGGCCCATATCTGTAACACAAGAGCTCCAGAAGTGAAACTCTTGCAATCTTGATACACAATCTCGTACATCTCTGAAAACATATGTGCTAAAAGACACTGACCCCAAGCAAGCTCAGTGGGCGTCGCCATAAGCAGCGCCACCATCGGGGCCCATCCCATCAAGAAGCCCTTCTACTGACAGCCCGGCATGATGAGCTCACCGATCATCCCAGCAATAATGCACTCTAAGCGGTGCGTCTAACCATATCTCTGTACAAGGGTCTCCCAGGAAATGGACCCCATCAACTGTGTGTCATCACCAAATAGATGCCTAAATGCATGAAGACCTATCTGGCCGGAACTCACATACTCAGGACATCGACTGCTATGGAAGGGAATGCATAGTATCTTGTAAATATCCTCTGGAGTCATAGTGATCTCTCCAGTCGGTAAATGAAACGTCTGTGTCTCAGAGTGGAATCTCTCGATAAGTGCAGTCAACAGGCCATGGTTTACCCTAATATCGGGTAAATGGATCAAATACTCAAAACCGCATGTAGTAAGATGAACCCTCATAGGGTTAGGAAGCAAGACACATAATCTTTGGGTCACCGAGTATGAATGTCGGACATGAACATCTGGATATGTGACCTATATCATGCAAAAATAGGAATTCTATCAGAAATTGGGTTCAACAACAGGCTAATAGTGCAGAAATCGAACGGTTTGGTATTTTAGAAGGTAGGTCAAAGAGTCAGCAATCAGGCAGAACAAAATTCAAATCAAAATTTTGACCTAAATATTAGTTTTTAGCTCACTATTATTCATACGACAGTCCAGACTAGCCCCGAAAGTCGTACGACACTCTATAATAGCCCATACGATAATCCATGGTCATACGACACTAGGCACTTCGTCATACGAGTTTTGAGAGACCCGATGAAATGTCGTACGACACATGGGTCCCTCTCATATGACACTGGGTGGGGTATGAAACGATAAAGCAAATCCAATTCAAATGTCGTACGAGTCTAGGTTGGGACTCGTACGAGTTTTCATACAGGTGAAATAAAAAAAGCAAAACGCGTATGAAAAAATTCTAAAATGATATAAAACATGAAAATTTTGGATTTTTAGAGGGGCACAGAGGTGCACATATCGGATGTCCATACTGTCGAGGTCTGTCATGTCTCCGACTGCGCTCAAATCGATGCAAACTCACAGGTACCTTTGGTTCTCATTGTTCTACCATTTTCTTGCTCTAAGGGCTCCACAAGATCTCAAAAGTCAAATGGTTGAAATGATTTGAAAATGACCCTTTTGGCCTTTATATAGTTTTTGACCTAACTTTCAAAAGCGCTCCATTTTCCATGAAAATTGCACCCCTGGCTAATTTCGATGTTCTGAATCCATTTTCGGGATCAAAATTCAAATCTGAGATTGTTTATTATGTCAAAATTGCGATTTAAAATTTTTGGGCCCAGGACGGTCTACTGCTTGCATAATCGACCTTCACTCATCACAGAAATCCAGTATTCAACTTAACTGATTATCTTATATCAAACTATCAAAATTTCAACTTGGTCAACTATGGTCAACTCATGGTTTAAACCTAGTCAAACTTGGTCTTTTGGACCCTCCAATGATGTAGAATGTGTTCTCGAACGTATAGAACCACTTCTCAAATCAATTAACATGCTTCTGAACTATCAACGCTGACTTTTCTTGTCAGATTTCAATTTTAATCCCAAACGGGGCATGGTATTGCATATCATTCAAAGTCTATAATCAAATTTGAAATCATATCTTTCCTCAGTAATCAAGACAACAACCATGTCTAGTTGTTGATTCATCAAAAGTCCTCATCGCTCGGGGCAAATCTATCATCGCTTGGGGCATATCCGATTCATCGAGATCCATATCAATCTGGTATTCTCCTAATCTTGTAAATTATATCAGTTTTTGCAACTATCAGTTCAAATGTGTTATTTCCTTGGTTCTTCGGTAACTGAAGGGTTCAAATGTGATACCTACGTGATTCTTCTAAGGACAATCGAGTCTACAATCGGTCACTCACTTCTTTGCAATCATAAGGTTCGGAATCAGGTGTTTTAATGCTTTTGTTTCATTTGTTCATCATTGTTATAGTTAACATTAACTTTGGTCATTTAGGACCTATTATCTTCATATCAAATCTTCCAATCAGTTTATGTCTCATATCAATTATCAATTTTGAATCAGTTTCATATCTCTATCAAACACAGACTATCTTTGAACCACTGCGCTTTGCACAGTTGTTCAAAGAGGGGAAAAATGTAATACCCCAAAAATGGGCTATAGGTTCATTAATCTCCTATATCGACACATCGAATGAAATCGACATCGAAGTCCTAACCTAAGGCACATCTAAACATCATCAAATCCTAATTGATTATCTCAAATTCTGCATCGGGGAATATTCCTAGTAATATTCCTAATTATCCTAATTATCATTGATTTAATAGTTATTTGGCAATAAATCTAATTTATCCTAAAGTTTGATTAATTGAATATTCTCAATATTTAATTAATTAGATTTAATTCTGCCACTTAATTATTTAATTGAAGTTAATTATGTTTATTCCTAAATTGTATTATTTAATTTTGACAATAAATCCAAAATCCTATGAATAATTGATTAAATTCTTATTTAATTAAAGCAAGTTGTCATATTTGATGATATTATTTTTGAATAAAAGTTTGATTAAATGATTGATTAACCCATAAATCAATTGTTTTATTTCAAAAATCAGTTAAGTTGAGAATAAATCACTTTATTTATTTATTAATTCAGAATTATCCATGTGCACAATCAAAGAGCAGTTAAACTCCAAATCAGAAAATCAATGCAAGTTATTGACTTTTTGGAACTCAACATCATTTTTGAGTTTTAAAGTTGATCTAAACTTCTAATTTGAGTTAAAAAGCTATTTTCGCATGATTTGCATGTTTTTGTGAGTTAAATATCCTTTTTTTTCAGATAACTCAAAAATCAAGCTGAGTTAATCTGACTTATTTATGGCTTTCTTTCATGCACCTCCAAAGCCCTAGATTTCTATAAATTAAGGCTTTAGCTCTTCACAAATCATCCACAAGAATTGCAAACTTATGCTTGTGAATTGCTATCTGGAGAATTGGAGCTTCTTTGCGAATCAACCACGTTTTGTGAGATCACTTTTGTTTTCATATTATTGTTAGATCATTTTAGGATATCAATTTCCATATTAGCATAGATTTCATATCAATTTTCATCATATCATTGCATAGAAAATCCAAAAAAAAATAGATTAATTACATTCATATTTCATATCAATTTTGCATTCAAATCCTTTGTTTAGGTGTCGTCAAGGTCACTGACCTTGATAACAATCTAAGAACATCATACTCGCACCTATTAGAAGGCAGTAAATCACCTGGTTAGTTTAGCTTTCAATTCATTGCACGATTTTGATTTTTTCTAACCTCTAATGTTTTACTGAAGTGTTGTGTCTACAGATCAGGTACAAAATTCACACACATAGGCTCTGCCACTTTATCTTCCTTAATGGGTGCATGAGTGATGGGCGCAGTAGGTGGTTTGATCTATTGTTCCAACAACTCTTTCTCAAATGATTTTTATGTCTCCTTCATTATCAGATCATAGTCCTTGTTCATTATATACAGAGTTCGCATCTATGTTCTTAGGTGTAGCTTCACCAAATTCAATATTAGATCTATTTCTTCTTTAGAACATATAGGCAGAGTATCTTCTAATACTTTTTCTCTTATTCTTTGATCTTCCTCATTTGCATCCTTTCTCTGAAGGTCTTCAATTCCAAAGTAATGAAATCTCTAAGTGTGCTTTCAGTGCATGCTTTGTTTGATATCTGTGGCATGGTAGGAAGGGACTTGTCTAGATACAAGTCTGACACTTTACCAACTATATGAAGGTACTATATAGATGATAAGGGACCCAAACTTGAATACCTTAGTCTTTTCATGTTTGATAGCCCTGATGTTTTGTATCAATTATGCGCGCAAGATTTCACACAAGTTGAACTCTCCATCTTCTTTCAGAAGACAGATGGCTGCTAGAATAGTGCCCGTAGACACACTATTCACCCTGCTGGTATGATGAAATCTGTAACCCAATATCATTGACATCAATTTAATATCTGGATTCTCTATAGGCTCAATGGTGATGTCACGCTTATCACTTCTGGATTTACACACTTCCTCCACCATTTTCCTGACATCCTTACCCATTGGAAGGATGGTTCTTGTCTTAGATAGGCCTATTATCTAATGAATAAAGCCTCCTATGATTCTTACTAGTACATCTCCAATCCAAAACAAATCATCATGGATTCTACTAACAATATCTTTATCCATTCTTCCTCATATAATTCATATGTCGTGGCATATTCAACAATGGGGTGATCATTCCATTTAGTGTATTCATCCATGAACATTTTATTTGGTTTCAAAATTGTGTCCATGTGCACCCTTAACCTATCTGGTCCAATAGGTTTCTTCTTACAATAGATGTAAGCTTTTATGTCTTCTACATGCATGATGCCCATTGGCGTGCGGGAGAAAGCTCCCTCTAAATCTTCTAGGGTTGACTTAAATGGGTGCCTCTTAAAAATATACCTCTTCTTCTTAGCAACTTCCAAGGCTCAATCTGCTCTCCAATCACTCTGAGTATGAATGCAATGAGTAAACAAACATCTTTTTGTGTACTTAAAGTAAGAAATTTTCCATTAATGCAACTCGCGTAAACCAGACTGTCACTTCAAATTTTCAAACTTGAGTTTTGCTAACAATTAGCATGTGTACTCTTGCACAAAGGTTCCAATACATTCCAATAGCTTAAGTCCAAAGGCACATATTCTGAGGATGAGTATACCAGCCACGCAGGGGTCTAGAGCTAAATTAGCTCCCCCTATGACCCTGAGGGCCATTCATGCAGATGTAGAGGGTGCGTCCACTGGGGATGCATCCAATACATTACCATCAACATTTTCTTTCTTTCCATTGGACCAAATCATGCTCGCATCTTTTGATGCCTTCACAAACTTGACTTTTGCTTCAAGATCCAAAACTGGTTCTTCGGGCTTTTTAGGGCTTTCCTGACCTTGCATCCTTGATCTACAAAACTTTGAGATATGTCCAGCCTTGTTACAGGTGTGACAAATCACTAGAGGTCTATTATTCCTTGGTGCATTACCATTCTACATTATTTTGTTTTATGACCATTATAGTTACATATCTGACATGTAACATTCTGAGAACTTCTTGCATTGGTCTGATTCTAATTTTTTTGATCATGCTGAATCCTACTCTTCTTACTAGTCTTGCAATTTATTGCTCTATGACCAAATCTATTACATGTATAACAATAACCATTAAAAGGTTTTACCTCTATACGGTTCCTTGCAATGTGTCCATGCTTGTTACATGCAAAATAGGTGCGTTCTACAGGCTTGCGCTCATTTTTAGGAGGACTACCATTGTCTTTGGTTTTATCTTCAGTCTTCTCAGTATCAATAAATTCCTTTTGTGAATCCTTTCTTGCTCTCATACTGTCAATCTAATTTTGTGCTTCATTGTATCTAATATAGCTAGTGTCTCCTTTGATTCTTCTTGTATACAACTATGATTCTACTAATTCAGCAATGGTGTGTAATTTGTCAATATGATCATTTGACTTCTTTAATTCAGATTCCAAGCTTTCTTTGATATTCTTTAGCTCCAAGATTTCTAAGTTAGCCTCCCTTAGTTCTTCATTCAATTGAAGGTTCTCCTTGACTTGTTCACTATAGACATCTTGATTGTTCATTTAATTTATCATCTAATTCTTCAAGCCGACTCACTAAGGATGCATTTTCTTCATTCAAGTTCTTGACTCTTTCTTCAAGATCACTCTTAGAGCACCCCTTCAAATCTTTTCTTAGTCTCTTGATAACTAATTGAGCATCACTGACTTTTTCTTTTAGTTTTTAAATTTCTCTTTCTGAGTTGTCCAAGTATTCAAGAGCTACTTCAAGATTCTTCTTCAGATCCTTTTTCTCCATGATCTCCTCAAGTGGTTAAACTTCTTTGCTCAGGACCAGAGCTCTGATACCAATTGTTAGGAATGGGAACATTGAGAGGGGGGGGCTGAATCAGTGTTCACTGTATTTTAACTTTTCACTTTAATCTGAATACTGAATTATAAATTCTTAAGTACTTAATTAAACATTCACATAAATATGAAACATGAAATCAACACATGACACCAATATGGTTATGGGGAAACCCAAGTAGGTAAAAACCCCTATGGGACTTGATACCCACTAATAATCTGCACTAGTGTTTTGTGATCCTTGTTAGAAGATCCTTTACCCTGTTAGGAGTAGCTTGATAATGCTTTTAGTATAGTAGACCTGGTTAAGGGTCAGACCCTATTAGGAGTCTTTTACAATGATCCCTGTTAGGGGAGTGGACTCATTGTCCTAGAGCTCACTTCTCAAATGATGAAGGCTACAACCTTCTGAATCAGATACACACTATATCTACAGGTGAACTGTTATTGTGACACTTCTTGTTAGATAGGTTCCTTTGGTGCAATGATAATTTGACCTCTTGCAAATCTCTAATACATCATATGTTCTCTTCGCATACCTCTACTCTACTTCTCACAACTCTATTTCCACTACCATACCAATTTCAATGGGCGCACCTTATATTTATGCGCTCATACCAATTATACAATTAGGTCAGCCCTATAACTAATTACAAATAATGCTTCCAAATGAATTGGCTTAAGCATGCTTACAATTAAACATGTACATATGTCGGTAATCTAAATACAATGGGTGCATAGCCTCTACAACATTAATTTACAATCACAAATCAAAATAGTCACTATCGTCTCTATGCTCTATTCTTTGCTGGCACACACTGGCTATGCAACTTCAACTGACTGTAACTTTCACATCTTTGCATATCTACTTATGCGCTCTTAGACTAAGCATAAGTATAGTCTAACAATCTTAACTTCTAGGGTGCATACCATAATTCATCTGTACGCATGGGTGCAAGTTCTCTAAGTCTCTGGTGCTCTATATGATGTCCAGTCTTCAACACTTAACTGATTTATGATCTATACACTTAGTGCACTGACTCCAAACTACTATATGACTTTGTTTCCATAATGAAAACACTATATCTAGTCATATACTTCAATATAGACAACTTATCAACAAGGGCTCCCTATTTGCAATTTGAAGCCTAATCACAAGGCAAAATCTCAATAAGAGTTATTTTCATGCATGACGAGGTAGTTGTAGAATGATAATTGTAGATAGTCTTTTCTTGGTATGAACAACCATGACTTTTCTTCTCAACATGGATTGGGGTTTGGGTGTTCCAATGTGCGGATGGGTGAAGAAGGGTTCTCTCATTGGTTTTCAAAAGAACCTGGGCATAGTTCAGTTGTGAGCTACAAGGATGATATCTAATGGCTATCATCCAAGATTGGTTGTCATTCAAGCCTTTGAAAGGACTACCTCTCACTCCTGAGAAAAAGGACTCAGGGTTAGACTATTTGGTCAAGTCTATTTCCATGGATTTGGATGTGGAGGTCGAGAATGAAATGGCTCAAAATGTTAGATCTTCTCTGAACTTGGTTTGACTAGAAGATTTAGGTGATTTTGGCCAAGCTTGAGCAATCTTCACTCATGGATTTCTACTTCTTGGGAGACTATTCTATATGGTTGTATTCAAATCTACCCAGTAGCTAGAGGGTTAATTTTTATTTTTATTTTTGACAAATTGTGAAGGATAGGAATAATATCCTCTATGATTATCACAGGAACTTCAAGAAAAAATTCACTTTGGTGATGAAACCCTGGCATCTAGATTTCAACTAGCTATAAATTTTTTTGATAAAGTACCTTTGTGCATAAGACTTCCTAATGTACCTTTACATTTGCAGCTTGAATCCCTTTTTGAGGTTGTAGAGAATTCTTTAGGAAACTCTTTTATGGTGGATGAGGGCTCTGTAAACCTTCTACACTTGACATTTTCTTGGATTTTGGTCAAGATGGAAGTTTTCAAGGAACTCCTAGGATAAGAAATTTTGATTAAAAAAAATCAAAGGGCTATTGGCTATAGCCCTTCGACTAGGAGGGGGAACCCTCTAGATGTAGAATGTATTTCCACACAGGACACATGGTACTCAATGTGCTTAAAATAGACTAGATTTTATAGCAACTTGGTGGAAGGATGTTTCCCCTCTTCATTATTTGGTACAGAAGAAGGATGATTCATGAGGAGAAAACAAAGTGTTTCTCTTATTCTCTAAGTAGATATGTGCGGAATCTTTCTCTTTTGGTCTATGGTCAATTTGGGGTCTCTCCTCTAAATTCCCTACCCATTTAAAATAGTGCTATTGGTGTTTGTGCTAGAAACAATATGGAGTTGAAGCAAAAAAAATGTTGTAGCAACACTAGAATGTTTTGGAGAAAAAAGCATTTGTGAAGTTGCAAGAAAAAGGGGGGAGAATCTACATACTGAAGGTCAGGTTTCACTAACTAAGAGTAGCATAGGTGAAGAGGAGAAGAGTCCAAAAGAATACTCAATGGAGTTTTAAAAGGAAGCTATAAGGTTAGAAGAGGGTTGGCATGTAGTCAAGAGAAAGAGGGGAAAGAAAACAAAGAAGGATTCCTTTGATATGAACCTCCAATCTCAAACCAAGGGAGAGGCCAATGTAATGTTTGATATGTTATTAGATCTTCATTCGAGGTTATATAATTTTTAGGCCTATTAATAGGTTATTATGTGTAACTTGTCTATGGGAGGTGATTCTCAAATTGCAATCACCCTTGGTTTGAGCGAGGTGAAATCTTGGCTAAATAATCAATAAATAAAAAAACATGCAATCTTAATATTAGATCTAAAATAAAAAAAAATAACTAAAATGAAATGTATACCTTGATGTTAGCTTGAAGTTTTTTAACTATGACAAGGAATACTATCAAAAATCCAATATTGGATCTACACATAGATGATTAAAATGAATACGTAATATGAAAAATAGAATTGTTGATGAACTTAAGCAAAGCTACAAGTATGCCCTTGAACATTATAGGTGAGACATAAAACACAAAATTTGTAAGATTGGACTTGAAAATATAGCCTTGACCCATGGAAAATTTGTTTGGCAAAGTTATGATCAAGTGTTTTGATCATAACCTTCGAACCAAAACTCTAAACACTTATAATTGGATGCTTTGGAAGCATAATGAAAAATATAAGCATGGTCATTTTAAAATTGTGTAAACTTGATTCAAAAGTTAGTATTGATAATAAGATTTATTTCCCTTGCATTAGAATTTTTGTTTTGAACCTTCTATGTGGTTTATAATTTTGACTATCAATAGATTTAGTATTTACAAAAAGTGCTCGCCTATTATTATCTAACCCACAAAAATGGGATGGTGCTAAGAAGTATTATCAATTTGATAAGCTAGGGTGTTGAAGTGTATGAACTTTTTCAATACACGTTAGTGAAGCCCTATGGTTTATTTATATGTAAAAATGTACAAATATGATAGAGATAGATCTAAGCTATGGAAAAAAATACTAACATTAGTCAGGCATCACAAAATATTTTGAAGATCTATAACAAAAGAGGAAAAATATATTTTGGGTTAGTTTGATTCTAGATCTAATCAAGGCATTTTTCTTGTTTATTCTATGAGAAGAAAGTATAAATAAATTTATAATAAAAGATTGTGAAAAATAGTGAAAAGTGTTAATATGAATATTGATGAGACAATGTAGTGAACTAAAGTTTTAGATAAAGATGACAATGATGAATCATTTTGAATTAATGAAAAAATAACTAGAAGTGAATCAACAAATATAGCTACAAAGACTCTGGCCAAATATTTCCAAAGGAATCACTCTAATGATCAAATCATAAGAGATAAAGAGTGGATTTTTATCAATGTGTTTAAGTGTTGTAACTAGTAAGCTCTTCTTGAGGGTTTTAAACATACATGTATTTAAGTTTAATTAGGTACCACAAAGAAAAAATTTCACTTTCAATGTTATTGTTCATATTCATCTATTTTTTACAACATATTTGAAGAATAAAGAATTTTATCTTAAGATTATGTGTTTTGAGGTTAAAATAAATTATCTCATGCTCCATTTTAAAGTTGAGTATCAATGAACAATTATTCATTGTTTAGTATCTCCTTAATTATGTTGAGTCTAGAATGAGATTTATTTTCTTAACTGATTTAGGATGTAATTTTGGTGCAGTGATTATATAAGAATCAAAGGATTACCCTCCTTGGTGTTGCAGAGCCTAAAGTGTAGAAGGGTTTTAGAGTGCCTTGTTAGTAAGTCCAAGTCCATAAAACTATTTATTATAGAAGTTGGCTTCTTCTTAGATATTTGAGTGGGTAGCTTGGTGTCATTTTTATGAGTAAACCTTGTAGAATCAAGAGCCAATAGAAAAAAATTGGAAATTATATTTTGATGGATCCTACACACAATATGGCTTGGGGGTAGGCATATTGTTCATTACACCCCAAAGATATGTAGTACCCCCATAGTTTGCTTTCAGTTTTTCAGATGCCATACTCTTTTAGGCCACATTGTTTGTGTGCAGATTCTATTGTTTCAGTGATTGTTGATGATCTAGATTATGATTATGTTATGTTGTTGTATTTCGATATTGGTGTTATTATGATGCAATGGTTTGTGTTTCAGTTGGATTATGATGTACTTACCCCATACTAGCATGTGTATGGTGTTCATTTGTATGTATCTATTTTATGTGTCTGTATGGTAGAGGGTGGAGGCGTAGTTACTTGCTTTGTCGAGATCCACATGACTGACCGTACCCTATCATTGTTTGTTATATATTGTATGTACATGCTTTGATTTGTGATGAAAAGTTTGCAGGTACAGGGCATCATCTTCCCTGAATTGGCGGGAGTGAGCGTGCCCACAAACATTAATCTCAATGGTAAAGAGGGGAGATAATACACAGACCCAAAACCCTATCCTAAGCCAATTTATCCTAATTGTTGGATAAGTATCTGTTGACTACCCTACCCGAATTTGTCAGGTGACAAAGTTCATGGATCCATTCTTTGTGTTTGTATGTTTATTTGATTATCCTGATTTATTGTTGTTTGAATATGTGATTTTCTATAGTTATGGAAATTAATATTATATTGAAAAAATAATATTAAATTTATTTTCTATGTTATTGAATGATTATTAATTAATTAAAAATCAAATATTAGGATATTTGGTATTAATTAATTAATTATATGAAAATATAATTTAATATTGTCCATTAGATATTAAATTAATATATATTGCATGATTTAATGATGTTGGAATATTAAATTATTTAATAATGGATTTTAATATTAACATGTGCTTTATTGAGTTTGAATTTGTCTTGTTTGAAAAGGTGACAACTTGTCTTTAGGAGACTAAGTTGAGTTGTGCACAATTAAATATATTTTTAATTATTAATTAGTATTTTTCTCTCAACTAAAGAGGGAGAGTTTGATTAGGAGTTCTATTTGTGAGTCATCTAGGTTTTGCATGAATTATGGAGTTGAATCCCTAATAGGGGGAATTAGCATTCATTTTGTTTTCAATCAGGTTGTTGGAGATTGTGGAGAGAGCTCTTGGAGAATTTTGGCATTTTTGGATTTCTTGAGCTTTGTGTTTGTGCTTGAGCTTTTAATGAGGATTGCTTTGGATTTGGAATTGGCTTGGCTTGCATTGTTGATCTAGATCTACAGGGCTGAGTTTTCATTTGACAAAATTGGGTGTTTCAGAATTCTACAGGCATTCTTTATAGTTCTAGCATTGGAATTGAGGTAGGGTTTGAAGAAACTTCCCTATAAATTTATCTGTGGAATTTTCAATGTTTTCATATGCTTGTTCTGATTTATTGCTATAAATCTGTATTTAGTAATGCTTTCAATTTGGGTGTTAATAAACCCTTAGATTCATAGCTTTTGGATTATTTTATAACTTGGCATAGTAGGGTTATGATGTTGAAATTTTGAGAGAAAATTCATCCTAGATCACTTAGAAAATGAAAAATTAATCTAGCTATAGTTCAAACTATTGAGTAGATGAAATAAATAAATGGGTTGTGGAGAAAAATCATTTTTGGTTTGAAAAAATACAATCTGGGTAAAAAACCCAGTCTTTGTTAAAAAATGACAGTCAAAATTGAAATTACTACAATAGAAAATCTATTTACTTACCAAAAATTGCATTAGTAAATTGGAAATGTATTTATAAACAAATAAGGAAAATACAGTTTAAGGAAAAGACAAAATGGCTATGAGATTTGGAAAGTAGTCATAATTTCCATTTCTAGAAAAATACCTACAGGTCTGATATTTCGATTTTCAGAAATATTAAGTTTGCAAAAAAAAATAAACTAAGCCTATTATCAAAATGAATTTATTCCTCTATAATTCATTGTTGATTATAAAATTTGCAATATTAAATAGTGTATTGAAATTTATACTATTTAAGGATTTAAGGAAAATATTTTTATTTTTTTTTTAAAGTACGTTTTTGAAAAAGTTTTTTAAAAAAATAATATAAAAATTATTGATTTTTGAAAAGTAAAATAAAATATATTAAAAAAAAATTGTTAAATTGAATTGGGGAGTGGGCCACCAATTTCCCATCTCCCCATGTGACTCCTCCAGGGGGTACCACTGTCGCTCGATAGACAGGGTCTGCCGCACGGCAGAGTGCCTAGCCTGCAGTGTGGCAGGCCTGTCACATCGGCAACGTGGGGCAAGGGGGTCCCTCGGAAAACATGTTTTTTTTAGTTGGGTTTTTTTTTAATATTAATTTTTATTATATTATTTTAAAAACTTGAATTTGTTTTAAACAAATTTCGTTAATAGTATTTTCTTTAATGATTATTATTTTATAATAATAATTATTAATAAAGTTTAATTTTATTAATAGATTTTTGTTATTATTGTTTATTATTATTTAATGATAACAACTTTTGTTAATAAATATTATTTAAATAATAATAATTTTAATTAATAATTTTATTATTATTATTTTATAACAATAAAATTTAATTGGTAGTTTTTAATTAATATTGATAAACGTTATTAATAATATCTATTAATAATATTTGTTTAATATTAATTAAAATAACATGGTTTGGG
Source organism: Chamaecyparis obtusa (assembly GCA_027943335.1). Classification (NCBI taxonomy): domain Eukaryota; kingdom Viridiplantae; phylum Streptophyta; class Pinopsida; order Cupressales; family Cupressaceae; genus Chamaecyparis; species Chamaecyparis obtusa. The sequence goes on along the minus strand of BSBK01002650.1, from coordinate 924,071 downwards.
GGTTATTAGGACCTAAAATAGAATTTTTTTATTGTTTTTAATTGTGGGCCTAGTAGTCTTAGTTGCTGACCATTTTAGCAATCTTAAGCTAATAGGTTAATTAAGTCCATATGGCTAATAGATTTGGTTTAAATACATTGACTGAGTTTGATATAATCATATAATTGCAACCTAGGTATGAAGTTTTTAAATGTTCAGTTTTACCCTTGATGTGTTTGCAGTTATGTACTCAATTTGGACTTTTTATTTAAAATTGAACATATAAGTTGTGGTATATCAATACATACATCTTTTTATATTGAAATTGGTTCTTTTATATAATATGATATTATCTTTCCTAATTGTTGGATTTATCTATTTTGTGGGTGCTAGATGACCTAGGAAAGACAGAGGCTTGGGAATTGTCTTCTATGTTCATGATGTTTCTTATGTTTGGCATGAGTGTGATCTGTATATATTCTAGTTGACCTTATAGGCTCATGTTGTACTATGTGATTTAGTGATTATGTTTATGTAGTCAATCCTGGTTTCTATGATGATTCTGGATGTGTGACTATATGATTTTTACCTATGTTTGATCTAGGAGAGATCTATGAGCCTAGGGTAGTTTACCTAGATATGTGTTAGGAGGTGGCTTGCAATAAGCGTTGGGGCCCACAAGTGGCTGCCAGGATCACTTATCGTAAGTATCTGTAATCAAGTGATAACTTAATAAATTAAGGGGAAATAAATGAACCTAATAAGATAAGATCCTCGCCCATGCTTGAGTGCTAGTACAAACTAAGATGGGAATAAAGATGATGTTGGCCACCTTGAGAGGTGTGTCTAGCACAGTTAATGGCTTCATCTGTACGAGAAGTCATTGATCCGTGTATGGTCACTTGAGTGCTGGGATCCAAAGAGATTACCAAGATGAGACTCAAGGGTTAGACGTACATGATGACACCTGCCTATACATAGTCTAGTTATCCTACATGGTCAGTTACCTCTAGATTAGTGAGTCATACCTATCACTATAATTGTTGGCCTTGAGTTAGTAAGCATTCAGGCTTCCTTTGCCTAGTAGTGTATCTTGATTTGGTTTGATTATCTGAGTGGGGTCTGATGTTATCTCCTCAGCATGGTGGGGTAGACCTTTGTGGTTCTACATGGATGGGTGGTAGTGATTCTTTACCATTTGAGATTTGACGTCCTAGTGCTAGTGCTTGATGGTGTCTTTGTAGTTGGACTCCTTATGATACTTCTTCATTGATGTTCTTTCTTATATTCTATTATTGTAAATCTTGTATTAGAGTATTGCATGTGATACCTAATCTGGATATTGTAATTTAGATGTTAGAATGATTACTGCATACCCTGCGACATGTGCAGTGGATGTATGTTTATTAGGATTCATAGATGTTCTTGGAATGTAATTATTATGATGTAAATGTTGAATTTAATTTATGGAATCTTTTGTTGATGTTATCAAATGAGTTAAGTTAGTAAGTAATTCCACGTCATGGGACCCATTAGATTTGTAATCTATATTAATGATGTGTGTTATGTGAGTAAATGGTTATTGCTTTTGCATGAATGTTTATCTTGTATGTAAACTTCTAAAAAAAAATTATTCACCAAACTTAGTATTATGTTTTAGGTTAGTTTCTTTTGGGTTCCCTGATGGGGCGTTACAAGATATACCATCCCAAAATCATACAAGCTAATATTTACTTGAACCAATAATATAGTTGAGTATGAAGCATTTGTATTTGGGATCAAAATAGCTCTTGAGTGGAGAATAACATAATTACATGTCTATGAACACTCTCAATTAGTAATCAACCAAATCAATGATGATTATCAAAAAAAGGATGACAAAATATTTCCCTATAAAAGAATGGTTGATAATTTCAAGAAATACTTTTTCCAAATTACATTTGAGAAAATACATAGAATAAAGAATAGAGCTTATAATGTAATGGAAACCTTGGCTTCATCACTACAACTACCTAATCAGAATGCTCTGTATGAATTCCTAGTGGAAGAAATGGTAAAACCTTCATATGACCATCATGAATCCTAAATCATTTGTTTACTTTCAATTCCTAACTCTACCTACAACGACCCTATATACACTTACTTTAAGGATAATACCTTACCCCAAAACTAATAATGAAACCAAAAATGTAACTTTATCCAGCAAGCTTCTTGTTAGACTTTTATATCTAACACATTGTATCAAAGAGGTCTTGACAAAGCATTACTTGGTGGTTAAACTTGGAAAATTTTCATCACTTGGTGGTTAAACTTGATCTTTTATGCTTATCGATCATCTTGAACCTTATCTTATCCTAATTTCATCAAATCTATCTCATTTTCTACATCTCATCTACCTCATTTTGATTTTGATCCCGAGGGGGCGGGAATAACATATCTTTCAAAGCTAAAAATTGATTCACTCTTTGTACATATTAGTTCTCATCACATCATATCAGCTATGATATTGTCTTGTACAAATATTCTTACCAAGTTTATCTGTCCAAAGAAAGATTGAATCGCTTTGACATTTTTAGGAACTTGGATCTTATCTATAGTTGCAATCCTTTCAGGGTCTATTCTCACACCATCTTTTGATACAACATGCCCAAGTAGGTTCCATCCAATTACTCTAAAATGATATTTATTAGGGTTCAGAGATATGCCATATTCAAGAGCTCTTTTAAATATTTATTCCAGATGTTTACAATGATCTTTTGCCTTCCTGAATATGCAATAAGATCATCTTGGTATACTACCATGATAACATCAATTAAATCTTCAAAGGCTACATCCATGGCCCTTTGGAAAGTGGCTTCTACATTATTAAGTCCAAAAGGAGTCCTAGCATAAACATAGGTTCCCCATGGCATAGTGAAGGTTGTCTTATACTATTCTTCCTCCTTAACTTTGACCTGATTATACCTAGAAAAACCATCCATCATGGATAATAACACATTTCCTATTACATTTTTTAATAATGCCTCCATGTTTCAAAAAGCATAATTATCTTTTAGTGAAGACACATTCAAATTCCTAAAATCCACATAGAGTCTGATATCTCCATTCTTTTTTCTAACAGGAACTAAATTTGAAACCCATTTAGAATTCCTAATTGGTCTTATTATTCCAGTATCTCTCATTTTGATCAATTCCTCCTTTGTATTAGGAGCCAAGGTTAGATTAATTATCCTTGGCCTTTGCCTAAAAGGTTTAGCATCTAGTTTCAGAGGTATTTCATGCTGGAAAAGATCCTCTTTGTATGTCTTGAGGTCGCTATAAGACCAAGAAAACACATGTCTATACTTCCTCAACAAACAAATAACATCAGCCCTAATTTTTAGAGTTAACCTTTTACCCACAAAAACCTCTTTTAGAGCATGCTCATTTCCCAAATTCACCTTTTGTACTTCCTTTGTTATATTATCAGTAGTTTTAGATTCTATCTTTAAGTCATTATTGTCAAACATTCTTTCCAGAGTACTAACCCTCTTGGGATTTTGTTGGATTTCAATTGTAACACCTCTTACCCAAATAGATTCTTTGTCTCGTCTTTTATCTCAACATGAGCATTTAGATATATCAGTTGATCCTCATACTACTCTTCACATCCTAAGAACTTGATTATATCTTTTTCATCTTCAAATATTTTCCATATTTTTATATTATCAAGTACTGCAGGTCTAGTCTTGATCTCTACCTGGGTGATATCTTCACAAGGAATGTCATTGTGTCTAACTGCCAAGTTAGCCATAAAATCTGCAAGAATATTTTCTTATCTATCTATCCAATCAATAGAAAAGACATTAAAATATTCTATAGAATCCCATACTTCATTTCTATAATTCTCTAACTTATAATTTTTAGTGACAAATTTACTCCTAACTTGTGACACAATTAGTTTGGAATCACCATAAACACATAGGATTTTAATTCCATGCTTGTTTTCTATTCTAAGACCAAGTAAAAGTGTTTCATATTCTATAATATAATTAGTGCAATCGTAATATAATAAGAATGAGTATTTAAATAGCTTCCCTTTAGGGGAAACAAAAATAACACCAACCCCATTACCTTCTTTACCACAAGACCCATCAAAATACATTTTCCAAACCATGTTCTTACTCTCTTTAGCATCTATTTCAATAAGCTCAATATTTTGCATAACATCTTTAGAAATACTCACCTTGAAATTTTCCATATCAATATGATAAAAGAATGTTATTTGATTTGGATCAACCTCTTCAATAATGTAGGGGAACCTCATCTCCCTATTGATTCTAACATTCTTGCCATTTATTGGGATAGAAGAGTAAGATAAATCCAATTGAACATTTCCACCTACTAAGTTAGTCATTGTCTAGATAAAAGCATTCAATAATAAGTAGGAACTTGAACCACAATAATATCAATCTTGTAAGACATTTTAGGGCAAGAAAGAAATTTAAATTCAATATATTTCATTCTTCCAAAAATAGGGATAGACATGTTATCCATATCTTAACATTTACAATAATTAGTATCAACTTTCATTCCTAATTCTCTCATAACATCAGATGGCATAATATCCATTGTTGCTCCTAAATCAATCATACAATTCTTGACCAACTTAATGTTGATTAATAAAGTTAAATAAAATGAATCTACTTGAGCAAGATTTTTAATCACAGTAGTTCCTAAATAGATAATTGGTGATTCTTCACTACCCTTCTTTTCTTTCCTATCTTCTTTAGGAACTTCTGTATAAACTAGTATTTTAAGAGTTTCATTCCTGTAATCAAAATTTCATAATTTCTATTAAGGGAACATCAATTTTTACCTATGAGAGAGCTTGAGACATAAAAGAATTGTAATTAGAAGTTTTCTTACCAGAATTTTGATTATCAGAAGGCTTATTCAGCTTTGGAGGTTGCATTTTCTCTACCTGTTTCTTTGGGGCTTCTTCTTTTACTTTCTTTATTCTAATTACTTTATTTTGTTGTCTAAATTTTGCAAACATTCCTACAGGTTTTCCTTGGTTACCATTTACTGTTCTATTTCTCAAGTGGTAATTACTACAAGCCTGCTCCAATGCTGCTATAGTATATGCCCTTTTCTCTTCCTCTATCAATCTTTTGATTTTTGGAATTTCCTCATCATCTGAGAAAATGTGTTGAACATTTTTTTGTCTCATTATCCCATCACTCACATCAGGTATATACCCATCTTCAAATGAATCACTATTGTCTCCTCCCCAATATGGGCTAGATGATAGAGCATTTATTAAAGGTTGTTCGTTAACCATTTGATTTTCCTCTTCTAAAATGCTCTATGATATTAGACATTGTTCTGGTGTATGAGGAAACTCATAGACTTCACACCATGGTTTACTATCTACAAAATGATTTTCTTTCTTCAAAGGATCAAGGGTGTCTCCATCTATCTTCTATGGCTTCCCATCTTTCCATGTTGTATTATAAGGCATATCTTGTAGCCTGTATCTTTCATTTCTGATAAACGAGCATTCATTTCTATTAGATTGAAAATGATCTATGTCCTTATTTACTTGGATATTTGATGCAAGCGAGGATGGCGGTGAGGGGGAAAAGGCACACCCTAAACAGGTCCACCTTGCAAAGATCACACATGGAAGCAAAAAATACACAAGTGAGAGAGAGAATGAAGATAACTTTCATTTATTTATTCCAATTGATTCATACATGTCAAGCTATAAGGCCTTCCCACTTTAGGCTAGATACTACAATTCAAGTATAGAAGTCCTCCAACATGCGAGGATCTTAAACAATCTACAATCTTCTATCTTCTATCTTTTGATATCCTGATTGATGTCTTAAAACTACAAACAAAGATTACATTATATACAAGACACTACCAAACAAGTCAACCTTCAGATCCACCATCAATGAAAGGAATGACCAAATCAAGGTCCATACGCTTCTCAATGATAGATACCAGCATTAAATCCATGACCATAATTAATTGCACAAGTCAGCCTCAACAAGAAACTAAAACAAACAACTCAGTAAGCAAGGATAACCGAGCGCCAGAGAGATAACCGACCAACTCAGTAAACAAAGGAAACCAAGCAACTACCGAGCCAACTCGGTCAAAGTAGGAACCGAGCAATACAGGAAAGCACAAACATGTCTTTGGTGACATAGGATTGTCAAGGACCTGAGATGCTCCTACATCACACACCTGGGGTTATTTGAAATGATTCTCTGAATCATGAAGTAGGTATGATTCAAGCTGAATCCAACTTAGACTGTGAAATACATGAACTGTCTTCAATCGATCTATTCTTCCACTTTAACAAATATTCCATATATTGTTTTCCTCTTGTACTTCTGCCAATTCTTTGTTCCAAAATCTGCTCAACTTCTTCTATCTATTTCTTAGGATAATCATTCGGTACTATCATTTCTTCATTTGACTCATGCTACTCACACAAATTAGTTGTTGGAGATTTTCCAACAAGCCAATGTTGACTATATGTTTACCCTTGATGACAACATATGGTAAGTAGTGTGCATTGTAGTTCTATGCAGAGAGCCTTGAGCATATGTTGAATGGATATGTTATCAACATGATATCATAGACGCAGAGCTTGATTCTAAATGCAGTCAATTGTGCAGATGTTTATAACAGTAGTGTTCCTAACAATGTTACAAGTAGAGTTTTGTATGTGATTTTTAGTATGGTTATGTTGGAGCCTTGCACATTTATATTGTGTTGAAGACATGTTTATGATGATATGTTCATGGACATAGAGTTAGTTGTGTAGTTGAAGTTGAGTTATGATGTTTCTATTTGCCAGTTATAGTTTTTTGAGATTGTCTAATGAAGCTGACATTGTTTACATTGTTTCAGTAGTTGCGCCTATCATTTTGATATGTGTGTTTGGTTTCATGTTTGGTTATAAGTTAAGAATGTTGGGTTAAGAGCACATAATGTATTTCAGCATGTAAGAAAAGTTTCAGTTAATTTGGTGGAGATGACTATGTGAAGTGACGTGTCTACTCATATGGAGTTGTGCGGTCCTATTTGTGTTCTGTGCTTGGTTTAGCTGTTGGAAATGTTATTGAAGAGTTATATTGTTTCTCTATTATGATTCCAAGGAAGTTCTAATAGGAAAACTTGATTATATCATTTGGAGGAAGATACTTATAGCCAGTCAGTTGTGATTTCTAAGCGTGATTGAGAGAGCAAAGCAGAAGATGTGAATATACTGAGACATTTAATCATCAATTGAAGATCTATGTGAAGAAGTAGAGGGTATATGATATTCATTGGAACTAGTCAAGATAGCAGGTCTACTTTCCAATTCACCAAGATCTAGATATAGTGTGTATCTGTTATGCAGAAGGTTGCAGCCTTCACCTTTTGAGCAGTGTGCTCTCGGATAGTGTGTCCTCACCTTTAACGAGGTTATTTGTAAAAGACTCCTAATAAGATCTAACCTTTAACTAGGTCAATTTACTTCATGCATTACAAAGATCAACTCCTAACAAGGTTGTAAGTGTTGGAAATCTATTGGGAAATGTGATGCTGAGAGGGGGGTGAATCAAATATTAACTATTCATCCATTTTTCATTACTAAAAACTTGCATAGCATTATCACAAACTTTATCAATGTAATGAAACTAATAAATTAAGCATCATTCATGAAAGTACTCATAACACAGTAATTCTGGTTACCTAGAAACCCTTGAAAGGTAAAACTGGGGTGGGGATGACACCCATAAATCTTCACTACTACAATATAAAGTTTTCTTGTTAGGGCTACAAATTTAATCACAAAATATGATCTACCCTATGAAGGGTCTGCCATGCTAAGAGCTAAAAGACTTATACATTCTACCTTGCAAAAGGATATAAAACTAACAACTAAGTAAGCACTCGGTTAAGAGATTACATAAGGTCTGTTAAACCACTCTGTTAAGAGATTTACCTTGATACACTTGTTAGAATGTCTCAGTACCTGATCCTTCAATTTTCACTTGTATGCTGATTATAGATCTTCTCCTTCCAGTATTGATTTGATCTTATCTATCAATTTTATCTCTATTATGTCCTTCACTGCTTTACTCTATTTAACTCGGTCACTGAACTCTATCAGAATACTTCACTGGTTTGAAGATATTCTCTCTTCTCTTTTGCATCCACACACACATTAGGGTTTAGATCTTATCTTATATAGACAACTAAGTTCCTCCAAGATTTGAGATCTACAATCCAGATTAACTCATTTTTCCACTTAACCTTTCCCTAATTCTGATTGGCTACAAGTGTTGCATAGGGATTACTGATTACAAAATAGAAGCGTAATCACCTCTGTGATTTCCTCAAAAAATAGTAAACAAAATATAAATGTCGGCCAAAACATTTTACCTCAATGATTGTGCCATAACAAACACATATGTCAATTCTAGCTTGCTTGATATTCGATAACTCTGGCACTTGGCATTCACTATTCCTTATACTCTGGCACTCGGCATTGTCTTCTTTACATAACTCGGCAAAAACTTACTTGGCTAATACAAAAGTACTCAGTGACCATAGGTATACTTGGCAGTGACTACTACTCGGTAAATGTACATTATATGACTCGGCCTATATATGATGACTTAGTCATAGTGATGACCGACCAACATTGCCTAGATAATGACTAAGTGAAAGACACTAATAGACAACAAAACTATAGGGATCTACAATCTCCCCCTTTGACATTAGTGGCAAAAACACTTTGCCATGGCATTTACAATACATTTACATAGAGTACTTAGTATTAATAGATTACTCCCCCTAAGATATATACATATACAAAAATGAGTATATCATACCATTTTGTTTCTGCTTTGGCGCTTTGATTTTGTTACTTCCCTATGTGCCATGATATGTCATTTACTTATTTCCCCCTTGTTTTTGGCACTTATGATTTCTTCATTAGTAGGGAGCATGCAATATTTTTCCAAAATTGGTTTGTGAAGCATCATAACCATATGCAATGCAAAGTCCCAACTAGATTTAGCAACTTTTAGAACTTCTGATTGCACTTCTAGCTCGACAGCTAGGTGGATTAGGCTCTCAGTAGTAGAAACATGAGGATCTTTCTGTATTAGTTCCTTAGCCTTTGCTAACTCTCTTTGAATGACCTCCAAGTGAGGTGCTAGCATTGTTTGAATGGAGAATAGATGAGCCCTTATCTTACCATCATTAGCCATTAACTCAGCTATCCTCCCTTGACTATGTAGAAGATTAGCATAGTGTTTGGAACTAGAACTAGCATCCAAACTCAATGATTGACCAGTAGACTTTATTTCTTGTTGTAGTTTATCTACCAGTTCCTAGTTATCCTTTGAAAATTCTTCTACATTGCACAATTTTGTGTACAAAGATTGTGCATTTAGTACAACTCCTTCTGATTTTGATATTTTGATAGAAAGTTCTACCTGCTTCACTGTTATCTTGGTAGAGACCTTATTTAGTACCTTTGTCTCAAATTTCCTTTCTAACCACTGCAATAACTTATCGTTTGCTTTGCTTTCTTCATTTGTCACTTTCTTGACTATGTGGATAAGTTGTTCCCATATGGGGTCAGAGAAATTAACATCATTCATGTCAAAGGCATCAAGGAATATACCTTTTATCTCATCAAGGACTTGCTTTTGCTGATGTTCCCTTCTCAATTCTTCTTGCCTCCTTTTCTTCTTCATTAGATCTTAAAATATCTGTATCTATTCATATGAATAGTTATCTGTGTCCCATTTCAAAATCACAATAACTTCATTGATTGTCACCTCAGGTGTAGAAATTTTCCCCTTCTTTTTTTGTTCCTTCTTCTTCGGTGTACTTCCACTCGGCATCTGTACAAGAGCTTTTATTTCCTCTTTCTCCTTAGGCTCTTGGATGTCAATATCTTTTTCCTTCTCTTCTTTTCCCTTATCCTCTACATGAGGATTTTCAATCACTAGTGCAGACTGGTCTTCTTTTTCCTTCTGTGACTCCTCGACAGATGTAGACTAAAGTGTAGTTGTCGACTGATCTTATTCCTCAGTAGTGCTAATACCGGCTAGCATGTCAACTATAACAACTTGAGGATTGACAAGGGTGGTGTTGGCAGTTGATGTATCATCAATTTTTGGATAATCCATGACTTGTAGTAGCATAGTGTTATTGCCTGAAAAAGATGTAGCTTGTGCTTCTTCAGCTTGTATGTCTTCCTTGGTCAATACCTGATTTTTCACTGGGGTATCCTCAGTGATGTCAACAATAGTTACCTCAGGTAACTCTTGACATTTATCTTCCTTGGGATTTCCTTTCTCCTAAATAGGTGGATCATTTACATCTTCTTTTCTATCTAGCTCAGCACCCTTAGATGTGCTAGCTTCATGTGGTGCACTCTTGTCAATTAACAAACCAAAAATAATCTTCCAATTCCTAAGACTTTCCTGAGCAACATCCTCAACCTTATGTTGAAGGATAGAGTAAGCTCTTTGCTTAGGATCGAATATGTTCCTGTACTATTCCATAACTTCATGAATACTAGCAAGGGATAGGTCTGGTGCAACTTGAGCTAATGTGCTCTCCCTTATCTGCTTCTCAATCATTAGGGAAAATTCCCATTTCTGTGCAACTCTCTCATATAACTCATTAGGGATCAACTTCCCCATTTGTATTGGTAGCATCTTGAAAGTTCAGAGCATCTCAAGTATAGCTTCTTCAATTTTATCCTTATCTCCTATACTCATGCTACCAAAACTTATTTGTTTCAAACCTTCAAGTCCAGCAGAACTCTTGATGGTGTGGCATATTTCATCCACACTCGATGTTATTCTTTGTGCTGATAATTTCTTCTTCTTAACCTCCTCATCACTCTTTGTTTCCTCATCATCTTTTTCCAAAATAAGTTTCCTCCTAGGCTTCTCACTTGTCTAGCTCAGCACTTCCCTAGGCTGAACAATTTTCCTTTTCCCTAATGCAAGAATTTTCTTTTGTGGCTCGGTAGCTACAGCTATAGTGGCTTCCCTTGCTCTTGGCCTAAGAACCGGTGAAGAAATAACCTTAGGTTTTTATATTGTCTTTCTCATAGGCTCGGAAACTACTACCTTCTTTCCTTTCTTCTCCACTACTTTCTCCTCTTCTTCACTCTCACTAGATCCACTTTCTTTGTCTTCTCCTAGTCCTTGTGTCAGTTCAAGAGGTGCATCTACCTCTCTCTCTCCTATCATTTTTACTAGGTTCTTTAGTATCATTTTCCTCTTTCTCTCCATGGTATAAAACTTCAATCCCATGGTTATTTTAGACTTTGCCTCCTCATATGTTCCAAAGTAGGGAGCCTTCTGATCAATGTCCTCGACTAACAGGGTTGTGATTGTTGTTGTGGTCTCATCAATATTAACCTCATAAGGTAATGGCATTAGCCATGATACCCTTCATAAAATAGCTTGTGCATATGTGAAGCAATTATCTACTAGGAAACAAATGTCATGATTATACTTTTCAACTAGAGATACAAGAATCCTACTTCTCTTCCTCATTTTCTTCTTGAATTCTACAAAGTAGTTTTCCATTACACCCTCAAAATTCTCTCCTATCTGACTAATAAACTCATTAATTTGAACTATGATTGGCCTGTTCTTATCCCAATTACTCCACCAATAGTAGGAAAATACTTCTGAATGTAAAACAATAGACAGATGAGTAGGGAACCAAACTTACACATGGAATTATTTTCTTTCTAGACAGAAGGTTCTCATCAAGTTGAGTCAGTTGGAGCTCAACAAGGTCATAGGTATGGCCCTTCTTGATGACTTTCCAAGCCTGGTCTAGTGCCATACACGGGACGTTGTCCAACTGACTAGACTAGTAGAATTTGTGAGCAATTACTCTCACTGCAAAATCAATCTCTGGATCAGTGATAGTGGAGATTTTCATTCCGCGCTTATTTTAGATTGCCTGAGTGTTTACCTAAATCTCCTCCTTGCTTAAACATTTCATTGTTCTCTTACTAAAGATTTTAGGGTACCCATTTACCCGATGAATCATGTCTTTTGTGATCTGTACTCGTCCATCCTCTAGCCAAAATTGCATGTCGTGTACTCTACTCAGTATAATTTTAATCCAATCCACTTTAAAATTTTGTAGAAAATCTAGGGCATCAACTAACCCTTGCTCGGCAACCTTTTGTTGTTCTGGCTTCAACACCCCATTACTGCATAATTTTCTCGTATGCTTCCTTGATTTCATAGTCACTAATCTCTCTAATTTTGCACATGTAGAATGACCTAATGTTGTTTACCATTAAAAAATTGTCTAGAACTAATGACAGAACGCCATTAAGATCTCCCTTGAGTGCACTCTCTAGAATGGCCTGAAACTTCTGCGGATTACACACCTTGTTCCTTACCAATTGAACATTGAAAACCTCCTTTCCTTGTTTCTTCATTGTAGTAGATGAAGATGATGCCATTAATTTCAACTAGAAATTCTCAAAAAAGATTTTACTCGGTATGGTACCTTTGTGCAAGTCTCCAATAGATGATTTTTCAACAACATGCTATGAAGAGTTTGAAATTTCCCTTAAGCTCTAAACAAATAGGTTACATGCTCTTTGAATTGCTCAAAGAAATTCTCAATTCGCTGGTGAAATGAAATGAACGGTAACATCCTACTTTATAGACTTCAAACGGTTGGATTAGGGCTTCATAAATGTTTCGTACACATTCTAAGTGGAATACAATTGTCTTGGCAATCTTATGTTAAGCTCGGCTAACACAAGCTCGGTCGACACAACCGTTGAGATACAGGTCGGTGTACATCACATCTCGGCTATCACAGGTGCTCGGCATACATTGATAACTCAATCATTTTAGACTCAAACATTGATGCTCAGCATCAAAAGTGAATTGTTCTACTTTTCTCAAATATGTCCTAATGCATCTCTATTTATGCAAATATGGAATTTTTCTCAACATATGTTAGGAATTGATATAAAATAAAACTTTGTAAGACTCAGTTCCATACATACATACTTTTCTTAGTTTGAAGTAGTGTGATCACCTAATCCATTGGATTGGGTGACCTCAGGTGCACTAGCTTCACTAGTGCTTCCTTCTTCTTTCTTCTTCCATGTTTTGTTCATCTGATTTCTCAATTTCTCAATGATATCTTCATTCTTTCTTTGATCACTACTCGGTATGGGTGATCTATAGTGTTTCTTTAGATGACCTATCTTGTTACATTTGTATCATACCATACTTCCATTCATCCAACTTTTAGATTTCCCTCTGAAATGAGTCTTCAGACAATTTTCTCCAATGTGCCCATATTTTCCATAGTAATGACAACTGTACCAAGTATTACCATCCCAATTGTATGAGTTACCCTTCATAGGTGACTTAGTCTCTTCATTTGATGACCATTTAGGTTTATATATGCATTCAAATGCTCCATGTCCATACTTCTGACAATTGAAATATTGTCCTTGAAATTTTGGTGAGATAGGTGGATTGTTGACCTTAGACCTGCATTCTTGTGCCTGATGTCCAAATTTCTTATAGTTAAATCATTGTCCATTAAATTTAGGTTTAGGATCAGACTTACCATGTTTTCTTCTGCTGACATTAGCTATATGTCCTAGCTTTCCAAAGTGATGGCATGTAGGCTTGTTGTTCTTTGGTTTATCATTCCTTTTCTCTCCACTTTTTGATAATTCTCCTTCCTCAGTGGATGATGATTGCTCATTTAGTCCAAGTCTAGATATATCACTAGATCTTCTTGGTGACCTTAACATTTCTTCAAAGTATCTTTCAACTTCATTAGGTTTTCTCATCCTTTCATTTATTTCCTTTTTAGATCTTAGTTCATTCCTTAGCTGATTATTTTATGATCTCATATTGGTGATTTCCACATCTCTCCTGCCCAATTCTTGATTAACCAATAGTAGTTGATTTACCATGTCTAGTTGATTATTAGTCAACCTTTGCATGTCACTTGTCCTTTCATCAAGTCTGATTGATATTTGTCTTTTGTCTTCTTCTGCCATTGACTTGCCATCTTCAACTTTCTTTTTCTGTTCAACTACTTCACAGAGTCTGACAAACTGAATTTCTTGTTCTCTCTTCAGATTTCTGATGTCCTCATCTAGTATGTTATTTTTCTCTAGTAGCTCTTTTATGGCTTTGTCACTTTCTACAGAGTTCTCATTATCAAATAATCCAGTAGTATCTTCTTCTTGATATTGTGATTCATTTTGCTGAATAGCAATTTCTCTTCTTCTGCTTAAGGATATTTTTAGTTCTCCTCTGGCTGCTTCAAGTTGTTGTAATGCAAGTTGAACATCAATCTTCTAATTCTCTATAATTTTTCCCAACTTATAAAATTCTATCTCAAGATCTTTTTCTTTAAGTGGTTAGAATTTCTATAAGAAACCCTAGTGCTCTGATACCAATTGTTGGAAATCTATTGGGAAATGTGATGTTGAGAAGGGGGGTGAATCAGATATTAACTATTCATCCATTTTTCATTACTGAAAACTTGCATAGCATTATCACAAACTTTATCAATGTAATGAAACTAATAAACTAAGCATCATTCATGAAAGTACTCATAACACAGTAATTTTGGTTACTGGGGTGGGGATGACACCCACAAATCTTCACTACTACAGTATAAAGTTTGTCTATTAGGGCTACAAATTTGATCACAAAATATGATCTACGCTATGAGGGGTGTACCCTGTTAAGAGCTAAAAGACTTATACAATCTATCTTGCAAAAGGATTTAAAACTTACAACTAAGTAAGCACTCGGTTAAGAGATTACATAAGGTTTGTTAAAACCACTCTGTTAAGAGATTCACCATGATACACTTGTTAGAATGTCTCAGTACCTAATCCTTCAATCTGCACTTATATGTTGATTATAGATCTTCTCCTTCCAGTATTGATTTGATCTTATCTATCAAGTTTATCTTTGTTCTATCCTTCACTGCTTTACTGTATTTCACTCGGTCACTAAACTCTATCAGAATACTTCACTGGTCTAAAGATATTCTCTCTTCTCTTTCGCATCCATGCACACATTAGGGTTCAAATATTATCTTATATAGACAACTGAGTTCCTCCAAGATTTGAGATCTACGATCTAGATTAACTCATTTTGTTGCTTAACCTTTCCCTAATTCTGATTGGCTTCAAGTGTTGCATAGGGATTAATGATTACAAAATAGAAGCATCTAACCAATGCCTATTCCATCGGGCAAAAGAGTCTGAATGTGAATATATAGGAAGATCTCAAGGAAACACAATAGAATGTCGTGATTTCCTCAAAAAATAGTAAAAAAAATATAAATGTCAGCCAAAAAATTCTACCTCGGTAATTGTGCCATAACAAACACATATGTCAATTTTGGCTTGCTTGGCATTCGATAACTCTGGCACTTGGCATTCACTAATCTTTATACTCTGGTGTTCAGCATTGTCTTCTTTACATAACTCGGTAAAAAATTACTTGGCTAATAAAAAAGTACTTGGTGACCATAGGTTCACTTGGTAGTGACTACTGCTCGGTAAATGTATATTATATGACTCAGCCTATATATGATGACTCGATCATAGTGATAATTGACCAACATTGCCTAGATAATGACTAAGTGTAAGACACTAATAGAAAACAAAACTATAGGGATCTACAGTAAGATTTTCTAACATGGATCATTATACTCTAGTGCAGTTTATAGTGGGTGCTAATTCCCACCAGGGTTTTTACCTATTTGGGTTTCCCCGTAACCAAAATTGTGGTGTTGTGTTAAGTGTTATCTTATTGTGTTTGTGCTTAATGTTATTTTGTACTTAATTGGATAAAGAATTGAATCTTGTAGATAACTAATTCACCCCCCCCCCCCCCTATTAGTTATCTCTTGGGACTATTCCTAATAATTGATATTAGAGCTAAGTGCCTCAAAGAGAAAGTTTAACAGCTTGAGGTTGATCAGATGGCATTCTTTAGAAAAGAAAGTCCTAAGTTTTGTGTAGAGAATTATCTAGACTGGAAGAACAAAATGACAACACATTTATAGTGCATTAGTTTTGAGATTTTTGAAGTAGCTACTAGAGAAGTTCATATTCCCTCTTTATCAAATCTTGCAAAGGAAGATGTAACTATTAAGCAAAAGGAAATGTTCACTCAAAATGTAATTTCCAAAGAAGCCCTTATCAGCACCTTATCTGACAGTGAGTTTTTAGAGATCAAGAAAGTAGATAAAGCCTATAGAATATAGAAGTATCTAGAAGACATGTTTGAAGGAGATATCCAAGCCAAGAATGTGCGTAGAAAGAAATGGAAGAAAAATTACAATACATTGGAGATGCTACCTAAAGAGAAGGTCAGAGCCTACAATCAAAGAATTAATGAAGCAGTTGAAGGAATCAGAAACAATGTTGGAGAAATTTTGGAAGAAGACATAATGGATAAGTTGATGACTACTCTAACAGCAGAATATGAGAGAAAGATAAACATCCTAGATGAGACTATGCAGTTTTCAAAAGACTTCAGAAGAGAGACCTTAATCAGAAATATTTCAGCATTTGATATATCAAGTTTGAAGATAGAGCCTAAAAGTGAAACAACATTCAAAGCCTCAGTCCATGCTAAGAAATCCTTGAACACTTCTGGTAACTTTGATGATGAAGATGAGGATAAAGAACTAGATGATTTCATTGCTATGATTGCTAAGAAAGAAAGAAAAGGAAAATATGAAGGTAAGTTACCATTTAAATTCTTTTCATGTAACAAGATTGGTCACTTTTCATTTAAGTGTCCTACAAGAGTCAAGAAGTTCAAAACTAATTTCAAGCCTAAGTATACAAAAGAATGTTACTATGCTGGAGATAGAGTATCAGATGAAGATTTAGGAGAAGATGAAATTGGATTCATTGCTATTGAAGATATGGAGAAAATGTTTAATGAAATGGATATTGAAGATGAAAAGAAAGCACAAGAGTTAGCATTAATTTCACAAGCAGACATTAGAATAGACTGGATCATTGACAGTGGTTTTTCACATCACATGACAGCAAACAAAGATAGATTTTTACATCTGGATAAGTACAAAGGTGGCATTGTTAGATTTGGAGACAACACTCCTAAACCTATCATAGGTAGAGGAGCTATCACCTTGGATGGAAAGAATAACACTGATGATGTTCTATATGTTGATGGTTTACAGCATAACTTACTAAGTGTTGGACAGTTTCTTGAAAAAAGATATCAGTTAGAATTCAAAAATAATAAGTGCATCATTAATAAAAAGGAGTAATGATTGCATCAGGTTCAAAGACAAAAGGTAATGTTTTTTATCTTAATTTAGAAGCAAGTTGTTTTGTTGCTAAAGTAGATGACAATTGTTTATGGCACAAAAGGCTATGTCACATTAGTTTTGACAATATAATAAAGATAAGCAATGTAAAAGAAGTAAGAGACTTCCCTAGTATTGCAAAACCAGTTGATACAATATGCAGGAAATATGTGATGGGAAAACATGTAAGGAATTCATTTAGAAGAAAGCATAATTTGGCAGAAAACAAATTGGATCTAGTGCATACAGACTTATGTGGACCAACTCAAACAAGATCATACTATGGTGAAAGCTACTTTATTTTTTTTGTTTATAATTATTCTAGAATCATATGGGTTGCATTCTTATAAGATAAATTTGAAGAATTTGAGAAGTTCAAGATATTCAAAGCTAAAGTTGAAAATGAGTCTGGATTAAAGATTAAATGTCTGAGATCAGATAGAGGAGGAGAATTCACCTCAGATAGATTTTATGAGTATTGCGAATAACATGGGATAAAGAGATAGCTAAGTGCACCTAGAACCCCTCAGCAGAATGGAATTGCAGAAAGAAGAAATAGGATCATACTTGACACAGTGCACACTATCATGATTGAAGGAAAAGTTGCACACACCTATTGGAGAGATGCAGTCTATACTATCAACAGAATTAAATTAAGGTCGGGCACAGATAAGACACCTTATGAGCTATGGTTTGGGAATGTACCTGCAGTAAAATGCTTCAGAATATTTGGAAGCAAATGCTACATCAAGAGAGATGAAGCTATTGGAAACTTGATGCAAGAAGCGATGAAGGTATTTTTCTTGGTTACTCTACTAAAAGAAAAGCTTTTAGATGTTTTAAATTAAGATTAAAGAAGATCATTGAAATTGATCATGTAAAGATTGATAAAAATTTTATGATTCAAGAGAGATATCATGATTATGAACCTATGATTGAAGAAGAACCTAGTCCTATTAGTAGAAAAATAGTTGTTGAAGAAATGTTTGACAGCATTGATGTATTATTCAATGATCTTGAAACAAGTGAAGAAGAATCATAGAAAATAGATGAGAGACTCACACCTAATGTTCCAAAATTCACATCTAGATACCATTCAAAAGAAGATATAATTGGAGATCAGAATAGCAAAGTCATGACAAGATCAAGGGAAAAAAGTTCAACAGTTAATGAAGCGGTATGTTTACTTTCACAAATTGAAACCTTAAGTGTTGAAGATGCATGTAATGATTTAGATTGGCATGAAGCAATGAAATAAGAGCTAGATCAGATAGTTAAGAATGTTACATGGGAATTGGTCCCTAGACCTAGTAACAAGAATGTGATTGGAACCAAGTGGATATTCAAAAACAAGATAAATGAAGATGGTACAGTAATAAAAAACAAAGCAAGACTAGTATGTAAAGGATGTGCGTAGAGAGAATGAATTGATTATTCTAATTCATTTTCCCCTATAAGAAGATTGGAAGCCATTATTTCTAGCCTATGAAACATTCAAAAACTTTAAAGTATATCAAATGGATGTCAAGTTAGCATTCTTGAATGGAGAGTTAAAGGAAGAAGTCTACATAGAGCAACTTAGAGGATTTACTTTATTAGACAAACCTAATATGGTATGTAGAATAAAGAAATCCCTTTATGGATTTAAGCAAGCCCCTAGAGCATGGTACGAAAGACTAGATGGTTACTTGACAAAGATCAGATTCAAGAAAGAAGTAGCAGATTGTAACTTATTCATAAGAGAGATACCTAATGGAATATTACTAGTTGCTATTTTTGTTGATGACATTATTTTTGGTCATAATGACAAGCTTAGTGTTGAATTTGCTAAAGAGATGCAGAGAGAATTTGAAATGACCATGATTGGACTTATCAAGTACTTTTTTGGATTGAATGTGTAGCAAACAGAAAAAAGGTATTTTCATTAATCAGTCTAAGTATATGAAAGAAATATTAAATAAAGTCAAGATGGATGATTGCAAGCCAGTAAGTACTCCTATGATAATAGGAAGCAAGCTTTCAAAATAAGATGATTCAACGGCAGTAGACAAGACCCTCTATAAGTGTATGATTCGTAAACTAATATATCTTACTCAATCTAGACCTGATATTTCTAATGTAGTTGGTATTGTTGGAAGATTTGCAACTGAACCTAAACAAATTCATCTTATGGTAGTGTTGGTGCCCAAAAATGATGGACTATTTTTGGCCAACTAATAGTTATGATGGTGATATGCCACCTATACATCTGCAATTTGGCTTAATCAAGCCAAGGCTGGTAGGCCCATGTTGGCGAACAGATTTGTCTTCCTACTTTTAAAATGAACAATGAATAAAGACTCTACATTTTTTAAGACAAATGATTCATCAACAGTTGGGTAAGCATGGGAAATTGCTTCCCTCTATATTTTTAAGGTATAGCTTCCTTTTATAATATTCAATGAATTATTAACAAAAAGTAAAATCATACACCTTTGACCAAAAAGTGTAGAAGGACCACTCGAATACTCTTGGGTATCGAGATGATTGACAAAATCAACATAAGATTAAATTCAACTAAGAAGAGAACTGAGATTTATCTACTACTTCTAAAGAAAACAACCTATAAAATAACTTAAAAGGGATGAGCTAGAAAGAAACCAAAAGTGACTAAATATAAACAACATATGCACATATTTAAATGTATCAACTTTCAAAGAAATTAATACATTCCAGATTTTGATTCAAAGATCTAAACCATACCATGCATTCATATATTCATATAAGATTAGATCAAAGTCTAATAAAAAATCAGTCACAGTTATTTCAGAAATTAAAAGACTATGCTAACTATCTACTTCAAAAAGAAACTATCTATTTCCTATCCATATTTTCTAACCCCTTAATTGTTCAATGCTCCAGCATTAATAGTTTCAAGTCTGAGAGAGACTCTAGAAAAACTTGGCCTCTCGGACACCAG
The DNA here is from genome assembly GCA_027943335.1 of Chamaecyparis obtusa. NCBI lineage: Eukaryota > Viridiplantae > Streptophyta > Pinopsida > Cupressales > Cupressaceae > Chamaecyparis > Chamaecyparis obtusa. The sequence continues at coordinate 903,736 of BSBK01002650.1, read as the reverse complement.
AAAAAATGTTTAAACTAGTTACATAACTAAAAATAGACTATCATAGCACATGTCATTTAAAACATAAAGAAAGGGAAAAGCTATCCTAACAACTATTAACTCCCTCTAGGGCCTTCTGATGTGGTGGTCTGTATGAGCTTCTAGGATCAAAAGACATTCACCAATTCCTAGGCTAGCTGGAAATGTAGATTCTTCAGACCTGTCAGCTTTGCCCGAGTTGCATTATTTTCCCACCTTAACTCCCTGATCCTCTCCACCTACTTAGGTAATTGCCCTCGGTTCAACACCAACATAGATTCCACTTTTGCAATTCTGGTGAAATCCTGAACTATAGGCACTTCATTTTACTTGAGAGCATTCATGGTGTCTGTAAAGACTTTAACCATGGCATCTGCATCTCTGTTACCTTCATCAATTTGTAGATACTCGAGGGATTCACTATTTTGATATCTTTGAGGGCATCTGCATGTATATCCAACACTTCTTTCTTGATTGCCTTGGCTTGAGAGATTACAGCATTGAACATTGTATTTTTCCATCCAAAGTTCTATTTTAGGATAAATAGCATACAGGGGTCCACTAGTTTCATCGGGTTCTCAACCAAGAATTAGGTCACATCATAGGTTTCTATCTCTCAAACCTATAGGATGATCACTAGGCATTTCTCTTCCTCCATCTCCAAATTTGGAACCAAGGTTTGAACTTCACCGAGTAATCCTTCTCCATCTAGACAAGTGAATATAAACTCGCGGATGAAAGCACTCCCTTCAGTTATAACATTGTTTATCCAAGACTTCACAACTTCCATCAGAACCCTCCCCTATTGCATCTATTTCACTAACCTTTGGCTTTCAACTGAATTTGGATCAAATTCTTGGGAAGACTAGGCTAGTGGCAGTACTCCATCGTCAGCAAGTGAGGAAAAAAGTTTAGCCATGGTAGAGACTAGCTGTTTCAGATTGCATTTCTCCCGTCCATCTTTCTACAACTGCCTGAGCATGTGATCAGCTAAGAATTTAAATAGGTGATCCCTAGAATACCTATTTAGAACACCAAGCTCCATTTTTGTGATTTTGAAGTCTTCAGCCTCCGGTTCCTTAATTCCCTCTTTGGGCTTGAAAGTGGCTATTTATGCGGTTACCTTTCCAGTAGATGGATCGGTAGAGAGCCTAGTGTAACTCTTCATTATTTTTACTTTGGGAGTCTAGGTAGCATATTTAGTGATGATCTCCTTCATGGGAAGTGAAATTAGTTTATAACATTTCCTCTTATTTACTGACTCAGTTAACTAGGGAGGAACCAAACCGGTGACCATCCGATTGTCAGGAGTTTTTACAGGAGTATTCTCAACTTGAGAAAGATGCATGCCCCTGGTAAGGATTTCCTAAACCTTTTCCTATTGATCTGGTGGAAAAGAAATGTCATCATCATTAATCTTGATATCCAGGTAGTCTGATCCCAAGGATGCCATTTGACAATGTTTTTCTGCTCTTGTTCTAGGTCTCGATCTTGGTGCGGTAGGATGCCTTTCGGGAACCACCTTTTTCTTAGGGGATATAACTTTTCCTGCATTTTGAACCACATGAGATACATTAGATGGGGCATGTTTCACATTTTTTAAGGTTGATCCCGCACTATGCTTTTCAAGAGGCAGGGTCTTAGCTCTTTTCTTTTTCTTTTCTATTAACTAGCTTTCTCTGACCCTCAAAATAGTTCAAGCCCTCAACTTGATATCATCTTCTTCTTTCCTATTCCAATCTATGTCCAGGGGACTTCCTACTTCTACATTGCTAACTTTTGAACCTGTGGCTTCAGAGCTATCTTCTTCTACACCCGTAATATCAAAATTTAACTACAACATTTTGATTTGTGGAATTACAAGTCTGGAGTGATCTCTTCTCCAAATTGCATCCTCATCACCAAGATCTTCCCATAGGTCCTCAATATGCGAGCTTGGTGAAGGATAATTACCTAGGCTCAAAACCTGCCTAGCAAAACCCTTGTTGTCAAAACCCCTTCTTAATTGATAAAACTACAAATGAAAACTTAGCAAGTTGCTTCCTATCACCAAAGCATCCATCATATTATTACAGGTCAAGTTGCTAATCTTGATTAGGAACATAGAAGGCCATTTTTCTTCAGGCAGGGTATTTTTAATAACCATGAACAGTTGCCTACAAACTTTTGCCAAAATAAAACAATCGAAAGCAAACCTTGGGAGCCTGATCAGTTCATCATCAAAGCCTCCAACCTGGATGTAAGTGAAATGTGGGAGCTAAATGAATAGACTTCCATAGGCTTGAATCAATTTCTGTGCCTCCAACAAAACTCTCTAGTTTGGGACTCCTAACAATTTTTGACACAATCTACCCAAGAAAACATCATGAACCTTCCTGTAATTTTCCAAAATTTTATCCTTTCTCAATAACGGATAGTATTCATAAATTAGAAGATCTTCATTCCAAGGACCGTGTTGAATGGCAGACAAATCTTGTGTGCATGCTAGGTAGTATATCAAATAGGAGGACATAAAGAAATCTTTCTTAATGGCCTGAGCCTATTTAAGTTGGTCCCTCAAGGAACTAGCAATAATCTCCACTCATTCAATATGTTGCCCCCCTTCCAAGACTATCTCTATAAAATGAAACATCCATTCCTCATATAGCAGATCTATTATGAACCTTTGATCTGGTGAAGTAACACTATCACATCATGAATAAGATGTTTCATGTGATCTTTGGTAAGAATTTTAGGTAACCGAGACCCACCTTTGTAATTGGTTTGAGTCCACTTCCTTGCCACATGACTTCAATTTTTATCTACGTTCTCTTTGTATTGAGCTAGAGATTGGGTGGGATTAAAACTGACAAGGGACTCTTCTAGGATTTTAAAAATAGACATAATAGTCTCCCTCTTCATTGGCACAAGAGTTTGGCCTTCTGCATTCATAATGCACTTAGATTTAACATCATATCAGCTAATACATTATTAAACCAATTCTAGGAATATAGCTGACAACGGAAAAGTCACGGCTTCTAATAATCCACTCGATAGGAACTCTAAACTATGATCCTCCACTGCATGGCTTGTAAGGTCAATTGCCATTCTTTCTACTGATACTCCTAACAAGTCTGTGTCTGAGACAATGGGAGCTCGACATTGCATATTTTTGACATTTCCAAAGAAATACATACTAGACCTCATATCTACCTCAGGAATGAAAACAAAAGTGTCCCACCTCATTCGAAGCAATATATTAAATAGAAATAGGAAATGAGAAGAGCTTTAAGAAATAACTATTTTACACAGACTTGGAACAAATTCTTCTCCAATAGTTGAGACTCTGTAGAAAGCTTAATAGGAGAGAAAGACTTACAAAGCTATTTATATTTTGAAAGATTAATGCCCTGGAAATTTGACTTTAATGAGCATTAGTCAGGGACATTAATTTCAAATGATGTGAACAGTGATGACTCATCAAAAGGACATCCTCGAAATCCACCATCTTTATTATCATTATTAACCATTCCTCACATGAGATCTCCCGCTTGTGCTAACGATTTCATTAATCATCACCCAAAACTTCATCTGAGATTTGCTTTATTGTTCCCATCAAATCAAAACTACCTGTCTTTAAAACTTAATCATCATTTTAGCATCAACTTATATCATGTGTCCCATCAACTATCCTTTCATTTATGACTCTACCCACAATCTATCCTTGAACATCTTCGAACTAATTTGAACCGGAGTCCAAAGTGGTTCGAAGTAGTTCACCACCAAAAGATGATGTAGGTCGGGGCCCACCTGCAGAAAAAAATTGTTAGAAAAAAATTCCTTCATTGAACTACTGTGAACTACTTTGAACCAAAGTTCAAAGTGGTTCAAAGTGGTTCAGGTGAGACATGGGTCTTGAAAAAGGTTCATCTAAGGAAGGCCGAATTTGAACTTGACAAACTTGAAGACTATTTCTTAGATGAATTTGAAGGGCATAAACGCTTGAAGGGTTATTGCAGGGAAAAACTGTCAAGGAAACATGTTGAATGAGCTTCAAAATAATGAACTAGCAAGGGTCTTAGACACTTCAAAAATGGTGACTCTAACTATCTCTAACATCGGCTCTAGCTGGGGACTACATATTGCTCAATGTGCGGAGAACTCTGAAAAACTGGTTTCACAGAAAAGACAACCTAAGGGGAAAGAAAACTAGAGAACTATGACACAACAAAAAGGAAAATGGGAAACACTAACTAATATGTACATGAGAACTAACTGAGTAAATTATTAGAGCTTGCATAACTTGAGGTCCTACCCATTGTAAGTAAAATGCATATTCACACCATCTGGATAGGATAGCCAGAATGCATTTGAGCCAAGAGCTTTAGAAATAATAAATGTGCCCTTCCATAAGGACTCAAATTTCCCATGAGATCCTTTGGGTTCTCACCTCTTATCCCATAGCAGCACTTCATCACCCTCCATAAAGTTACGAGGCCACGCCTGCATGTCAAAAATCTGCTTCACTTTTAGCTGATGCTTTGTGATATGATCTACCAACTCCTCTCTTTCTTCTTCCACTCTACTCAAATGCATAACCTGTTTCTCCAGACTCTCTTTGAAATACTGATCTTCAATAACTACTTGGAGCTTGGCTTAGGAGAGTTCCAAGGGTAGAGAAACATGTACTCCTATCCCATATACCAATTCAAAGGGGGCCATTCCAATTGCTCTTTTCAAAGTGGTTCGGTCTACCCACAAGGCTTCAAATAGCTTCTTATGCTATTCACGGGGATTATCATCCATCAACTTTTTCATGATCACCACCAAGTTCCTATTACTGGATTCGGGTTGACCATTCCCTTGCAAGAAATAGTCAGAGGAATGAGCCAGAGAAATGCCATGTTCATAACAAAAAGATGGGATTTCTTCAGAGGAAAAGTAAGTAGCATTATCCACTACTATATTACCAGGCACCCCAAACCTAAAAAAAATATAATTTAAAAGGAACTCACACACAACCTGAGAATTCTCTTTCTTGGTAGGGACAGCTTCCACCCACTTAGTAAAATAATCAGTGGTCATGAGGATGTAAACATGCCCAGTGCTAGATGGTGGGTTCAAAGGTCCCAGGAAGTCTATCCCCCATTGTTTGAAAGGCTCATCAACAATCACTGGTTTAAGAGGTAAAGTAGCAAGATGAGGTCTCCCAGTAAAAATCTAACATTTCTCACAATTGCAAACATACTGGTATGCATCCTTGAACATGCCAGGCTAGTAAAAATGATTCCGAAGAATCTTGAATGCAGTCACAGTCGAGGAGTAGTGGCCTCCACAAGCTTCATCATGAAATACTTTCAAAAGTTATTTCTGCTACTCAGCATCCACACATCTTAAGAAGGTTCCATCTATGCCTCTTTTATATAATGTCCCCTGGGATATCACATATTTAGTTGCTTTCAATTTCAAGTTACGCCTCTCCTTGGAATTTAAATGGTCAAGGCACTCACCATAAGTAATGAAATAAGCCATGTCCAAAAAGTAGGGATCAGTTAAACTGACCAACAACGCCATTGGTACTTCATCAATTTTCTCAGATGGCTTACCATCTTCTACTATTAGCCTTCATAGACCTTTCCCTCTGACCAAATTGGTTGGTTTAATCATCAGATCATACTCTTGAATTTTCACTATCCAAATTGCTCTATTATTCTTACCAATTTCCCTCTCAGTCAAAATACTTTTCATTGTAGTTTCAGGGATGAAAATAGTACAATGGGAATGAAGTATATAGTACATGAACTATTTTATTGATTTTACTATGGCAAAGGCATGCTTTTCCATCTGGGAGTATTTGAGCTCATGTCTTTTCAGAGGTGTGCTCATAAAGGCTATGAGTGCTTCCTATCGTTTCTCATCTTTTTGTGTTAATATACCTGATAGAATATGCTCGAAAGTATAACAATAGATGATAAAGTCCTTTTTGAAATTGGGACTTTTTAGCACAGGTGCTTGAGATATTGCATCCTTAATATTATTGAAGGCGTTGCGCCCATTATCACTCCACTTAAAAGGAATTTTCTCACTCATCATGTTGACCATGTGCTTAGTAATTTCTAAAAATTCAGGAACAAATGCACACAAGAAATTCACCTGGCCGAAGAAGGACTTCAATCCAATTCTACTTAATGGTAGGCTGAGTTGTTGAATCGCTTTTACCCTTTCGGGGTTAATCTACACACCATCCTTTGAAACAATATGACCTAGTAATTCTCCTTCTTCCACAAAGAATGTTGATTTTTTTGGGTTCATAGAGATGTCATGACTCCTACACCTTAAGAGCACTATTTCAAGATATTTTAAATGTTGACTCCTCTTCTTTGAAAAGATAGTAAGATCATCTAAATACACCACTATAATTTTGTTCTGGAGATCCTCAAAAGAAGAATTCATTGCCCTCTGGAAAGTAGCACCCGCGTTAATCAACCCAAACGGCATATGACTAAAGGCATAAGTTCCCCATGGGGTGATAAATGTTGTTTTGTGTTGGTCATTTTCTACCACACTTATTTGGTTGTACCCAGAATAACCATCTAGCATAGACATAACTTTAGATCCAGATACAGCTTGAAGAACATGCTCCATCATAGGCAGGGCATAGTTATCTTTTAAACTTGCTTGGTTTAGGTTACGAAAATCAACACAAATCCTGATCTCACCATTTTTCTTTCTCACAAGAACTATATTGGCGATCTAGGTGGAATGATGATTAGGATAGATAATTCTTTCCTGTAGCATCTTTTCAACTTCCTTAAATATGGCTTCAGACACTTTTGGATCATAGTTCCTTAATTTTTTACAAAAATGTGTAACACCAGGCTTTAAAGGGATTTCATGTTCAAAAAGTCCTCCTCTAAAATTCTTCAAGTCCTCATACCCCCAAGCAAAGACATCCCTGTATTCTGTAAGTAACTTTGTCAGGTTTTCTTTTTCAATTGAAGTACACGTCTGACCAATTGAAATCCATTTTGGATCCCCTTGCTCTCCTATATCAATTTTGTCATATTCTTTGGCATTATGCACATGGGATATCTTCTCTTTAATAGTACTATCATCTTTTCTCCTGAACAAATGTTCTAGAGATACAAGACCCTTGGGGATTTTATTACCTTTCAGTTGAATCACCCATTCACTACCTACAACATCTTCATAACCTTCTTTGTAATCACTATTTGATCCTTCAAAATATACATTAGAAAAAATTATGGCACATTCTAAGAAATCTTTGAGCTGAGAATCACTATCAAAAACTTGCCAATACTCCACATTATTAGGCAATTTTGGTTTGTAAACCATCTCAATTTGATACTTTTGAGTTTTAAAGTCGGGATGTGGCAATAATAATGAAGTCGATACTGCCAAGGCGTCTGCTCTAGTGTTCTAATTTCTTGGTAAAAATTCTATGGAAAAAACCTTCGAAAAAGTCCAGCTCGTCCCATACCAAATTTCTGTAGTGCTTTAACTTCTCATTCTTAACAGAAAACTATCCTTTCACCTGCTTCACAATTAATTCGGCATCACCTTTTACTATCAACTTTTTGACTCCCCTTAGTTTTGCTTCTTCTAATCCCAGAAGTAAGGCTTCATACTCTGTAGTATTGTTAGTATTTTTGAAATCTAACTTGAAAGAAAGAGGAATACATTCTTTATTAGGAGGAAAAAGGACTACCCCGCACCTGAGCCCAAATTAGAGAAAATGCCATCAAACTCCATCTCCCATATACCTTCTTCTTTCTGAGAAGAACTTTCAGCATCCTTTTCAACATCAGCTAAAATGAGATAATTGCCAAAATAACACTCCTCATACAAAATTTGAGCTTTTGGATTATCTGAAGGTACCACAATATATTTATTTTTAGGCTCGGGTTCAAGTTTTACTTTCTTTTTTCCTGTTGAGATCACAGCCTCTGACTAGTCCATCTTAATGTCTCCTCCTAAATCCTTGTAGAAAGTTCCACTGAGCAACATAACATAGCTAGCTAGGATATCTACCACCAGGATAGTAAACTTTAGGCATTTGTCAAGGTATGCTACAAGAACGGCTTGGGTGTCTTTAACTTGACCCATTAACAGTACTTGTTTCCCATCCATAGAATAGCAATGACCATCTATTTTATAAGACCAAGGGCTCTTGCAATAGGAGTAGGCATGATGTTATCAGATGCACCAGAGTCAATAATGCAATTGCTAAGCTTCTAGACATTTAGCAATAAGGAAATATAAAAGAGATTAGGTTTTGTTTCCTCGAGTTCACCTTCAATTGTATTAACAAAAAGATATTCTTCGGGAGTCTGAGGAGTATCTTGGGGCTAAAATAAAATCAGTTCTTTGACTATGGTTGTCTCACCTATAAGAGGCTTATCTGATTTTGGGTTTGAACTAGACTCCCCTTTGAAATATTGGACCAACTTGTCCAGCTCTCTGGGATTCATTTTAAGATATTCTACGGGGGAAATAGAGATTGTGCTTGTTTTATAGAATTTGACAAAGTCAAATGAAGAAGAAGGAGGCAGACTACTTCCTGATAAGATCTTTACCTCAGGGCCCTTTGTACATGAAGGAGCTTCTCCACCTCCAGCTTATTTACATCGAGCATCAGCGTTAGCAGCAATTGAACCAGGAACAAACTTTTGTGTTCTCTGATTTCTCATTAGAACAGCACAGGCAGGCTCTTGTAGAGCTGCTAAAACACTTCCACCTCTGTCAGAGCCTGGCTCATACTCTAGGTAAAAAGAACTGGATAGGCCAATATCAAGTGAATCTTTTTCATCTTTCAACTCTTCTATACTGATAGTATCCTTTGTTGTGTTGATTTAACCAATCAGGACAAGATTCTCCATCATGATGTTGTTAGATGAAAAGAACACATTGTTTCCCTTGAGGTAGATTCAATTTGCAATCTAGGTTGTGAACTCCCCAATAGAGGTGTTTTTCCCTGGGGTTGATTATATTATCTTCAGCTAATATCTTGATAAGGCAATTGGTATAGTGAACTGGCCTTATTTTGTTGTCTCTTGAGCATAGCCATATCATTCATCAACCTCTACATTAGAGCGTCTATTGTTGTAGAGGATGAGGGAGTTCCTGAAGCTTGAACCTCTCTCTTCCACTTTCCAACCATTATGAGTGTATCCTCTAGCTAAATAGCCTATGTCTGGGCTATGGCTAAATCAGCAACTCCATCTTTCAACAGGTGAAAGCTTATATCAGGTGGAATGGCGTTCAAAAAAAAAATCTTCTTATTCTCATTGCTGGGTGTTGAAGCTGCTAGAATCCTTTGCAAAATCCTATTCAACTTAGCAACAAACTCCCACATAGGCTCATGTATTTCTTTCTTTAGTTGACTAAGTTGAAGTAATAAAGAAATCTCATTATCAGGAGTTTTGAATCTTGTTTCAAAAGTCATTTTCATATCATTCCAATTATTGATTGAACCATTTGGTAAATGAATGAACCAATCAACTGCGGTATCCACTAAGGTTCTGACAAAAAGCCTGACTGCAACTTCTTCAGTAGGAACACTAATAACACCACAGGCAGTATGGAATGCACTGAGATGATCATCAGTGGTTACTTTTCTATCTCCACTAAACTTGGGCAAGACCTGATTAGCAGCCTTGGGAAAATCTCCAGGAGGATTGGCTCCTAAGTTCAATGGGCCAATATTCTGACCCCAGGGTTGATTGGTCGCCATGTTGGGTACTTGGAAATTCAAGGGTTGTATATTAAGAATAGTATGTACAATAGTACCTAGCGTAACAATAGCTAGAAAAAGAGGTGGAACAAATGGGCTAGGTGGAGGTGAAGAAGGTCTACTAAATGTTTGGGTTTTCTTCTTCTTGCGGTTGTTAAGATCAGGTTCAAATCTAAGATTTCTCAAAGCTTCAAAATCTTCATCAAGCAATCCCCTACTCCTATCACCTCTGGTATACCTCTTTTCTGCCAATTTCAAACTTGGGAGTGAACTTAATTTCTTGTTCGGGCTTGTGCAAGTCTTTTCACTATAACTACTTCACGAGCAACTAGTACTCCCCTCAGTCACTCAGCTCTTTCTTGTTCTCTTTCAAGCATTGCCTGGACTTGATAAAATTACTGGTTATTGCATTTAGACCTCCACACTGCTATAGCTAAGCTTGAAATTATGTCTTCTTATGTGTCTTGAACCCTAGGTTAGGTTGAAGCACAAGAAACACATCATTGTGTGGTAATACCATCTTGTGGCATTATATCAGTTGAGAACCTAGTGTTTTATACTGGACTCTCCCCAATAGCATCGCCAAAAATCTATTGGTGAATAGATTTGTCTTACTACTTTTAAAATGAACAATGAATAAAGACTCTACACTTCTAAAGACAAATGATTCATCAATAGTTGTGTAAGCATAGGAAATTTCTTCCCTCTGTATTTTTAAGGTACAGCTTCCTTGTATAATATTCAGTGAATTATTAACAAAAAGTAAAATCATACACCTTTGACCAAAAAGTGTAGAAGGACCACTCGAATACTCTTGGGTATCAAGGTGATTGACAGAATCAACATAAGATTAAATTGAACTAAGAAGAGAACTAAGATTTATCTACTACTTCTAAAGCAAACAACCTATAAAATAACTTAACAAGGATGAGCTAGAAAGAAACCAAAAGTGACTAAATATAAATAACATATGCATAGATTTAAATGTATCAACTTTCAAAGCAATTAATACATTCTAGATTTTGATTCAAAGATCTAAACCATACTATGCATTCATATATTCATATAAGATTGGATCAAAGTCTAATAAAAAATTAGTCATAGCTGCTTCAGAAATTAAAAGACTACAATAACTATCTACTTCAAAAAGAAACTATCTATTTCCTATCTGTATTCTCTAACCCCTTAACTTTTCAATGCTCTGGCATTAATAGTTTCAAGTCTGAGAGAGCCTCCAGAAAAACCTGGCCTCTCGAACTCCAAAAAAACTGTTTAAACCAATTACATAACTAAAAATAGAGTATCATAGCACATGTCATTTAAAACATAAAGAAAGGGAAAAGTTGTCCTGACAACTACTAACTCCCTCGAGGACCTTTTGACATGTCGGTCTATATGGGCTTCCAAGATCGAAAGATGTTCACCAATTCCTAAGCTGGCTGGAAATGCAAATTCTTCAGACCTGTTAGCTTCGCCCGAGTTGCATTCTTTTCCCACCTTAACTCCCTGATCCTCTCTACCTGCTTAGGTAACTACCCTCGGTTCAACAGCAACATAGATTCAACATTTGCAATTCTGGTGAAATCCTGAACTATTGGTGCTTCATTTTCCTTGTGAGCATTCATGGTGTATGTAAAGACTTTAACCATGGCATTCACATCTTTTTTACCTTCATCAATTTGTAGAATATTCGAGGGATTCACTATTTGATATCTTTGAGGGCATCCACATGCATATCCAACACTTCTTTCTCAATTGCCTTGGCTTGAGAGATTGCAGCCTTGAACATCATATTTTTTCATCCAAAGTTCTACTTCAGGATAAATAGCATACAAGGGTCCACTAGTTTCATCGAGTTCTCAGCCAAGAATTGGGTCACACCATAGGTTTCTATCTCTCGAACCTGTAGGATGATAGCTGTGCATTTCTCTTCCTCCATCTCCCAATTTGGAACCAGGGTTTGAACTTCACTGAGTAATCCTTCTCCATCTAGACAAGTGGATATAAACTCGCAAATGAAAGCACTCCCTTCAGTTATAACATTGTTTATTCAAGACTTCATGACTTCCATCAGAACCCTCTATTGTTGCATCTGTTTCACTAACCTTTGGCTTTTGATTGAATTCAAATCAAAGTCTTGGGAAGACTAGGCTAGTGGCAATACTCCATCGTTAGCAAGTGAGGAAAAAAATTCAGCCATGGTAGAGACTAGCTATTTTAGCTCGGGTTTCTCCCATCCATCTTTCTGCAACTACCTGAGCATGTGATTAGCTAAGAATTTAAATAGGTGATCCCTAGAATCCTTGTTTATAACACCAAGCTCCATTTTCATGATTCCAAAGTGTTCAGCCTCCAATTCCTGAATTCCCTCTTTGGGCCTGAAAGTGGTTATTTCTATGGTTACCTTTCCAGTAGATGGATCGATAGAGAGCCTAGCGTCACTCTTCATTCTTTTTGCTTTCAGAGTCTGGGTAGCATATTTAGTGACGATCTCTTTCACAGGAAGTGAAATTGGTTTATAACATTTCCTCTTATTTACTAACTCAGTTAACCAGGGAGGAACCGAACTGGTGACCATCTGATTGTCAGGAGTTTTTATAGGAGTATTCTCAACTTGAGAAAGATTTGTGCCCCCGGTAAGGATTTCCTAAACCTTTTCCTATTGATCTGGTAGAAAATAAATGTCATCATCATTAATCTCAATATCCAGGTAGTCTGATCCCAAGGATGCCATTTGACAATACTTTTCTGCTCTTATTCTAGGTCTCAATCTTGGTGCGGTAGGATGCCCACCGGGAACCACCTTTTTCTTAGGGGATGTAACTTTTCTTGCATTTTGAACCACATGAGATACATTAGATGGGGCATGTTTCACATTTTTTAAGGCTGATCCCGCACTATGCTTTTCAAGAGGGGGGGTCTTAGCTCTCTTTTTTTTCTTTTCTATTAACCTTGTTTTTTTGACCTCGAAAATAGTTTGAACCCTCAGCTTTATATCATCTTCTTCTTTCCTATTCCAATCTATGTCTAGGGGACTTCCTACTTCTACATTGCTAACTTCTGAACCTGTGGCTTTAGAGTTGTCTTCTTCTACACCCTTAATATCAAAATTTAACTACAACATTTTGATCTATGTAATTACAATTCTGGAGTGATCTCTTTTCCAGATTGCATCCTCATTACCGAGATCTTCCCATAGGTCCTCAAGGTGTGAGCTTGGTGAAGGATAATTACCTAGGCTCAGAACTTGCCTAGTGAAACCCTTGTTGTCAAAACCCCTTCTTAATTCATAAAACTACAAATGAAAACTCAGCAAGTTGCTTCCTATCACTAAAGCATCCATCATATTATTATAGGTCAAGTTGCTAATCTTGATTGGGAACATAGAAGGCCATTTTCCTTCAGACAGGGTATTTTTAATAACCAAGAATAGTGGCCTGCAAACTTGTGCCAAAATAAAACATTTGAAAGAAAACCTTGGGAGCCTAAGCGGTTCATCATCGAAGCCTCCAACCCGAATGTAAGTGAAACGTGGAAACTGAATGAATAGACTTCCATAGGCTTGAATCAGTTTCTATGCCTCCAACAAAACTCTCTGGTTTGGGACTCCTACCAATTTTTGACAAAATCTACCCATGAAAATATCATGAACCTTCCTGTAATTTTCCAAAATTTTATCCTTTCTCAATAACGGACAGTATTCATAAATAGAAGATCTTCATTCCAAGGAACCTGTTGAATGGCAGACAAATCTTGTGTGCATGCCAGGCAGTATATCAAATAGGAGGACATAAAGAAATCCTTCTTAATGGCTAGAGCATGTTTAAGTTGGTCCCTCAAGGAACTAGCAATAATCTCCACCCAATCAATATGTTTCCCCCCTTCCAAGACTATCTCTATAAAATGAAACATTCATTCCTCATATAGTAGAACCTATTTTGAACCTTTGATCCAGTGAAGCAACACTATCACATCATGAATAAGAAGTTTCATGTGATCTTTGGTAAGAACTTTAGGTAACCGAGACCCGCCTTTGTAATTGGTTTAAGTCCACTTCCTAGCCACATGACTTCAGTTTTTATCTACGTTCTCTCTATATTGAGCTTGAGATTGGATGGGAGTAAAACTGACAAGGGACTCTTCTGAGATTTTAAAAATAGCCATAATAGTCCCCCTATTGACTAGCACAAGAGTTTGGCCTTTTGCATTCATAATGCACTTAGATTTAACATCATATCGATTAATACATTACTGAACCAATTCTGGGCATACAGCTGATGGTGGAAAAGTCATGACTTCTAATAACCCACTCAATAGGAACTCTAAACTATAATCCTCCGCTACATGACTTGTAAGGTCAATTGCCATTTTTTCTACTCATACTCCTAACAAGTCTGTGTCTGAGACAATGGGAGCTTGACATTGTATATTTTTTACATTTTCAAAGAAATGCTTACTGGACCTCATATCTACCTCAGGAATGAAAACAAGTGTCCCCCCCTCTCTCGAAGCAATATTAAATAGCAATAGGAAATGAGAAGAGCCTTAGGAACTACCTGTTTTATGTAGCCTTGGAACAAATTCTTGTCCAACAGACGAGACTCTGTAGAAAGCTTAATAGGAAAGAAAAACTTACAGAGCTATTTATATTTTGAAAGATTAATGCCTTCAAAAATTGACTTTAATGAGCATTAGTCAGGGACATTAATTTTGAATGATGTGAACACTAATGACTCAGAAAAAGGACATCCTTGAAATCTACCATCTTTATTATCACTATTAACCATTCCTCACATGAGATCTCCTGCTCGTGCTAATGATTTCATTAATCGTCACCCAAAACATCATCCGAGATTTGCTTTAGTGTTCCTGTCAAATCAAAACTGCCTATCTTTAAAACTTAACAATCATTTCAGTGTCAGCTTATATCATGTGTCCCATCAATAGTCCTTTTAATTATGACTCTACCCACAATCTATCTTTGACCCTCTTTGAACTACTTTGAATCGGAGTTCAAAGTGGTTTGAAGTGGTTCACCACCAAAAGATGATGTAGGCCGAGGCCCACCTATAGAAAACAATTGTTAGAAAAGAAATCATTCATTGAACTACTTCAAACTACTTTGAACCAGAGTTCAAAGTGGTTCAAAGTGGTTTAGGTGAGACATGGGTCTTGAAAAAGGTTCATCTAAGGAAGGCCGAATTTGAACTTGACAAACTTGAAGACTATTTCTTAGATGACTTTGAAGGGCATAAACTCTTGAAGGGTTATTGAAGGGAAAAACTGTCAAGGAAACGCGTTGAATGAGCTTCAAAATAATGAACTAGAAAGGGTCTTATACACTTCAAAAATGGTGACTCTAACTATCTCTAACATCGACTCTAGCTGGGGACTGCATATTGCTCAATATGGAGAGAACTCTGAAAAACTAGTTTCGCAGAAAAGACAACCTAAGGGGAAAGAAAAATAGAGAATTATGACACAACAAAAAGGAAAATAGGAAACACTAACTAATATGTACATGGGAACTAACTGAGTAAATTATTAGAGCTTGCATAACTTGAGGTCCTACCCATTATAAGTAAAAGCCAGATTCACACCATCTGGATAGGACAGCCAGAATGCATTTGAACCAAGAGCTTTAGAAATAATAAATGGGCTCTTCCATACGAACTCGAATTTCCCATGAGATCCTTTGGGTGCTCACCTCTTGTCCCATAGTAGCACTTCATCACCCTTCATAAAGTTATGAGGCCACGCCTGCATGTCAAAAATCTACTTCACTTTCAGCTGATGCTTTGTGATATGATCTACCAACTCCTCTCTTTCTTCTTTTAGTCTACTCAAATGCATAACCCATTTCTCCAGAGGGTCTTTAAAATATTGATCTTCAATATCTGCTTAGAGCTTGGCTGAGGAGAGTTCCAAGGGCAGAGAAACATGTGCTCCTATCCCATATACCAATTCAAAGGGGGCCATTCCAATTGCTCTTTTCAAAGTGGTTTGGTTTGCCCACAAGGCTTCAAATAGGTTCTTTTGCCATTCATGGGGATTTTCATGCATCAACTTTTTCATGATCACCACTAGGTTCTTGTTATTGGATTTAGCTTGACCATTCCCTTATGGGAAATAGTCAGAGGAATGAGCAAGAAAAATGCCATGTTCAAAAGAAAAAGATGAGATTTCTTCAGAGGAAAAGTAAGTAGCATTGTCCACTACTATCTTAACAAGCACCCCAAACCTGACAAAAATATAATTTAAAAGGAACTCACACACAACCTAAGAATTCGCTTTCTTGGTGGGGACAGCTTCCACCCACTTAGTAAAATAATCGGTGGCTATGAGGATGTAAACATGCCCAGCACTAGATGGTGGGTTCAAAGGTCCCAGGAATTCTATCCCCCATGGTTTGAAAGGCTCATCAACAATCACTAGTTTAAGAGGTAAAGCAGCATGTTGAGGTCTCCCAGTAAAAAGTTGACATTTCTCACAATTGTGAACATACTGGTATGTGTCATTGAACATGCTAGGCCAGTAAAAATGATTTCAAAGAATCCTGAATGCAGTCACAGTCGAGGAGTAGTGGCTTCCACAAGCTTCATCATGAAATACTTTCAAAAGTTATTTTTGCTACTCAGCATCCACACATCTTAAGAAGGTTCCATCTATGCCTCTTTTATATAATGTCCCCTAGGATATCACATATTTACTTGCTTTCAATTTCAAGTTATGCCTCTCCTTGGAATTTAAATGGTCAAGGCACTCACCATAAGTAAAGAAATAAGCCATGCCTGAAAACCAGGGATCAGTTAAACTGACCAACAACGCCATTGGTACTTCATCAATTTTCTCAGATGGCTTACCATCTTCTTCTATTATCTTGCATAGACCATTCCCTCTAACCAAATTGGTTGGTTTAATCATCAAATCATACTCTTAAATTTTCACTATCCAAACTACTCTATTATTCATACCAATTTCCCTCTTAGTCTAAATACTTTTCACTGTAATTTCAGGGATGAAAATAGTACAATGGGAATGAAGTATATAGTACCTGAACTATTTTACTACTTTTACTATGGTGAAGGCATGCTTTTCCATCTAGGAGTATTTGAGCTCATGTCTTTTCAGAGGTGTGCTCATGAAGGCTATGGGTGCTTCCTGTCCTTTCTCATCTTTTTGTGTTAATATACCTGATAGAGTATGCTCGGAAGCATAACAATAGATGATAAAGTCCTTTTTGAAATTAGGACTTTTTAGCATAGGTGCTTGAGATATTGCATCCTTAATATTATTGAAGGCTTTACACCCATTATCACTCCACTTAAAAGGAATTTTCTCACTCATCATGTCAACCATGTGCTTAGTAATTTCTAAAAATTCAAGAACAAATGCACGCAGGAAATTTACCTGGCCGAAGAAGGACTTCAATCCACTTCTACTTAATGGCAGGCTGAGCTGTTGAATCACTTTTACCCTTTCGGGGTGAATCTGCACACCATCCTTTGAAACAATATGACCTAGTAATTTTCCTTCTTCCACAAAGAACGTTGATTTTTTGGGGTTCAAAGAGATGTCGTGACTCCTACACCTCAAGAGCACTATTTCAAGATCTTTTAAATGTTGACTTCTCTTCTTTGAAAAGATAGTAAGATCATCTAAATACACCACTATAATTTTGTTCTAGAGATCCTCAAAAGAAGAATTCATTGCCCTCTAGAAAGTAGCACCTGTGTTAATCAGCCCAAATGGCATATGACTATAGGCATAAGTTCCCCATGGGGTGATAAATGCCATTTTGTGTTGGTCATTTTCTGCCACACTTATTTGGTTGTACTCGAAATAACTATCTAGCATAGACATAACTTTAG
This sequence comes from Chamaecyparis obtusa, assembly GCA_027943335.1. NCBI lineage: Eukaryota > Viridiplantae > Streptophyta > Pinopsida > Cupressales > Cupressaceae > Chamaecyparis > Chamaecyparis obtusa. The sequence continues at coordinate 886,114 of BSBK01002650.1, read as the reverse complement.
ATCCTGATACAGCTTGAAGAACATGCTCCATCAAAGGCAGTGCATAGTTATCTTTTAAACTTTCTTGGTTAAGGTTACGAAAATCAACACAGATCCTGATCTCACCATTTTTCTTTCTCACAGGAACTATATTGGTGATCCAAGTGGAATGATGAATAGGATAGATAAGTCTTGCCTATAGCATCTTTTCAACTTCCTTCAATATGGCTTCAGACACTTTTGGATTATAGTTCCTTAATTTTTGACGAGAAGGGGTAACACTAGGCTTTAAAGGGATTTCATGTTCAAAAAGTCCTCTAAAATTCTTCAGGTCCTCATACCCCCAAGAGAAGACATCCCTGTATTCTGTAAGTAACTTTTCAGGTTTTCTTTTTTAGTTGAAGTACGCGTCTGACCAATTGAAATCCATTTTGGATCCCCTTGCTCTCCTATATCAATTTTTTTATATTCTTTGGCATTATGCACATGGGATATCTTCTTTTTAATAGTACTATCATCTTTTCTCTTGAACAAATGTTCTAGAGATACAAGACCCTTGGTGATTTTATTACCTTTTAGTTGAATCACCCCATCACTACCTACAATATCTTCGTAAACTTCTTTGCAATCACTATTTGATCCTTCAAAATATACATCAGAAAAACTTATGGCACATTCTAGAAATCCCTGAGCTAAGAATCACTATCAAAAACTTGCCAATACTCCACATTATCAAGAAATTTTAGTTTGTAAACCATCTCGATTTGATACTTTTGAGTTTTAAAGTCAGGATGTGGCAATAATAATGAAGCCAATACTACCAGGGTGTCTACTCTGGTGTTCTAATTTCTTGGTATAAATTCTATGAAAAAAGCATCGAAAAAGTCCAACTCGTCCCATACCAAATTTCTATAGTGCTTTAACTTCTCATTCTTAATAGAAATATGTTCTTTCACCTGCTTCACAATTAATTTGGCATCACCTTTTACTATCAACCTTTTGACTCCCCTCAGTTTTTCTTCTTCTAATCCCAGAAGTAACGCTTTGTACTCTATAGTATTGTTAGTATTTTTGAAATCTTAGTTGAAAGAAAGAGGAATACATTCTTTATTAGGAGGAAAAAGGACTACACCCGTGCCCGAGCCTGAATTAGAGCAACTTCCATCAAACTCCATCTCCCATATACCTTCTTCTTTCTGAGAATAAGTTTCAACATCCTTTTCAACATCAGCTAAAATGAGATAATTGCCAAAATGACACTCCTCATACAAAATTTGAGCTTTTGGATTATCTGAAGGTACCATAGTATATTTATTTTTAGGCTTAGGTTCAAGTTTTACTTTCTTTTTTCCTACTGGGATCATAGCCTCTAACCAGTCCATCTTAATGTCTCCTCCTAAATCCTTGTAGAAAGTTCTACTAAGAAACATACAATAGCTAGCTAGGATATCTACCACCAGGATAGTCAACTTCAGGTGTTTGTCAGGGTATGCCATGAGAATGGCTTGGGCGTATTTGACTTGACCCATTAACGGTACTTGTTTCCCATCCATAAAATAGCAATGACCATATGTTTTAGTTAGGGTAAGACCAAGGGCTCTTATGACAGGAGAAAACATGATGTTATCAGATGTGCCAGGGTCAATAATGCAATTGTTGAGCTTCTGGCCATTTAGCAGTAAGGAAATATAAAAGGGATTAGGTTTTGTTTCCTCTAGTTCACCTTCAATTGTATTAACAAAAGGACATTCTTTGGGACTGAGGAGTATCTTGGGGCTTAAAGACAAGCGGTTCTTCGACTGTGGTTGTCTCACCTATAAGAGGCTTATCTAATTTGGGGTTTGAACTAGACTCCCCTTTGACATATTGGACCAGCTTGTCCAACTCTTTGGGATTCATTTTAAGATATTCTACGGGGGAAATAGAGATTGTGCTTGTTTTATAGAATTCGACAAAGTCAAATGAAGGAGGCGGACTACTTCTTGATAAGATCTTTACCTCAAGGCCCTTTAGACATGAAGGAGCTTCTCCACCTCTGGCTTCTTTATGCTGAGCATCAGCATTAGTAGCAATTGAACCAGGTTGTGTGTTCTCTGATTTCTCATTAGAACAGCATAGGCAGGATCCTGTAGAGTTGCTAGAACACTTCCACCTCTGTCAGAGCCTGGCTCATACTATAGGTAAAAAGAACTGGATAGGCCAATATCAAGTGAATCTTTTTCATCTTTCAACTCTTCTATACTGATAGTATCCTTTGTTGCATTGATTTGGAGACACCTTAACCAATCAGGATAAGATTCTCCATCATGATCAGTCGTTAGATGAAAAGAACACATTGTTTCCCTTGGGGCAGATTCAATTTGCAATCTAGGTTGTGAACCTAGCAATAGAGGCACTTTTCCCTGGGATTGATTATATTGTCTTCGGCTAATATCTTGAGAAGGTGATTGGTACGGTGAACTGGCCTTATTTCATTGTCTCTTGAGCATAGCCATATTATTCATCAACCTATGCATTAGACAATTTTTTGTTGTAGAGGATGAGGGAGTTCCTAAAGCTTGAACCTCTCTCTTCCACTTTCCAGCCGTTATGAGTGTATCCTCTAGCTGAATAGCCTATGTCTGGGACTGCGGCTAAATCAGTAACTCGATCTTTCAACAAGCGAAAGCTTATATCAGGTGGAATAGCATTCAAGAAAAAAATCTTCTTATTCTCATTGCTAGGTACTGAAGCTACTAGAATCCTTTGCAAAATCTTATTAAACTTAGCAACAAACTCTCGTATAGGCTCATGTATTTCTTTCTTTAGTTGACTAAGTTGAAGTAATAAAGAAATCTCATTATCAGGAGTTTTGAATCTTGCTTCAAAAGCCATTTTCATATCATTCCAATTAGTGATTGAACCATTTGGTAAATGAATGAGCCAATCAGCTATGGTATCCACTAAGGTTCTGACAAAAATCCTGAATGCAACTTCTTTAGTAGGAACACTAATAACACCACAGGCAATATGGAATGCACTAAGATGATCATCAGTGGTTACTTTTCCATCTCCACTGAACTTGGGCAAGACCTGATTAGCACCCTTGGGAAAATCTCCAGGCGGATTGGCTCCTAAGTTCAGTGGGCCAATATTCTGACCCCGGGGTTGATTGGCAGCCATGTTGGGTACTTGGAAATTTAAAGGTTGTATATTAAGAATAGTAGGTACAACAGTACCTGGTATAACAATAGCTTAGAAAAGAGGTGGAACAAATGGGCTAGGTGGAGGTGAAGAAGGTCTACTAAATGTTTGGGTTTTCTTCTTCTTGTGGGTGTTAAGATCAGGTTCAAAACTAAGATTTCTCAAAGCATCAAAATCTTCATCAAGCAATCCCCTACTCCTATCACCTCTGGTATACCTCTTTTCTGCTAGTTTCAAACTTGGGAGTGAACTTAATTTCTTGCTTGGGCTTGTGCAAGTCTTTTCACTATAACTACTTCACGAGCAACTAGTACTCCCCTCAGTCGTTCGGCTCTTTCTTCTTCTCTTTCAAGCACTGCTTGAACTTGATGAAACTGCTAGTTACTGCGTTTAAACTTCCACGTTGCTGCAGCTAAGCTTGAAATTATGTCTTCTTGTGTGTCTTCAAACCCTAGGTTAGGTTGAAGCACAGGAAACACATCATTGTGTGATAATACCATCTTGTGGAATTATATCAATTGAGAACCTAGTGTTTTATACTGAACTCTCCCCAGTAAAGTCACCAAAAAATTGTTGGCGAACAAATTTGTCTTCCTACTTTTAAAATGAACAATGAATAAAGACTCTACACTTTTGAAGAAAAATGATTCATCAACAATTGGGTAAGCACAGGAAATTTCTTCCCTCTATATTTTTAAGGTACAGCTTCCTTGTATAATATTCAGTGAATTATTAACAAAAATTAAAATCATACACCTTTGACCGAAAAGTGTAGAAGGACCACTCGAATACTCTTTGGTATTGAGGTGATTGATAGAATCAACATAAGATTAAATTGAACTAAGAAGAGAACTAAGATTTATCTACTGCTTATAAAGCAAACAACCTATAAAATAACTTAAGAAGGATGAGCTAGAAAAAAATGAAAAGTGACTAAATATAAATAACATATCCACAGATTTAAATGTATCAACTTTCAAAGCAATTAATACATTCCAAATTTTGATTCAAAGATCTAAATCATACCATGCATTCATATATTCATATAAAATTGGATCAAAGTCTAATAAAAAATCAATCACAACTATTTTAGAAATTAAAAGACTACGCTAACTATCTAATTCAAAAAGAAACTATCTATTTCCTATCCATATTTTCTAACCCCTTAATTGTTCAATGCTCCAGCATTAATAGTTTCAAGTCCAAGAGAGCCTCCCGAAAAACCTGGCCTCTCGGACACCAGAAAAACCATTTAAACTAGGTACATAACTAAAAACAAAGTATCATAGCACGTGTCATTTAAAACATAAAGAAAGGGAAAAGCTATCCCAATAACTACTAACTCCCTCCAGGGCCTTCTGACATGGCGGTCTGTACGAGCTTCTAGGATCGAAAGATGTTCACCAATTCCTAGGCTGGCTAGAAATGCAGATTCTTCATACCTATCAACTTTGCCTGAGTTGCATTCTTTTCCCACCTTAACTCCCTGATCCTCTCCACCTACTTAGGTAACTGCCCTCGGTTCAGCAGCAACATAGATTCCACATTTGCAATTCTGGTGAAATCCTAAATTGTAGGTGCTTCATTTTCCTTGAGAGCATTCATGGTGTCTGTAAAGACTTTAACCATGGCATCCGCATCTTTGTTACCTTCATCAATTTGCAGAATACTTGAGGGATTCACTATTTTGATATCTTTGAGGGCATCTACATGCATATCCAGTACTTCTTTCTTGATTGCCTTGGCTTGAGAGATTGCAGCCTTGAACATCATATTTTTCCATCCAAAGTTCTATTTTAGGATAAATAGCATACAGGGGTCCACTAGTTTCATTATGTTCTCAGCTAGGAATTGGGTCACACCATAGGTTTCTATCTCTTGAACATGTAGGATGATTGCTGTGCATTTCTCTTCCTCCATCTCCCAGTTTGGAACCAAGGTTTGCACTTCACTGAGTAATCCTTCTCCATCTAGACAAGTGGATATAAACTCACGGATGAAAGCACTCCCTTCAGTTATAACACTATTTATCCAAGACTTCATAAATTCCATTGAAACCCTCCCCTATTGCATCTGTTTCACTAACCTTTGGCTTTCAACTGAATTCAGATCAAATTCTTGGGAAGACTGGGCTAGTGACAATACTCCATCGTCAGGAACTGAGGAAAGAAATTCAGCCATGGTAGAGACTAGCTATTTCAGCTTGCGTTTCTCCCGTCCATCTTTCTACAACTACCCGAGCATGTGATCAGTTGAGAATTTAAATAGGTGATCCCTAGAATCCCTGTTTAGAACACCAAGCTCCATTTTTGTTATTTCAAAGTGTTCAGCCTCCGATTCCTGAATTCCCTCTTTGGGCCTGAAAGTGGTTATTTCTGTGGTTACCTTTCTAGTAGATGGATCGGTAGAGAGCCTAGCGTCACTCTTCATTCTTTTTGCTTTGGGAGTCTAGGTAGCATATTTAGTGATGATCTCTTTCATAGGAAGTGAAATTGGTTTATAAAATTTCCTCTTATTTACTGACTCAGTTAACTAGGGAGGAACCGAACCAATGACCATCTGATTGTCAGGAGTTTTTACAGGAGTATTCTCAACTTGAGAAAGATCTGTGCCCCCGGTAAGGATTTCTTGAACCTTTTCCTATTGATCTAGTGGAAAAGAAATGTCATCATCATTAATCTTGATATCCAGGTAGTCTGATCCCAAGGATGCCATTTGACAATGCTTTTCTACTCTTTTTCTAGGTCTCGATCTTGGTACGATAGGATGCCCGCCGAGAACCACCTTTTTCTTAGGGGATGTAACTTTTCTTGCATTTTGAACCACACGAGATACATTAGATGGGGCATGTTTCACATTTTTTAAGGCTGATCCCGCACTATGCTTTTCAAGAGGGGGGGTCTTAGCTCTTTTCTTTTTCTTTTCTATTAACCAACTTTTTGTGACCCCAAAAATAGTTCGAGCCCTCAACTTTATATCATCTTCTTTGTTCCTATTCCAATCTATGTCTAGGGGACTTCCTACTTCTATATTACTAACTTCTGAACCTGTGGCTTTGGAGTTGTCTTCTTCTACACCCTTAATATCAAAATTTAACTGCAACATTTTTATCTGTGGAATTACAAGTCTGGAGTGATCACTTTTCCAGATTGCATCCTCATCACCGAGATCTTCCCATAGGTCCTCAAGGTGCGAGCTTGGTAAAGGATAATTACTTAGGCTCAGAACCTACCTAGCGAAACCCTTGTTGTCAAAACCCCTTCTTAATTCATAAAACTACAAATGAAAACTTAGCAAGTTGCTTCCTATCACTGAAGTGTCCATCATATTATTATAGGTCAAGTTGCTAATCTTGATTGGGAACATAGAAGGCCATTTTTCTTCAGGCAAGGTATTTTTAATAACCATGAACAGTTGCCTGCAAACTTGTGCCAAAATAAAATAGTCGAAAGCAAACCTTGGGAGCCTAAGCAGTTCATCATTGAAGCCTCCAACCCAGATGTAAGTGAAACATGGGGACTAAGTGAATAGACTTCCATAGGCTTGAATCAGTTTCTATGCCTCCAACGAAACTCTCTGGTTTGGGACTCCTACCAATTTTTGACACAATCTACCCGCGAAAACATCATGAACCTTCCTGTAATTTTCCAAAATTTTATCCTTTCTCAATAACAGACAGTATTCATAAATTAGAAGATCTTCATTCCAAGGAACCTATTGAATGGTAGATAAATCTTGTGTGCATGCCAGGAAGTATATCAAATAGGACATAAATAAATCCTTCTTAATGGCCTGAGCCTGTTTAAGTTGGTCCCTCAAGGAACTAGCAATAATCTCCACCCAATCAATATGTTGCCCCCCTTCTAAGACTATGTCTATAAAATGAAACATCCATTCCTCATATAGCAGAACCTATTCTGAACCTTTGATCCAATGAAGCAACACTATCACATCATGAATAAGAGGTTTCATGTGATCTTTGGTTAGAACTTTAGGTAACTGAGACCCGCCTTTGTAATTGGTTTGAATCCTTTTCCTAGCCACATGACTTCAGTTTTTATCTACGTTCTCTCTATATTGAGCTAGAGATTGGATGGGAGTAAAACTAACAAGGGACTCTTCCAGGATTTTAAAACAGCCATAATAGTCTCCCTATTGACTGGCACAAGAGTTTGACCTTCTGCATTCATAATGCACTTAGATTTAACATCATATCGGTTAATACATTGCTGAACCAATTCTGGGCATATAGCTGACGGTGGAAAAGTTGCGGCTTCTAATAATCCACTCAATAGGAACTCTAAACTATGATCCTCCACTACATGGCTTGTAATATCAATTGCCATTTTTTCTATTGATACTCCTAACAAGTCTGTGTGTGAGACAATGGGAGCTCAACATTGCATATTTTTGACATTTTCAAAGAAATGCATACTGGACCTCATATCTGCCTCAGGAATGAAAACAAAAGTGTCCCCCCCTCTCTCGAAGCAATATATTAAATAGCAATAGGAAATGAGAAGAGCTTTAGGAACTACTTGTTTTATGCAGACTTGGAACAAATTCTTCTCCAACAGCTGAGACTCCGCAGAATGCTTAATAGGAGAGAAAGACTTACAAAGTTGTTTATATTTTGAAAGAGTAATGCCCTAAAAAATTGACTTTAATGAGCATTAGTCAGGGACATTAATTTTGAATGATGTGAATAGTGATGTCTCGGCAAAAGGACATCCTTGAAATCCACCATCTTTATTATCATTATTAACCATTCCTCAAATGAGATCTCCCGCTCGTGCTAACGATTTCATTAATCGTCACCCAAAACTTCATCTGAGATTTTCTTTAATGTTCCCATCAAATCAAAACTGCCCATCTTTAAAACTTAATCATCATTTCGATGTCAGCTTATATCATGTGTCCCATCAACTATCCTTTCATTTATGACTCTTCCTGCAATCTATCTTTGAACCTCTTCGAACTACTTTGAACCGGAGTTCAAAGTGGTTCAAAGTGGTTCACCACCAAAAGATGATGTAGGTCGGGGCCCACCTGCAGAAAACAATCATTAGAAAAGAAATCCTTCATTGAACTGCTTCGAACTACTTTGAATTGGAGTTCAAAGTGGTTCGAAGTGGTTCAGGTGAGACATGGGTCTTGAAAAAGGTTCATCTAAGGAAGGCCGAATTTGAACTTGACAAACTTGAAGACTATTTCTTAGATGACTTTGAAGAGCATAAATGCTTGAAGGGTTATTGCAGGGAAAAACTGTCAAGGAAACGCGTTGAATGAGCTTCAAAATAATGAACTAGCAAGGGTCTTGGACACTTCAAAAATGGTGACTCTAACTATCTCTAACAGCCTAATTTCACTTTGAACTATCAAATTCACTATGATGCTCAACTATGTACACAGGACAAAGTTCCTCCAAAGGTGGTGAATGATCCTTTGAGGAAAGCAACAAATCTTCTGATAATCGCTACTCTATAAAACTTGACTAAAATGGATTATACTAAGGACTAAAAGTAATTCTTTTGAAATAATAATTTAATGATCTACAAATATAGATGAACTTAATGTGACGATTTCCAATTAAAGATTAGATCAGGGCCTTCTAAGTATTTGTGTTATAGAGTTAAAACACTTTCAATCCTATGTACGATTAGAGACAGTTTTAAAAACTTGCTTTAATAAGACAAGACCATCACTTCACAAGCTTCCACTTGACTTATAATACAGATCAATCTATATAGCTAATCTTATCGAATTTAACTCAAATTAAGAGACCGATAAAAACAAGAGAAGATACACAGATCTTTCAATTGATATTTAAACTATATATATTAATTTTAAATTATGATACTCAGGGAATTTAACATAGTGAAACACTCTATTTAAAATAATATCTTAAAGACTAATTGAAAACCTATAACTTATAACCACAAATAAAAAGAAATGGCACTTATCTTTATTAATGTTGAAAAAATGGTACATAAGAGTTCATTGTTGTAGTTGTTTATGAAATTCTATTCTATCAAAATATATCTTGTATTATCTTGTCTCTACATTTTACATTATGTATATATGTGTGTTTGAGTGGCTTTCACACCTCTTTAGGGTGAAAAGACACAACCCTTATTACAAATCATTTTGAAAAAATAATAAACTAACTAAAAAATAACTACCTAACTTTTGGATTTGGGTCTGGTTGAAAAACCAAAACACCTTGTGGAAAGCTAAGATTTTTAATGGAGATAGGAAATTTGATTTCCCGAACTGGGTCATTTTTAGATTTTTAAAATTTGATCATCTTCATCCCTTGCATCATGGAATTCATATAGAAATAATTGTTCAAATTCTTTCCAAGATGAAACACTTTGTGTAGATAATGATTCATATGCCTCTCTTGCATTATCTTCTAATGTCCTGACAAATAGTTTCATTGCCTGATCTTCTGCACAAATCTCATAGTTCTCTATAAATGCATAAAATGCTTCCAAATGTTCAATTGTTGATTCATTCCATTCTCCATGGAACTTTGGTACAAGATGCAAAAACTTAGGGAGAAACTTAAAAGGAATACAATGGAATCCCCTGAGATCCAATGGCCTGATACCATCTGGAATAAATGGTTTTCTTTGAAATGGTTATTTATTCTGATACATTCTGAATATCTAAATCACTAATAACTTGTTTCTTTATACATTAGGTTCTTGTCAATAGAGTCGCCACCTCTTTCAAAGAGGAAAATATTACTTATCTCCTTCTTGGTCCTCTTCCTCAGTAGAGTCACTGATTGAAATGCTTTATTGAATAGAGTCACCACCTCATTCGAGGAATGTCTTCCTTTTGGGTTCTTTTTTCTAGTAGAGTGTGCTTCCAAAAAACTAATATAATTACTTTATGATTCTAATCTACAAAATCTAAAATTCTAGGTAACTTCACAATATATATTGTGAGAAACCCTCCCAGCAGAGTCACCAATTTGTTGGTGCCCAAAAATGATGGATTGTTTTTTGCCAACTAACAGGCACACACTAGTACGTCTGCAATTTTGGCTTAATCAAGAAAAGGCTAGTAGGCCTAATTTTACTTTGAATTATCAAATTTTCTATGTCGCACAACTGTGTACATAAACAAATAAAGTTCCTCCCAAGGTGGTAACTAATCTCTAGAGGAAAACAACAAATCTCCTGATAATTTCTAATATGTAAAGCTTAAAACTAAACTAGATAACCACTAAGAATCCTAATTGTAATGCTTGAAATGAATGATTTAATTATTTACAAACTACAAAGTATGAACCAAATGACAATTTCCAAATAATGATTAGATCGATGCCTTCTAAATTATTGGGCTATAGAGTCAGAAAACTTTCAATCCTACGTACGATCAAAGACAGTTTTAAAAACTTGCTTTAATAAGACAAGACTATCATCTCAAGGGCTGCTACTCAAGATATAACTCAAAGCAGTTAGTATTATCAAATTTAACTTTGTTCAAGAGACCAACAAAAACAAAGGAAGATTCACAGATCTTTCAATTGATATTCAGACTATATATTGATTTTGAGTTATAAAATTTAGGAAATTTAACACAATGAAACATTTTATAAAATAGAATATCTGAAAGACTAATTGAAAATATGTAACTTATAACCACAAATAAAAAGAAATGGCACTTATCTTTATTGATGTTGAAAAACTAGTACATAAGAGTTCATAGTTGTAGTTGTTTATGAAATTCTATTCTATGAAAATCTCTCTTGTATTATCTTGTCTCCACATTTTACATTATGTATATATATGTGTTTGATTGGCTTTCACACCTCTTTAGGGTGAAAAGACACAACCCTTATTACAAATTATTTTGAAAAAAAAAATAGACTAACTTAAAAATAACTACCTAACTTTCTGATTTAGGTCTGGTTGAAAAACCAAAACACCTTATGGAAAGCTAAGATTTTTATTGGAGATAGGAAATTTGATTTTCCAAACTGGGTCTTTTTTAGATTTTTAAAATTTGACCATCTTCAGCCTCTGTCGGCATCATCTTTGTAGCAGGTTGAAATTCCAGCATTTTCTGAAGGCTTTGATCACAGAATTTTGATTGTTCCTGCCACAAAGCTTCCTTTCTTAATCTCTCAACTTTGAATTGAAAATTAATGTCAATTTTTCATCCCATTTCATGTACATCATTAATTATTGGGCATGGATTTTAAGAGGTCATTTTTTAAGGGTTTTATCACTATATAGGACTCCAAATTTTGCCCAAAATTTAGAGCTCCAATAGGTAGTAAAAAGGATATTCATATATTTGAAAGAAACTATAGACTATGGTTTATGGTATCCTAATTTGGAGAATGCAAAACTTCATGTGTATATAGATGCAGATTGGGTAGGTTGCGTTGATGATAGGAAGAGCGCCTCAAGAGGAGCAGATAGACTTGTTACTTGGACAAGCAAGAAGCAAAATTGTATTTCTCAGTCCACAACAGAAGTAGAGTATGTAACAAAAGCATTAAATTGTTCTACAACTATGTGGATCAAGTAAATGATAAAGGATTTTGGAATTCAGATTGATTACCCTACTGTTATTCATTGTGACAACACTAGCACTATCAATATGTCAAAGAACCCTATGATGCATGCAAAGACAAAACACATTGAGATAAAATATCACTTCCTAAGAGAGAAAGTTGCAGAGAAATAAGTAAAATTGGATTATGTGAGCACAAAAGAACAGTTAGCAGACATCTTCACAAAGCCTTTACTAAAGGATATATTTGAGTATCTCAAGGAGAAGCTGAGAGTAATTCCCTTCCCTAGATCTAATTAGAGTTTGCAGTAGTGCATCAATCCTTAGTGACTGATGAATGGTTGACTACTCTACTTCAGGAGTAGTACATGTGCTTATTTGTTTTGGCACCCTTTACCATTGATGTCAAAGGGGGAATATATAGTCATGAAAAACAAAATAGCTATTTTAATCTAGAAAGGGGGAGTATATAGTAAGAAGATGCAACAGTTGATATTCAGAGCATTCAGTAGTAGATAGAGGATTCATACTTGGGGGATTTTTGTTGAGGAAATCAAGAATGTTATAAAATAATTGTACGTTTGGATTGGTGGTGTTTTTCATTCCATGTGTTTCCATCAATGCCAAAGGGGGAGATTGTTGGAGATTTGTCAGCAAGTCAATGTTGATTGTATGTTTGTCATTGATGATAACATATGGTAAGCAGTGTGAGTTGTAGTTCTATGCAGAGAGCCTTGAGCATATATTGAATGGATATGTTATCAGCATGATATCATAGATGTAGAGGTTGATTCTAACTGCAGTCAATTGTGTAGTTGTTTATAACAGTAGTGTTCCAGACAGTGTTACAAGCAGAGTTTTGTATGTGATTTTCAGTATGGTTATGTTGAGCCTTGCACTTTTATATTTGTATTAAAGACATGTTTATGATGCTATGTTCATGGACGTAGAGTCATTTATGTAGTTGAAGTTGAGTTATGATGTTTCTATTTGCCAGTTACAGTTTCCTGAGATTGTCTGGTGGAGTCGACATTGTTTATAGTGTTTCAGTAGTTGCGCCTATCATTTTGATATGCATGTTTGGTTTAGTGTTTGGTAAGGACTTAATAATATTTGGTTAAGAGTGCATAATGTATTTCAACATGTAAGAAAAGTTTCAGTTAATTTGGTGGAGCTGACTGTGTGAAGAGACGCGTCTACTCATATTGAGTTGTGCGGTCCTATTTGTGTTGTGTGCTTGGTTTAGTTGTTGGAGATGTTATTGAAGAGTTATATTATTTCTCTATTATGATTTCAAGAAATTTCTAATAGGCTGACTTGATTATATCATTTGGAGGAAGATACTTATAGCCAGTCAGTTGTGATTGCTAAGTGTCATTGAGAGAGTAGAGCAGAAGATGTGAATGTACTAAGACAATCAATCATCAGTTGAAGATCTATGTGAAGAAGTAGAGAGTATATTCTATTCATTGGAACTGATCAAGACAGCAGGCTTACTTTCCATTTCACAAAGATCTAGATATAGTGTGTATATGTTATGCAGAAGGTTGTAACCTTCACCTTTTGAGCAGTGTGCTCCCGGAGAGTATGTCCTCACCTCTAACAAGTTTATTTGTAAAAGACTCCTAATAGGGTTTGACCTTTGACCAAGTCACTCTACTTCATGCATTTTAAAGATCAAATCCTAACAGGGTTGTAAGATCTTCTAATAGGGATCATTATACTCTAGTGTAGTTTATAATGGGTGCTAATTCCCACTAGGGTTTTTACCTATTTGGGTTTCCCCGTAACCAAAATTATGGTGTTGTGTTAAGTGTTATCTTATCGTTTTTATGCTTAATGTTATTTTGTACTTAATTGGATAAAGAATTATATCTTGAAGATAACTAATTCACCCCCCCCCCTCTCAGTTATCTATTGGGACTATTCCTAACATCAGCAATGTTGAAAATAGGTGATATATCCATGTCATCAGGTAACTTAATCTCATAAGCATTTCCACTATCAAATTTCTTCAAAATCTTGCAAGGACCAAACTTATTCATTTTCAGCTTCCCATATATTCCAACAAGAAATTTGTCTTTCTTCAAATGAACCATTACTTCATCATCGACTGAAAAAGTCTTATGTCTTCTAGATCTATTGGCTCTGTCTTTGTATTTTTGATTACTTTTCCCCAACTTATGTTTCACATCTTTATGCAATCTCTTCATGTACTCAACAAACTTTACTCCTTTAGCACTTCTCTTTCCTTCATCAACAATATCCCTCAAATCTGATATACCTCTTAGTTGTATGCCATTTACAATCTAAAAAGGTGGTTTTTCAGTACTCCTATTCACTAAATTATTGTGTGCAAACTCTTCTTGTGCTAACACAAAATCTCAATTACTCGGTGTGTCTCCAACTAAACATCTCAAAAGATTTTCCAAGCTTCTATTCACAACTTTTGTCTATCCATCGATCTGTGGGTGAAATGTAGAACTATATTTCAACTCAATGCCAAACTTTCTCCAAAGGGTCTTCCAAAAGTATCCAAAAAATTTACTGTCTCAATCAGAGATGATACTCCTCAGTAATCCATGCAATCTGACAATTTCCTTAAAGAAAATATATGTTATATGTACTACATCTAATGTCTTTCTACAAGGTATAAAATGTGCCATTTTAGAAAATCTATCCACAACAATAAATATAGAATCATTACTTCTTACTGTCTTCAGTAAGCCAAGAAAAAAATCCATACTAATATCAATCCAAGGTTTCTCAAGAGCAAAAATCGGTGTATACAATCTAGTATTCTGACTTACTCCTTTTGCAACTTGACAAATTCCACAACTTTTCACAAATTAATGAACATCCTTATGCAACTGCGGCCAAAAGTATTTATCCTTAAGAAAATTCAATGTCTTGTCAACACCAAAGTGTCCAGCCAAACCACTACTATGTTTCTCCTTTATCATATTAGTTCTCATTGATCCTCTCGGTATACACAACTAAATACCTTTAAACAACATACCTTTTGAATGAAATATTATTCCCATTTAGTACTCGGTTGATCTTGAATAGGTGCTCTACACTTTCTCTATGGCTTAGAAAAATCAAGATCAAATTCATAAGAATCTCTCATGTCATCCAAACCAAGAACTTCAATTTTCATATCGATCATCAAAGATCTTCTTCTACTCAATGCATCTACAACTCGGTTAGTGACTCCACTCTTATGCTTTATCACAAATGTATAGCTCTACAAATATTCAACCCATTTCATATGTCTCTGATTCAACTTATTCTGACTACCCAAATACTATAAAGCTTTATGATCAATATACAACACAAATTCACTCAATATCAAATAATGTCTCCATTTCTTTAGTGCTTGAACAATAGCATAGAATTCTTGATCATACACAGAGTATTTCCTTTTTGCATCATTCAACTTTTCACTAAAGAAAGAAACATGTTTACCTTCTTGACTAAACATAGCTCCTATTGCACTTCCACTTGCATCACATTCCACTTGAAATACCTTATTGAAATCAGGCAATGCCAACACAGGCAATTCAACAACCTTCTGCTTCAGAGTCTTAAAACTTTTATTAGCTCCATGTGTCCACTTGAATTATCTTTTATCTTCTCTCATAGTCGTAGTCATAGCATTACAAATTGAACTAAAATTTATAATGAACTTTCAGTAAAAACTTTCCAAACCATGAAATGATCTTACCTCACTAGCATTCTCAAGTGTAGGCCAATTTAAAATAGCTTCAACCTTTTCAGGAGCCATCTTCAAACCATCAGCTGAAATCATGAATCCCAAATACATAATATCCTCTTTCATGAAAGAACAATTTTTAGATTTTTCAACAAATTTTCTTCTTTCAACCTCTGCAATACTTGTTTAACATGCAACAAATGTTCTTCTCTAGTCTTACTGAATATCAAAATATCATCTAGGTATACAATCATAAATTTACCTAAGAATTTCTTCAAAACTTCATTCATCAACCTCATAAAAGTACTTGGTGCATTAGTTAAACCAAAAGGCATAACCAACCACTCATACAAACCTTATTTTGTCTTAAAAGTAGTCTTCCACTCATCACCTTCTCTAATTCTAATCTGATGATACCCACTTTTCAAATCAATTTTGGTAAAATACTTTGCTCTGGTCAAACTATCCATTATATAATCCATTCTCAGTATAGGAAACCTATATTTCACTATTATCTTGTTGATTTCTCTAGAATCAGTACACATTCTCCATTCTCCATTCTTCTTAGGTGCCAATACAGTAGGTACTACACAAGGACTCAAACTTTCTTAGATCAAACCTTTTCTAACAGTTCTTGAATCTGTTGGTTTAATTCCTAATTCTCAATAGGTGTCAACCGATGTGGTGCCTTATTCAGTAAACTAGCTCCAGGGATTAGATCCATGCAATGATCAATGCTTCTCTTCAGTGGAAAATCATCAAGTACATTATCATAAATGATCTCACTATAATCAGTGAGTAACTTATCAATCTCCTCAGGGATGCTATCTTTATTTTCTTACTCGGCTTGTTAGGAATCATAGCAAAACATACATCATTCTTCTTCAAATCCTTAACAAACTTTCTTCCTTCCATCAAGAAAACTTTCACAAATGTACAAACATTACTAATAGGTTCTTCAATCAAAGGTAAAAAGATTTATCTTCTCCCATTAGCCCAAACAGTATATTTATGCAATCTTCCATCATATATAGTATGTCTATCATATTTCCAAGGTCTACCCAACAAAATATGACAACAATCCATAGGCATGATATCACATAATACCTTATCATAGTACTTTCCAATTTTCAAATTCACATAACATTGTTCACTTACCAAGAGTGTATGCACATCTTTGATCCATGAAATCTGATAGGGCTTTGGTTGTTCCAACCTTGTCAACTGTAATTTTGTCACCATTTCCTCAAATGCCAAGTTCTTCATGCTTCCACTATCAATGATTGCCTTCTAAACTTCATCAAAAACTCTACGTCTAGTCTTGAATAAAATTTTCCTTATCGTATCTTCTTTATTGCTTTCACTCCAAAGTGTTCTCCCTACCATCAAGTTCTTTTCCTTCTCAGGTTCATTCAGTGACTCTTCTTGCACCAAAGAATTTCTACTGCTACCGACCTTCTTACTTGCATGTGTACACTTAAATGATCTATGTCCTTCTTCTCCACAATTGTAAGAAGTTCTTTAGAAACCACCTCTGTTATAACCACCTTGGTAGTTATTGCCTCTTCCTCTAGATGAACTTTCACCTTTCCACTCGATCTTTCCTTTATCCAGATTTGTCTTTTCTGGTTCAGATATGCTATTTTCACCAAAATATCTACCTCTTCCTATAGGGAATCTACCACCTCTACCTCTTTGTCTTTTCTCATGTCTCTTGTTCAATTTCTCCTCATCTTTCAATGCAAATCGATAAGCTTCTTCAATGCTCTCCAATTTAACCAAACTAATTTCTTCTTGGATGGAAACTCTCAGTACATTTAGGTACCTAGAAATTCTTTCCACATCATCTTCATCATGTCTAGATTTGAAATCTAATCTATAGAATTCCTCAGTATTCTCTTTTACCGAGCTATCTTTCTACCTCAAACTTTGCATTCGCCTAGCTAGGTTAATCTGATAATCACAAGGTAATAACTTTCCTTTCAATTTATTCACTATTTTATTCCATACCTTAATTTTTTCTTTGCCTTTCCTCTTTCTGTCCAACTACAGATGTTCTCACCACAAGGATGCATGACTTTTCAACTTTGTGCTTGTAATTTTCACCTTCTTTTCCTCAGGGACATTTTCATACTCAAAGTACTTCTCCATCTTGCTGATCCATTCCACCAATTCATTAGAGTCCAATTTTCCACTATACTCAGGAGGATTAAAGTGTGGTGTAGACTTTAGATTTATCAAAGCCTTCAACAATCTTTCCTCACCTTGATCCATCATCGGTCCAGGTTCTACATCAACTTGTTCTTCCTCAATTTCATCATCACTAACATCTTCAAGATGTCTTCCTCTTCTTTGGGCTATTTCAAAAGCTTCTAATCTAGCAATAAGTTGTCTCAACTAGTCTACCAATCTTGGATTTGTATCTCACCTCCCATGAACCATCTTGAAACCCTCTATAATTGTAGGTTAGATCGTAATCTTCTACCCCACAACAAATCAACTAGGGTTTGATAAGAAGGAACCCTCAAATCTAGATTTGCAAACCTAGATCCAGATCTCACCTCGCTCTGATACCACTTGACACAAGGGAGGACAACAGTGAGGGGCCAAAGGCACACCCTAACTAGGTCCACCTTGCAGAGATCACACACAGAAGCAACAAACACACAAGTGAGAGAGAGAATGTAGATAGCTTTCATATATTTATTCTAATTGATTCATACATGTCAGGCTGTAAGGCCTTCCTAGTTTAGGCCAGATATTACAATTCAAGTACAAAAGTCCTCCAACATGCAAGGATCTGAAACAATCTATAATCTTCTATCTTCTGATGTTATGATTGATGTCCTAAAACTATAAATAAAGATTAAATTATATACAAGAGGCTACTGAACAAGTCGGCCTTTAGATCCACCATCAACAGAAAGAAAGACTAGATCTAGGTCCACATGCTTCCCAATGATAGATACCAGCATTAAATTTGTGACCATAATTAATTTCACAAGTCAGCCTCAACAGAAAACTAAAACAAACAACTCGGTAAGCAAGGATAACCGAGCGCTAGACAAACATCACCGAGCGCCAGGGAATTAACAGAGCACCAGAGAGATAACCGACCAAGTCAGTAAATAAAGGAGATCAAGCAACTATCGATCCAACTCAGTCAAAGTAGGAACCGAGCAACATAGGAAAACACAAACATGTTTTTTGTGACACAGGATTCCCAAGGACCCGAGATGCTCTTGCATCAATATTCTTAACCATATTCATTAATTTATCAATTTTATCCTCTTCCTTATTCTGCTTGGAAACTTTTAGATTAAACAACTTAGGATCATCTCTTTTAAAAATCCTTCTAGCATCCCTTCTGTCATTTTCAATAGTTATATCTATTTTAAATGCTTGTTGCAATGTGGGTGGCCTATGAGATCTTATCTCATAGTGAGTCTTGCTATCAAAACCACCTAAATAAAAATCAATCAAAAAAGAATCCACAAGTCTAACATCTCTGGGAATTCTATTTAAAACCTTATTAAATATTTTATTAAACTCCATCGCAAACGCATTTTTATTTTTATTTATGCTTTTTATCTCATGCCAAGGAAATGAGGTATCATTATGGTCTCCAAACTAATCCACAAACTAATTAACAAAATCCTGCCAACTGGAGATAGATCTATTTGGCAACCCTCTATACCATTCAGTTGCATCTTCTGTTAAAGATTCAAGAAAAAGCTTCATGAAGACATCCTAATTGTTTTCTTCTAAATATTTGATGTTATTTTTTAAGTTTATGCAATGCCACTTAGTAGATTCTAATCCATTTCCTGAAAACTTTAGAATGGAATTCCTTAATTTATTTCACCAAATTTGGAAATACCACTATACTAGTACAATCTAATTATATGTACCTTTCAATCACCATATGGGCTCTGACATTTATGTGATGCCTACCTTTATTGTTTATCCTAGGCCTTAAATTTTGATGATTATTATTTCTTTGACCTTGACCTCTTTGAATATTATCCTGTTGACCTCCATGGTTCTACTGTCTAGGATTTCCAGGATATTTATTTACATTATTTGGTTGTCTCCAATGCCCATCATCATTTCCCATCCTTTCTCTACCACCTTGTTCAAATAATGGGTTAGCATAGCCATTTTTTAAGATCTATTCACAATTTTTCTTGTGAATAGGATTGTATGTTGCGGCCCTGCCCTCAGGATTTCTTTCTCTATCCTCAATTCTCTCTTTATTTCACCTCTCAGTTCCTCTTCTACTCCCTGGTGGTGTAATAATTTGATCTCTGGTTATTCCCAACTTAGCTAGAATCTCATCAAGTTGTTCCCTTAGAACCTTGGTAGTCATCTTATTGGTTGAAGCAAGGTCAACAAACATACGAATGGCATCAATTATTCGTTGACATGATTCTTCATCTTCACCCTTGTCTAGATGGAAATTAAGTTCATTTTCATATGTACATAAAGGGTTTCTATTATCCTCTTCACTATTGTGATGACTGTATTGTGGATCATCTTCTTCATTGTGTTGTCTTCTTTCTATAAAATTATTAAATCCAACAAATTTTATATTTGAATCAGGTTTATTACCTCTCTATGAATGTGTATCCAAATCTAATTTAGTATGATCATCTGATCCTTTATGTAAGGACCTCCTACCCTACATGTATCTAATAGACACACTTCTATGGCTATCTCTTGTTCTTTTGACAAAAGACTGCATATATCACAATAGAGTCACCACCTCACTTCTGAGGAAATTTCTCCCTGCTAATTCTGAGTTCTTTTCTTCTAGTAGATTCTACACATATCAATTCTAGTCTGTGAAACAAGAATCTTTGGGTATCTTCACAATGAAAATTGTGAGAAACTCCCTAGAAAAGTTGCCAATCTATTGTGTGACTTAGATGGGGCAAATTGAAACTATCCAATCTTCAGAAAATTAACGCTAGAGCTTCTAGGTAAACTTCAACAATATTTTATGAACAAGTCCCTAGCAGAGTTTCCAATCTATTGGTTCTCAAATCAATAGATTAGATTTCCTATGGACTTTCAAATCCAATGTTGGGAAACCCAAGTGATTTGGCCAACTAACAAGTTTCAACCAAAGGTAAGGTTGGAAATTTTGCAATTATGGCTCTGCGGGACCAAGGCTAGTGAGACTGTACCTCAATCTTTATCTGTTGTTTGGAGGTTTTTTATAGCAGATATTATAATGTATAAGAACTTAGGTGATCTCTCAAGATGACAATTGAAATTCTTGAGAATGATCAAATTGTTAATGCCACAACAATTTGGTGTCTGAAAACTATAAAAAGTTCTTAGAGAGATTATTTAGTAAAAGTTTGTTAATATGTAAAAATAAAAATCTTGCAAATTATATGTATGACATGTCTATTGGATTTTCTCTGAAAATATCTGATTCCTTATTTTAAAATAATAATTAGACCAGTGTCTTTCTTACTCATTAGTTCTTTATCATTTCAATTAATATATCCTATGTATAACCTTTGAGAGGGTTTTAAAAAACTTATTTCTAAAATAAGCCTATCACTTCAAAAGCTTTCAATATAAATTACAATTTGAAAATAAATTTGCGGTTAGTTTTATTGAGTTTAACACTAGATCTAACCACTAAAATAGAAAGAAATTTGATATCCAATCTTTCTAACTAATGATCAAACTTAAGATTAAATTCATATTATAATATTATATGAAATACACATTGAAGAAATCTAAGAGATTTATCAAAGAAACTAATCAATTAACTAAATAAATTGAACCAATCAGAGAAATGTGAAAACCATATGATCATTATATTAAAGTTAAAACAAGGCTACCGACCAACAGTATCACTAGATCGTTCTCAGCATTGAACATCTTCAAAAAATAAAATACAAATCAATATTGTCTATGTGTATATTTTTTGTGTATCTTATCCTCTCTTTTCTTTCTGAGATCCTCATTTATAGAAGATTCAGTTACAAAATGAAAGGGTGCAACCTTTCATGAAAATGCAATATTGAACTAATTCAACCATTTATAACTAAATATAACTATTTGAGATTTGAAATATGAATAAATGGGGATTAATCTCCCAGAAGTTTCAACGCATTCAATGACATGTTGTAAATACTCCGAGGAAGCATGTGTGTTTGCATTGTCAATGATATTTTGCACCATGAACTTGAGTGCAATGGATTTCTCCATGTGCACCAATGTCTCCTTCAATTCAAAATTGGCACTTTGAATGACACTAAAGGAAACATCAAGTACTGTGTGGCATTCTATAACCCATTTTTCCTTGTCCATCATCTCTCACTTGTTCAAAAATAGTGATAGTCCCTCCTTGATAAGCTTTCTAAAATATTCAAATTCAGTCTTTAAATATTCACCAAACTGATCATGCATTTTAATCCTACCTTTTCTTTCATCAATCAGTGTGGGGTTTGGATCCTCACTTATCATCCTTTCAAGCCTAAGCCTCAATCGATCATGAGTAATTGTGTTTTCATAATTTAGTCTATATGATTCCAGAATACACCTAGATGTTTTAACAAATTCCACAATCGACTTCTTAACATAAATATAATAGTATCATGTCTCATAATATACACTTGTCTCATCAATTTTATATTTTCCCCTGCCATTCTTCACATTTCTTTTTCCATTTTCTACTATCTGGTACTAGTAACATTGGAACTGATTGACCACCACTTTTGAAACTTTCTTCATACATAGCCTTATACTAGTCTTTTTCTGATGCAGTCAAGGATGGTGAATCCAATGAAGGACACTCCAAACCTTGCAGCCAATAGAATTACACAGTGGAATACTCAACACAATAGATAACACCACAAATGTTTCAAGTAATTTGCATTATCATGCCCGACTGTAAGGCCTTTCGGGTTAGGGCCAATTACAAAATAAAACAATTCTGCAAGATCCACAAATAGATCCAATACAATCTTAGCTATTTCAGCTCTGAAGGCAATCAGAAGTTGATGGAAACCCTAAGGCAGATCTAAAATTGAGCTCACAAGCCCCCAAGCAATATCCTTGTCTCCAAGTATGCAAACCCCTAGCTCTGCTACAAACAACTATCAAATATCAATCTGATCTACAAGATCAAGAACTTTTCCACCACTTCACCAACTTCAGCTTCAAAATCTTAGATCTGATTCACTAAGTCTTCAAGTTATGAACTTCTATTTTCCTTCATGATCTCCCCTAAACATCTACCCAAACATCGTATAAATACTAATCATCAGCCACAAGTTGGCAAGATGAAACCTTTAACTCCCCAAAACAAATAATTAAATGCCATACAAGTCAGCTTACAAATGTATGCAAACATTTAATTCAGCATGTCGGCCCATAACAATGGCTACCAACAATAAATTTACCAAGTCAGCTCAACAAATCACACAGAACTACAGTCGGTAAACCAAAACTACCAAGTGACAGTAAATTAACCAAGCAAGCCAAGCATCACTGAGCACCAGTGTCGACCGAGCACCACAGGCATGACCGAGTAACACTTTCATCGAGCATCAGAGACTGTCGAGTTCCTTCAGTGACCGAGCTTCCTTCAATGACCGAGACTGTTGGTCAAGGCTACAACTGAGTAACACCGACCAAAATACAAACACTCCATGCAATTTCACCGAGGACAAGAATGCCCCTACCTTAACCTTGGATGCCCCTGCATCACTTTCCCTAATCAATTTTTTAATTTGTGCCTCATTTTACTTGGAAAGGTCCACACCAATACTTTTTGTAACCATAGGATATATTTCCCCAACCTTCAATCTCATCATATGGCCAAATGCCTTATCAACATCAACAATTTGTGGTCTCTCATGTGGAGGATATAGATCCCATAATAATATAGTTTTCTCTTCTTCAACAAACGTTGACCCAATAAACACATCATGGACACCTTGTACATCTACTTTAAACTCTTTGTTCTCATAACTAAGCATATTATCAAAGATAAATGAGGCACTCAAATCCCATCTTGGAAATGAAAGGACACCGACTTTTAATAACAATTGTTTTCCTCTTTCAGGAGTCATTACCTCCATTTCTGCTCTTATATCTTCCTTGAGCTTCAATAGTAATTTTGCTTCATTATCAAGAGTTATCAATAGAATAGAGTCTTTGAGCCTCGTCCCCCTGAAATTATATAAAAATGTGGCAAATTCTTTTTGACTTGATGAATTTATCATCTAAAACAAATGCATTAGATTCATCCAACCTAGCATCTCTGTGAATGTCTCATTTAGTGATAATCCTTTCAATTCCCATAAGGTTTTTCCTGTTGCTCAATTTCATAGTGTCTTGAAATCACATCATCAACAACTTCCTCCTCTCAGTCATGACCCTCTACCATAAACTGTGCCATCTCTTGTCTCTTTTCCATTAATCTCCTATTATACTCATCAACCACCCATTGAGCTTCATCCTCCTCCATGTTTATAAACAAATCTTCTGCCTCAAGAGATACATGGGGATAATCTCCTAAATGATGTTTCTTCTTAGATGCATGAATATATCCTTCGGGATCATAGTTTTTTTTGGAAATTATGATGCAACATATGAAATTCATCTTTCAATTTTTTATCAATCATTTCATAGGTGTTTGTTGATACAATGGTGAGGTCTCCAAAAAAAAGTGTACCAGGGAGAAAGGTTTGCTTCTTCTAAGCACCTCCAAAATGTTTATTGCTTGAATAACTCATTCTCCTAACAATTTTTAAATATGCAATTCTATCTAGAATAGGTTTCAGTAATCTATATGGAGCATCTTCAAAACCATAAATTCTAAAACATGTGGATTCATTATACACATACCAGTCACCCCAATTGTGGTCAACAACTTTCCTTGGATCAAAGTCCTTAGGCCTCAAGAATCTCCTAATTTCTTTTGAGACTGACTGATCATAGGGGTATCCAAATAGATGATAAATTGGTATGACAATTAATTCCTCAAACTTGACATAATCTAAATATTCATACCTGGAATCCCAAAAATATGTCCATAATTGTATAGCTTGGTTTCCTCCTTCCTTGTTTTATACATTCAGTTTCAATTGATCTAGCCAAATACCCTTTTCTATCCATAGAAGAACACTATGTGAATTAGAAATAAATAGTGCTTAAAAGTTGTAATTTCATTATCTTTGAAATAAATAAAACTATCATGAAGGAATTTTTCAAGATATGTGGCATAATCATAGGACCTCGGCTCATACATTTGTACATCTACTGCTAAAACTATAGGACCTACATTCATCAAGTCTGGAATCTCAATTCCTCCCAA
Organism: Chamaecyparis obtusa; assembly: GCA_027943335.1. Lineage (NCBI taxonomy): Eukaryota > Viridiplantae > Streptophyta > Pinopsida > Cupressales > Cupressaceae > Chamaecyparis > Chamaecyparis obtusa. The sequence goes on along the minus strand of BSBK01002650.1, from coordinate 861,356 downwards.
TTGTCCACACAACATATATGTGATCTCAAAATAGGGTTTGAATAAAATGACATTGAAAGGAGGTCCATCCTCATCAGTTAAGGCACCATGCTCCCTTTTGTGCATTGGTAATTTCCACACTTTTTAAGCAGTATCAGCTATTAGATATTCATCCTCCAATTATGTGAAAGATGTTGGCAATTTGGCTGATTTGATTACATAGATGTTGTCATTATGGAAACATATGATCTACATGAAGATCACACAAGTCGGAGACCTAGTATGTCAGAGCACAATGTGAAATTGTCTAAGTATGAGACAATGTTTTTACCAGTGAACCTAGAGATAGTTTTTGTTTACGATGTTGATTGGAGTACTTTCAGTGCTTGTGCACTTGAACATAGACTCTATGATGACTATTGAAGACTCATCTCAGAGTGCAAGTCAATACAGCATGTACGAAAGAAGTTATGACAGTTTTACCAAAGACAGTGTCAAGCCGATAGGACAGTATATGAAGACAGAATTGGTAAAGAGTTAAGAGATTATTTTGTTTATCAAAATAATGACTTAACAATATAAAGGGATGAAATCCTAGATGTTAACCCTTGGATAAAGTTATTTTTAATATGATAGCCAACTAGAAAGTTATTAATCCTAATAACTTGTATAAATGTAATTGTAAATTGTAAGAAGGATATGATGAAGGAACAAATGTATGTAATAGCGATAGTGAAAGAGAAGCGAAAAGATATTGATGAAAGAAGTATAAGGTTATGTACCTTGACCTAATTTTGTAATCAGTGTATATTGTGCATTACTTGTTTGGGCAGTGGGCTCATCTGGTAATCACATTTTGTACTACCAACTCCTAACAGGGTTGAGGCTTCTAACAAGGCCTATAGTCCCTTAATCAGGACTGAGACACTATATGCATGTAATAGACTCCTAACAGGGTCAACATCCTTAACAAGATACTTTTGATTAGTGGATCTTTGTGGGTACCATCCCCACCGGAGTTTTCCCTTGGCCAGGGTTTCCTCGAGAACAAATAATGTGTTATGAGTTCTTTAGTTTTATTGCTATGCATGTTGTTTAGCTTCTTATGTTATGCATGTGTAAAGATAATCTGTTATATCCATAATTGGGAAAAAGATAAAGTTTTTAAAATACTAATTCACCCCCCCCCCCTCTCACTATTCCCTATTTCTAACAAAAGAAAGCTTCTTTGTAAAACCTAGAGCTAGGCTAAAAACCTCTTCAATGGTCTCTGCAAAAATCTTCATGAATACTTCTCCAGTCCTTTCAAAGATACACCTTTCTGCTGGCTTATAATTTTCAATCAACAATTCCAACACTTTGATATTAACAAACACATTTGGGATAGTCAATTTACCCAGATTCATCTCCCAAGGGTTACTCAGAGGAATATTCTTATCTCTCCTAAGGTAATGAAACAAAAATAAGTCGTATCCTCTTATTCTTGTCCAAACATCACCCACCTCCTTGTATTTATCCTCTAATTTATCTTTGTCAGGCAAATTTAACTTCGAACATCTCAACCTCAGCCTTGGAACCTACATTTTCTATATCAAATCCTAGTTTAACCTTTTGGGAGGAGGCTCATCTTCTATTTTCTGCTTCTTCCCTTTTGTCTCTGTGCTTTCCTTGGTCTTTCTCTTTTCAAATGATTTTGATGCCTCTATTTTCTACAAATTCCTTACTTCTTTGTTCTTCCTTCATGTCCAAGATCTCTTTGCAGTTGCTTATACTTAGTCGAATTGCAAATGCAATGAAATGATTTCCTTCATACTATCTTAAAATCCCCCAAAGCATATATTTAATACTAATTATTCTTGGGATTTTAAATGATCTAATAGCGGGATTTTATCACTTTAGATCATCTTGACGAGAATTTTCCCTTGGCGCCATCGGTATAACCATCTTCTTTCCATCCCAAAATTGTGCTTACTATCTATAAAACTGATATATATAATCTCGATGCCTTCGTCAGGTATTGAAATAACCTAATATCTCTTTGGTCATTTCTTTATGTTATCGCAATGATCAGCATAATATACTCTGACTGCCTCATCGGTGATCGGACTAGCATTTTTCTAGTTTCTTTGCTTGCTTTGGTTACTCTAATCGTATATTTTATTGCCATATGTTATATTGATTATTTCATTAGGGATCATTGTAATGCATAATTCTCTTTGCCGATGTCATACAATACTCCAATGAATCATATCGACAAGAATAATGCCACTGGAACCATCAGGTATTAGTATGTCCTAAAATAACTCATCCTGACTACTTTTCCTTACATCGATAGTATGATCGGTATAATCGATTTAGATAATGTATTAACTTTGTTTGATCATTCCCATCAATGATGCTTCTCTGATACTCCTTCGGTTTTGATTTTACCTTTTATCAGCCAAAACAATAGTGATATAAACATCATGTATCGATATAGAACTCTTCCTTTTGTTACTTGGATACATTTCATCAGTAACAAATACATTGATAGTATCATCAGGTATCAGCAGGACATAAAGCACTTTGCATAGCTAATATCTTTTACACCGATGGAGTTATCGACATGATGCATACTGATATATCTCACTCCTAAATTTACTTTATCGGACAAAGCTATTCTGATAGTTTTCTTGTTAATGTATTATTCATTACTTATCAACCAATGTTATCCTGATATCACTTATTTGGATTTCCTTTGCTTGAGAGGATAATGATAATGGACCAAATGGATTTTTGTATACCAGAGCTACTTGATGGACCCTTTTTCCACCCTTTGGATTGTTTATAATGTTGTTTTTCAAGCTCATGTTTGACAATCCTTCTACCCCGCACACAAACATCAACACTAACTATTCTCATAGACAAAAACTTGTAAAATTTTCCATATGGAGTATGAATCATTTTGCCAAAAAATTAAGTGTCAATAGATTACACTAAATTGATCTCCAATATTGTACTAGTATCAAAATAAGATAAATCTATAAGAGTTTACATAGATTTTAGAGATCACAATAAAGCATTTCCTAAAGATAATTTTCCTCTACCAAACATAGATATGATAATAGACTTCATAATATACTAAGAAATGCTATCACTCATGGTCGATTTCCCTAGATACAACCAAATCAAGATAGCATCATAAAACCAAGAGAAAACAATATTTTCTTGTCCATAGGACACCTATTATTGGAATGTTATGCCTTTTGGGCTTAAGAATGTCAAGGCTACTTATTAGTGGGCAATGACAACAATCTTCCATGATTTGATGCACATGAACATGGAGGATTATCTAGATGATACATTAGGGAAATTGTTAAAGTTTTAGGTGACTCTACAACACCCACAGGATCAAATGCAAGACCAAGATAACTTACACAAGATATTGGAAAGATAATTGCATTAAGATGAAAGAATGATATTATTGATAATGGACTTGATACAAATGTACATAATAGGCCTCCTTATATAGGAAAGGTGATAAGAGACAATGATAAGAAGTTGATAAGCTATCACCTATGCAAGGTGTAATCACATGTCCACAAAAGGTGGATCATCCTCCATTATGAAATGAATTATGTGCCATGATGAGGATGATAATGTGATATGTGCACTAAAGGTGGATCTCACACCTAAAGTGGAATTTATCCTACACCATGTGCTTAATTGAGGTGCAAACTCCTAGGTGTCTCAATGACAAACTACAACACAATGCATTATCCTAAGTAAGATTAAGTAAAGTGTAATTAGGAATATTTAATTACACCAACACCCCCCCCTTAAGTGCAACTTAGGGGAATGCACTTAAACTCACAATGAAAGATGGGTCTTAGCTACTAGGTTATGTTAGGTACCCATGTACAATATGCAATGCAATACATGAAATGCAATCTCTCATAAACCAGAGAAAGAGAGAAAACCTCATGGGAAAAACCCTCCCCCAAAAAGAGAGATGAAAACACAAGATGCATGGATGGATGGAGTACTCAAGACCCCCCAAGGACTACATACATCATGGATATACAAAGCATTATCCCCCCATAAGAAGGATAGTTGGAGATATGATAAACTCCTCATAATGAAGAAGCTCCCATGTTGATAAAGAGTACCTACAAAGAAAATATAATCCAATACCTATAAGAGACATGTCTCCCCTTAGGAATAAATAGATGAAGGTCTACATGAATGCATTTTTTAAGACTAAATAGGTCTCTCCAAGATTAAGGAATCTATCACATCATGTGAAAAACCAAGTGAAGGAGAAGAATCATGAATACCAATCTCCAAAGAAGGTGAAGAAGTATCTCCAACTATGATACTATCATCAAAGAGAAGAGGAAACCCCTCAGCTATGTCTTCCAAATCTTCATTATGAGAATTAACAACAAATGTTGAAAAGGTGTCTAAGTAGTCATCACATTTTGCAAGATCTAAAGCACTATGATCATAATATTGAATAGTAGAGCCCATTTCTAAAGAAGCAGGAGGTGGAGGAGTAGGAAGCTCAACACTTGTCTCAACAAAAAAATGATTCAAGTGTCCAAAGTTCTCCTCACATACATAATTCACCCTTAGTAAAGGGGTGTGTACATCATGAATATCATCATCATCATCAGCAAAAAAATGTGAAAAATAATACAAGCCCCTGATGTATGATCAACAACTCCCATAGCTATAACATCTCTAGTCTCCATGGCCATAATGTAGACATAATCATAAGTGAACTCAACAATTTTACCTTGTTCCCCATGAGTAATTTGGTAAATAGAAAGGAGACTAGTCATCAAGGATGGTACACAAAGATCATCATTAAATGTCCCTTCTCTCATAGGAATAGAATCGTTCCCACAAACCCTCATGTATGTGTTGTTACCCATAAATATAATAGGAGGATTACAAGGCTCAATAGAAGAAAAAATATCCATAGAAGATGCCAAATGATGCGATGCACCTGAGTCAAGAAGCCATTTACCTTGCTTAGGATATGTGGAAGCAAAAAGTGCTTGTCCTTTACCTTTATCCTTGGATAATGATGAAGATGTATAAGTTGCCAAATGTATAGAAGAAGGAGTAGACACTGATGAGGCAACTTAATATTATTCTTTTCAAGAATATGAGTGAACTCATCAATCCTATTGTGAAAACATTTATGCTCATCATGTGCTAGAATTTTACAATATGCACATTTTTCCCTCTTTCTTCTAGATGATTCCTCTCTTCAAGAGGACTTGGATTCAAAATTGTTTTTTGAATGAGATTCATTCCCTTTGTCATAAGGCATAGGATCCTCATGTTTCTTCTTTCCTTTGAAGTGGAGTCATTTGCAAGAAATGCATGATGTATTGAAGGCTTCAATTGACACATGTATGTCAACTTTTCTTGTTCCCTTGTGAGTTGAGCTATAAATTCATCAAAAGAAGGCAATTTGTATGCACTACCAAGAGCATCCATAGTATCATAGAATGTAGAAACAAAGATTGAATATTCAAGACCTAGCTTGGAAATAATAGAAAATATCAATTGTTCATCCCCTTTAGTAATGCCACAAGTAGAAAGCTCCAATCTAATAGAATTGAACTTAGAGAAAAAGTATTAAATATTGTCAAAATCACTAGGATTTAGACCTATGAGCTCATTCTCTAATCTGAATTGTCTTATTCTATCAGGTTTACCAAAGAGTCCCTCCAAGATTACCCAAGCATCATGAGGATGTATGCAAGATGCAATATGAAATAGAAAATCACGAGAGATGGATGATCTAAAAGAGCCAAGTTCTTTATCCCTTCAATCAAATCATTTTCTCCTTTTTGCAACACATGTAACTGGTTCTTGATCCTACCCAAGAGTCATTCTAAGCAATCGAATACTTAACAATTGATCAGATACAGATTCTTTCCATTCATGGTAGTTATATGGAGTGAGGATTTTGACTTTTGAAAAGTCCATAATGCAACCAAATAATGACTGATAATAACTGATAACTTCTTTAAATTACTGATGCGCGCAAATTAGAAAATTGAAATCCAAGGATTAACCAAGTGCAAATATAGCCCCAAAATGGCCTATTTCTAAAAGTGATATTTTTACCCCAAATCACTGAAATCTAATTGCAGATTTGGAAAGTAGACAAAAAACCATGCACGTTCAAAAAAAAAACCTAAAAATGTTATTTTATGTGCCCAAACAAAGCCCTGGAAGTTGCAGAATTAAGGAATAGATAGGAACAGTCATGAAAATCTATAATTTCTAGTTAATCTGGTAACCAAAATGTAAAAATAATGCCACCACTAGAAACTTAGGAAATTCTACCCCAAATCAAAAAAAATGCTTGAAAAAAGGATCAAAATTGAGCAAGATATGGGGATTTGAAGTTAGACTACAAAACTAAAAACACCAATGGTGAAGACAAGAAAACTCAAACCAATGATAATTTTAACAAACCATGTGATTAAATTTGAGGGTCATATGACCATCACCACAAAATAGAAAATCTATCACGTTTGACATCCAAACGGACATCAATTTTAAGACAGTGAAAGTGGATGCGTGGCAAAAAAATGTTAATCTTGGTTGATCTGGCACTGATGTGTCTGTATAGATTGTTGATAGGGCATATGAGGTGGTGGTGGTGGTGTGGCAACTGGGTCATACGTCATGTATTGATTGGTGCTTTGTCTCTAGACAAGGTGAGCTCTAAGTGGTTCACGCGCTGCTTGTGTGGCCTTGTTTCCAAGTGCCACGTGGAACTTCTCCACAAGGTGGCGAGCTGAGCGGACCGCTACCATAGCCAGTCACAATGTGAGGTGATGGTGGTGATCTACCTTGGGATGACACGTTTGGTGGGTCTCAGGCCTATTAGTCCCACATTGTTAGTGTTGGGGGTTTAAACCCTCTTTTTATATGTAGGCCGACAAATATGTAAACAAAGAACTGTGTTGGCTTGTTGATGTCGCTAGACAATGAGGAAGTCTTCAGCTGGTGATGAGATGACATTGTTTGTTTATTAGGGACCAAGATCTAACAGTCCAGTCTACAATGTACGACCTTTGAAGAAAAATTATAGTATTCTGATAAAGTAATTTAGGGGTCGTACCAACCCCAAAGAATTTGCAAAAGATATTCAAAAAGAAAATAAATTCTATGAATAAAGAGAATAAAAAATAATATATTTTTTTAATCAAATTGTACCACAAAGGAGCAGATCGGGTTGTACGGCTCAGTTTGCAAAAATAATTGCCCCAATTTTGACTTTTGCTGAATATAGGCAAATTTATAGTCATTTTTTACCAAAATAGCCTCTTGGACGTAATGACAATGTCAAAATTGCAAAATTTTGCACCCATAATTAGATCAAGCCAAGATTTTACTTCTTGAGAAGAGGTCTTCACACCTAGAGATCTCTGATACCATTTTAGAGTTTTAGGTGACTCTACAACACCCCCAAGATCAAATGTAAGACCAAGATAACTTTCAAAATAGATTGGCAAGATAATTGAATTAAGATGTTATGTGTGTGAATTTTGTACCTAGCTGTAGATACAACACTTCAGTAAAACATTAGAGGTTAGCAAAAACCAAAATCTACAATGAAATGGAAACTAAACTAACCAGGCGATTTACTTCCTTCTATTAGATGTGAGTATGATACTCTCAGATCAGACTGAGATCAATGATAATGCAATAGCTAAACGAAGTATTTGAATGCAAAAATATGAAAGACTTATGAATGCAGATTAAGCTATATTTTTTTGGATTTTCTATGCAATAATATAAAAAACTGTATGAAATTAATCTAGAATGATTGAAATGGAATGCAGTTTTAATCTAAGAATGATATGAAGAGGAAATCTATGATATGAAACTATGCAAAGATTATGATCAACTATGAAAGATCTCACAAATCACCTATCACAAGTGCTCAATCCTTCAATCGCCAATTCGCCAGAGTAATTGTGCAAATTTGAGTGTTGATAATTATAAAGAGATAAGCCTTGTTTTTATAGAAATCCAAGGCTTTGAGGATGCAAGAGAAAAACCATAAATCACTCTTGATAAACTCAGGTTGATTTTTGAGTTATTAGGAAATAAGAGATAATTAACTCACAAAAACCATGCAAAAGTAGTTTTTAATTCAAAATAGAGTTTAGATAAAATTTCAACTCATCATCAAAAGTTGAGTTTCAATTTTAAAATTGATTGTTAATTTCTAGTTGATTGCTTTTCTGATTGTGCATGATTTAATTATAAATTAATTTAAAAATAAAGTGATTTATTCTCAACTTAACTGATTTTTTAATTAAAATAATTGATTTATGGGTTAATCAATTATTAAATCAAACTTTATTTAAAAATTGACAATTGACATTAATTAATTAAATAAAAATTTAATCAATTAGTCATGAGATTTTAGATTTATTGTCAAAATTAAATAATACAATTTAGGAATAATTTAATTATATTTAATTAAACAATTAAGTGGCAGTATTAAATCTAATTAATTAAATATTTAGAATATTCAATTAATCAAACTTTTAGGACAAATAGAATTTATCACCAAATAATTATTAAATTAAAGATAATTATGATAAATAGGAATATTGCTAGGAATATTCCCTGATGCAGAAATTAGGATAATCAATTAGGATTCGATAATGTGTAGATGTGCCTTAGGTTAGGACTTTGATGTCAATTTTGTTCGAATTTGAAGATGTAGGAGGTTAATGAACCTATAGCCCATTTTTGGGGTATTACATTTTGCCCCTCTTTGAATCACTGTGCAAAGCGTAGTGGTTCAAAGAATAGTCTCTATCTGATAAAGATGTTTGAAATCGAAACTGATTTGAAAGATTAACTGATTCCGAGATAGAAACTGATTGAAAGATTTAAAGATTCAAGATTTGAGATTTAGGTAAAGATAATGTTAACCATAACAACAATGAACCAATGATTATGAAAAGGTGTCAAAATGCCTGATTTTGAACCTTATGATTGTGAAGAAGTGAGTGACCGATTCCAAACCTCAATGTCCTTGTATGAATCATATTGGTATCACATCTTGAACCCATCAGTTACAAAGAACCAAGGAAATAACACTAATGAACCAATGGTTACGAAAAGCTAATATAGTTTACAAGATAGATTAGGATACCAAATTGATAAATCTGATATGCCCCAAGAGATGATAGATTTGCCCCAAGCGACGAGGACTTTAGATGAATCAGCAACTAGACATGGTTGTCTTGATCACTGAGAGAAAGATTGATTTGATAGAATTGAGAGTTACAGACTTTGAATGATGTGCAATACCATGCCCCCTTCAGGATAAAAATTGAAATCTAACAAGAAAAGTCAGCATTGAATAGTTTAGAAGCATGTTAATTGATTTGAGAATTGGTTATACATGTTGAAGAATGTGTTCTGCATCGTTTAGAGGTCTTGGAGACCAAGTTTAAGTAGGTTGAAATTCAAATAGTTTGATGTAAGATAATTAGTTAAGTTGAATTCTAAATTTCTGTGATGATTGAAGGTCGATTATGCAAGCAGTAGATCATCCTGGGTCTAAAATTTTTAAATTGTAATTTTTACAATATAAATGATCTTAGATTTTGATTTTGATCCCGAAAATGGGTTCAGAACGTCGAAATTAGCTATGGGTGCAATTTTCATGAAAAATGGAGCACTTTTGAAAATTAGGTCAAAAGTTATATAAAGGTCGGAAGGGTCATTTTCAATTCATTTTCACCATTGACCTTTGAAAACCTTGTGGAGCCCTATGAGCGAGAAAATGGAAAAAATGAAGGTACATGTGTCTTCTCACCATTTTGAGCGCAGCCGGAGGCATCAGAGACCTCAACAGTATGGACATTCAGTAGGTGGACCTCTGTGCCTCACTGAAAAGTTAATTTTTCTTTGTTTATAACATTTTTATCATATTTTTTGTATGTTTTCAATTTTGAATTTTTACATGCATCAAAACTCGTACAAGTATCCCTTTGGGCTCATACAACTTTTCAATTCTAGTTAGGTTGTCGTATCACTATCCCCCAAGACTCGTATGAGAGGGACCCAAGAGTCATACGACATTTCGTCAGGTCCCTCCTAACTCATACGAGGAGATATATAGTGTCATATCATCATAGTTTGTGGTATGGTAACTTAGGAAAACTCATACGAGTTTCAATGCTAGTCTGCTTTGTCGTTTGAAAAACAGTGAGCCCAAAACTCATTTCTAGGTCAAATTTTTGAATTTTCTGATCTTTTAGCCTGATTACTGAGTCTTTGAGATACCTTATGAAATAGTAAACTATTCAATTCCTACATTTGTAGCCTGTATTTCAACTAAATTACTGATAGGGTTCTCTATTTATATGTTGTGTAGGTCACATATCCTAATGTTCATGTGCGCATCTCACATCCTGCCACTCAGAGACTATGTTTCATTGCCTAATCCTATGAGAGTTCATCTTGCTTCATGCGGATTTGAGTATCTAATTCATTTACCCAAGATTAGGGTAAATCATGGACTATTGACCGCATTGATAGAGAGATTTTATTTTGAGACCCAGACTTTCCACTTGTTGACTTGGGAGATCACTGTGACACCAGAGGATGTATATTGTATACTGCGCATTCCCTTCCATTCAGGTCAGCGTCCAGAGTATGTGAGTTTGGGGAACTCTAGTTTACTAGCATTTAGACATCTTTTTGGAGATGATACATAGCTGACTGGTTCTATTTCCTGGGAGACTCTAGTACAACGCTATAGTCAGACCATATGTTAGAGTACATCCTTGCTGGGATGATAGGAGGTATTATCATGTCTGACCATTAGCAAACTGGTCTATTGATGGGTTGGGCCCCGATGGTGGCACGGTTGATGGCTACTCCTTCTGAGTTAGCTTGGGGTCAATGTTTATTAGCCCACATGTTCTCTAAGATGCATGAGGTAGTGTATCAGTAGAGGAAGTCTTTTGTTGCTGGTGCTTTAGTTCTATAGATCTGGGCATGGGAGCATATCCCCATTTTGAGACCAGTGTGTCATTCATAGCGATAGCCATAGGAGCCTGTTATTTATATTTATGATGGATATGTCATACAGGGTCGCATGGGCCATGTAGAGTTCTATAGATGGTGCCTTGATGACATGACATTTGTACGATGGAGGCCTTATGTAGATATTGAGCCTTGGCCTATTGCACAAGAACAATTTAGTTTCTTCTTCTAGAGCTATGTGTTGATTGGACGATCATCCTCTATACTTGAGCAATTAATTATTAACAAGGTGTGGCAATAGTATGGACGAGTGTAGGATGACCCTCAGGATTATGCCACTTACACTCAGATAGCTCATGAGCTTGGACTTGGATGGACCATGAGGCTTTCTTATGCCTTGTGTTCATAGGAGTACAGTGGTATTATTGGTAGGGACTGGAAGTACAGACCACAGGTTGTTGATGCTAGAGTGATAGATGGCTTTATATCATGGCTTGTAGATCACCCGATCTATAGGTTCTCTAATCCTACAGAGTTGATACCCTCCATGGAGGAGGCGATGGATGTTACTGGGGCTCCGATGAGATAGAGCCTGAGACCCACATGGGTTCCTATTTTGTACCCCACACCTCCAAGGCCTAGAGCGATGGCTCCTCTCCAGAGATCAGTAGGACAGATGAGGCCGCCTCGTCCCACTAGTTCTATAGTAGATAGGCATACAAGTTCACAAAGATGGACTAGGGGAGAGGGTGGTACTTTAGGTAGTGTTGGTACTACTAAGGAGGTACTTGCAGCAGAGCAGGTTGTAAGTGGTGATTCTGATCCATTACAGGAGGATATCGATTTTGATCTTGGTGTAGAGGTTAGATGCCATAAGGCACAGAGAGCCAAGGCCACAGAGTAGTCATATGATGATACTGATATGCCGATGGTAGATACTGATCCTAGTGTACCACTTACTCCATAAGAGGTTATGAGGAGGCTCAGATTACAAGTCAGGGACCTAAAGGTGTGTAGTGCTCACTGGGAGGAGAGGTTTCTAGAGGCAGATAGATAGCATGCTGAGCTTCATGGTGAGGTTCAGAGATTACAAGCAGAGGTTATTCATCAGACCTCCCGATCTTCCTATTATGTTTCTGCATACTATGTTTTTGTACCACTTGCTTAGAGAGTTCCTTTATACTCTCAGCATATGTTAGCATCAAAGGGAGCTAGGGCACCCAGAGCCAAGGCAGTGCCAGATGCACCACCACCACCTCCACCAAATGTAGAGGAGCATGCAGACAGCTGATCTGTTATTATATATTCTGATACTTTTGCTCTTTTGATGTTGATATTATTTTGACTTCTGATAGCTCACATGAGCTCATTCTTTTGTATACTATGTCAGTAGTGCACCCCTGACTATTTTGAGTTTATGATATATATATGAGATCAAGATTTTTGGTTGTGACTTCATTTGTACTTGTCATGTTTTGATTTTATGATGATATCATGTGATGTAAATGCCATGAGTAGAGTAGAATGTATGTATGGATTTATGCAATGCAATGGTTTCTTTCAAATGTATGAATGTTATGCAAATGTAATTGATTATGGAAAGTATATGTATGGAAATGTATGTAATGAAATATATAGAATGAATGATTATGAACATGTAATGTAAATGCAACGATACACATGATATGTTTTGCAGGTATTGATGAAGACAAGTACTCAGTCTTATGTCAAAAAGGATGTTTAACCTAGGATTACGACTACTCGCATTTTTGTGAGGAGACCTTCGTATGAGATTCAACTCTTCATTTTCAGTTTAAGTATAGTTTTTAGAAGGATTGTTGAAGATTTTCAAGAAATTTGTGAGATCATGCAAAGTGTAAAATGACATGCAAAATGAAATGCAACCTAAGACCTAGGACCTAGTCACTAATCATGTGTTGGTCATTTGTCATCATTGAGTTTTTTAGGTATCCAGATAAATCAATACAATGCCCACTACTCAGAAAACTATGAACATATAAATATCAATTTGTATGCACCAAAAATCAATACAACAGCCACCATCTAGACAACCATGGACATATGAATATTGATTTTGTTTACGGAACGTCAGATTAGATATAAGCACCAAGGAAAAAATACCAGGATGACCTGAATATCATGTCCATTTTAATATAGCAATTTGTATAAGCACCAAAACATAAACGTCATGATGACCAGAATATGCCTTGCATAACAAACACATCAAGCAGTCAAGAGATCATTCTAAATCCAATGTGAATTACCCATAGTGACCCTTTATCGTTCACATCCTTAAGTAAGATCGTGTTTCACAGTAGGAGTAAGAACTCACTCAAAAAGACAATAGTTAGATCAAACTTCCTTGAATTTTCTAGGTATCAATGGTCGAGGTACTCGTGGCCATCCAATTTGAGATAGAGGCTCTTACAGACGGATACCATTTCAATCCAAAATTTCCAAAGTTGTTAGATTTTCACATACCTGCAAAAGACAAAGAAAAGATTATGCCCCCAGTCATCACTCTCTAAATCCTATAAAGGACATCATCGAAGAGCTCGAAGGAACACAATATGCAAAAATCTCAATGTGAATCAGTAAGCATACAAGGAGATAAAAGCATGTAAAAAGAATAGATTATTTTCAATTTGTGTTGATATTTGATTTCGTTGTTGTAGATGCAAATCCTTTCTGGAGAGGAGACAGATAGACTAACTCAGATGTAGCTTCAAAGGACTTTGACTATATATGACATGTCTAAGATACATTGGAGGCCATAGGATATGATTGTGATTGCCCCCAAGTTTGAAACATTGATAGGATACAGATGCTTGAGTTGATTGGTGTACAGACTGACTTATTGAAAATAGGAATGGAAAAACAAATCAGGAAATATGTACAAACTAAAGCAAGACTGAAAGTTGGGAAAGACCAAGATTGCGCTGATAGATGGAGAATTTTGAACAAGTGGCGCCCATTTGCTTGGTTTTCACCATCTTGGCAGAGATTCTATTTTTGCTACCAAGGTGCCTGTTTCCAAGTTTTCACCAAGGCACTTTTTTTTTTTTTGTATTTTTCATTTTTTTCAATTTTTTTGTACTTTTGATATTTTTCAATTTTTTTGTGAATCATCAAGGCGCCTATTGCTAGGTTTTCACCAATATGTTCATTTTTTCAAGACTTTTTCCAATTTTAAAGATTTTTTTAAGACATTTTACCATACATTGAATGCCTTAGGCATAGAATTTCTTCAGATGGAGAACATTGATTAGTTCTTGGAACTGTTCTCCTTCAGTCATTAAGAGTTGATAGGAACTAGAACCAAAAGTAGTAGTGATTTCAAAGGGACCCAGCCAGTTGGGTTCAAACTTCCCCTTACGCTCTCTATGTGATTGATTTTTAGGATTCTCTCTCAAGACTAGATCGCCAACCTGAAATTCTCTATGTCTAACTTTCTTGTTGTAGCCTCTAGACATTATTTTCTGATATACTCTGAGATGAACATATGCTACTTATATGTGCTCATCTAGTAGTTCAAGTTCTTGCAATCTAGACACTCTGTAGTCATCATTAATTACTAGACCATGCATTCTGATTCTTAGTGATGGGATTTCAACCTCAATAGGCAATACTACTTCAGACCCATAAACTAAAGCGAATGGTGGAGCCCTAATGGGTGTTCTAATACTTGTTCTGTAGGCCCAAAGAGTTGGATTGATCATGAGATGCCAGTCTCTTCCTATTTTATTAATTGTTCGATGCAAGATTTTTAATAGATTCTTGTTTGAAGCCTCTACTTGTCCATTCCCTTGAGGATAGTAGATAGATGACCAATGTTGTGTTATCTTGAATTTGGCACATAGATCATCTAGGTCTTTGTTCTTGAATTGTCCACCATTATCTATGACTATAGAATGTGGAATACCATACCGGCATATGATGTAGTTCAAGATGAATAGAGATATTTGTTTTCCAATTTCTTGTGTTAAAGGGACTGCTTCTACCCATTTCATGAAATAATCTGTAGCTGTAATAATGTGAGTATTCCCATTAGAAGAATGGGGATGTATGGATCCAATAAGATCAAATGCCCATTGATGAAAAGGCCATTGTGTAGTGAAGGGAATCAGATCTCTCCCTGGAGCATAAATTAAGTTGCCATGCACTTGGCACTTTTGACAATTCTTAGCAAACTTGATAAACTCTTTCTCCATTTTCGGCCAATAGTACCCAGCCCTAATAAGTTTTCGGGCTAGTGTTAAACCATTTGAGTGTGACCCACAAATACCATCATGGACCTCTTCTAACACACGTTGAGACTCTTCCCACTCTAAACATCTAAGTAGCGCACCATCTAGACCTTGTTTGTATAGATCGTGACCAATAATGACATATTGGGAGGCATTATAGATAAGGTATCTCTTTTCATGATAGTTAAAGGTATCGGGAATGATTTGGTCTTTGAGATAGGAGAATAGGTTTTTATATCTGGATGAATCATGAACTATAATAGTGCAGATCATATGGGTATCAGGGGATTCATATGTAGGATAAGATAGTGCTTCCACTAGGAACTCATAGCGTAGCTTGTGTTCAGGCTACTGCAATAAAGTAGATAGCATTGCCATTGCATTGGCAGTCTTATTCTCTATTCTAGGTATTTTCTCAAATGTGATAGATATGAAATATTTCTTTAGATCATCTACCATTCTTTTGTATGGAATGAGCTTTTCATCCTTTGTTTGATACACATCATTGACTTGATGGATGACAAGTTGTGAGTCTCCATGAATGTGTAATTTTGTTACCCTCCACTCAATTGCTATTTTCATACCATTAAAAAGGGCTTCATATTCAACAATATTATTTGTAAAAGGAGATTTAATTCTGAATGCCTTAGGAATGGAGTATCCCTGAGGAGTGATAAACAAGATGCCTACTCCAGATCCATTCTGTGTATAGGAGCCATCAAAGAACAATTTCCATTCTCTAGAAAAAAGATTCATGATAGAGGAATCTAGAAATTCCATTTGCATTGGTGTGTCATCAAACAAAGGTGCATCTACTAATTGATCAGCAATAACTTGGCCTTTAATAGCTTTTCTTTCAACATATTCAATGTCAAATTCACTTAAGAGCATGACCCATTTGGCTAATCTACCCGTGAGGTCAACTTTGCTTAGTAGGTACTTTAGTGGATCAATCTTAGCTACTAAATGTGTGGTATGAGATAACATATAATGTCTCAATTTTTGTGATGCAAAGATCATAGCTAGACAAGCCTTTTCAATCATAGAATAATTCTTTTCATATGCTACCGATGTTCTACTGATATAGTATATTGCTCTTTCCTTCCTGTTCTCATCATGTTGTGCAAGCAATGCCCCCAGTGATGTATATGTAGCGGAGACATATAAGATCAAAGGCTTCCCTTTAATAGGAGGCATCAAGATAGGAGGATTTGATAGATATTTCTTGATATGATTAAAATTATTTTCACATTCCTCACTCCATGCAAAGGTCACACCTTTATGTAATGTCTTTGTAAAAGGTTGTGATATGTCTGTTAGCTAAGATATGAAGCGTCTTATAGATTGAACTCTCCCTTGCAATTTTCTCATTTGACTGATGTTCTTGGGAGGTTGCATCTCCATGATAGCTTTAACTTTTGCTAGATCTACTTCAATTCCTTTCTTTGAAACTATGTAGCCTAAAAGCTTGCCAAAAGTGACACCAAAAGCACACTTCTTAGGATTTAGTCTGAGACTAAATTTTTCCATTATATCTAGTATCTTGCTCAAATCATTTAGATGTTCAGATCTTGTCATAGATTTTTCTAAAGTATCATCAACATAATCCTCCATAGTTTGATGCATCATGTCATGAAAAATAGATGTCATAACTCTTTGATATGTAGCACCAGCATTCTTAAGTCCAAATGGCATGACATTCCAATAGAAGGTGCCCCATGCACATGTGAAAGTAGTTTTCTCTTGATCCTTTGGAGCAATTTTTATTTGATTATATCCAAAAAACCATCCATTAAAGAATACATCTCAAAGCCCACAGTCATGTCCACTATCATATCAATGTTAGGTAGTGGAAAATCATCCTTAGGGCATGCTTTGTTTACATCTCTAAAATATGTGCATACTCTTATTTATTTGTCTGGTTTTGACATGGGTACAATATTAGAGATCCATTCTGCATAATCAATAACTCAGATAAATCTAGCTTTTAGGAGTTTCTCTAATTCAGATTTTACCAAGAGTGCAACATGTGGATGCATCTTTCTCAATTTTTGTTTAACAGGTTTGACATTTGGAGCTATAGATAAATGGTGTATTATAAGATCAGGATCCAACCCTGGCATATCTAAATATTTCTATGCGAAGTTAATCTTCTTCTCTGTTAGGAATGTTGTAAATTTTTGCTTCTCTTCTTCTGATAAAGATTATGCTACATGAATCAACTGTGGTTCCTCTGTTGTTCCCAAGTTGATAGATTGAGTGGGCTCAATTAGAACTAGAGATCTATCTTGTAAATGACTTGGAAGGACATCAAATATCTCATCCATAGGCACCTCAGAGAGGTTTTCACCTTCAAATACATCTTTTATTTTTACTTTTGTAGGTTCTGAGACTGCCACAAAGTGGTTTTCACCCTCAAAACTCCTTTTCTTTTTATTCTTATTCTTATTTTTCTGACTAAGATACTTGATGTTTGACTCCGTCATGCTAACACTCAATTCACTATTGGAAGTCCTCATAGGCTCAACTACATTGAGATAGCAAGCAAGGGCATAGTCATTGGGAAAGGTATAAATACCTTGGCTCAGATTCGTAGAGGTTTGGTCAAGAAGTTCAGGATGTTGGATAGTCAAAGTGGTGAAAGATTGGGAAATAGTGTTTACGGATATGGATCTATCATCATTGGTCCTAACCTGATGCTCGAGTTCAAAGGTGATATTACAACTTAAGACATTCAATTTATGAATAGGCTTAATGTCATTGTGGGAGTCCACTTCAGCCATTGGTGGATTAGACTCGTTAGTTTCATCATTTTTCTCTAGACTTACATTGGGTTTAGGTGCATATTAGTGAATAACATCAATATGTTTTTCTGTGATAAGCTCATCTTCTTCTAGAATGGGTCCCCATTCATAGTCATTTGATTCCTCATTTATGCCTCTAGGGAATCTAAGAACATGAGTAAAGTCAGGGTGAATACCCCAAAAAGGGTTACCCTTAGATTCTAATTTGAATTCATACTCATGGGAATCTATCTCAGAATAACTACCACTTTCCTCTTTTTCTGTGTGATCATCTTCGAGATTAGCTGGTTCTTGTGGTGCAACTATCTCTTGCTCTATAGTAGGTTCTTATGTTTCTACTACATTAATTCTTTTTATTGGATCATCTTCAGCTTCAAGGAGGTCTTTTATTTCTTTAGGCAAACGCTCATAAGGAATGAGATCTTCAATGGTGTCTGAATCACCACTATTAGATTGTTCTATTGTTTCTCCCTTTAGTTGATTTGTTGTGGATGGCTCAATTTGTTCTAAGACATGTGGGGAGTTCTTGCTAAGACAAAAAGGCTTCTTCATATATCCTAGACTTATTGTATTCTTGTTTTCTCGGCCACGATGATCAAGAGGTGACAGAAGACCTTTACCCTGTAGTCCTAGAGGTCATTTTCCTTTATATCCCATTTTTGTGATCAATTTATCTCCTGGGCCATATGACTTAGAAGGGATACTCGGTATTGTAGCATCACATTTTTGAACCACTTGAGATTTAGGTTCATCTTTGTATAGCCATGCAAGAACAGCTTCATCTTCTTCTAACTCTTGCTTAGATACTTGTTCTGCAACAAAATTTCCTTTATATGCCTCAAGAGGTTCTTTAGACTCTAGTTTGGACTGTTTCAGAGTTTGTCCATAAGACTTAGGTGAGATAGGGAGAGATGTCAAATATAAAACTGGCTCTATAGTATATTCTCCCATACCATTTTCTTTGATCTTAACTTCTTTAGCAATGTCTTCCATCTTGGATGTTGAAGCAACGTCTAGCTACTTAGTGGAAGATTCTCTGTTATTAGGAACAAGTTTATCAACACTTTCTTTCAATGCATTGCAAGTTGTATATAGATTAGCTGGAATCATCACTTCTACCCCCTCATAAGAAAATTTCAAACACTGATGATATGTAGAAGGAATATCTTTCATTTCATGTATCCAGGGTCTCCCTAGAAGGATATTGTAAGCCAAAGGTAGATCAAGAACTTGACATATAATATCTCTTATGACAGGACCTGTTCTGATAGGTAAGACAATTGTTCCTTTGGAAGATCTTTCTTGCTCATCATATGCTTTGATAGTTATCTTCTTCCTAGGATCAATGACCATTTCTGAAAATCTCAATTGTGTAATCAAGTTGAAAGAACAAATATTTAGACCAACACCCCCATCTATCAACACATGTTTGACACAATGATTTTGGATCAAGACTTCAATATGCAAGGGCTGGTTATGCAGATGACTCAAGGAGTTATCATCTTCCTCTGAAAAGGAAATATACTATGGAGATGTAAGATGACCAACCATTGTCTAGAATCTATCTAAATCAAGGTTATCAAGAACATTGGATCCAAGCAAAGCTTTGTCTAGAATGGCTCTATGAGTTGGAGATATCCGAAGCAACTCAAACATAGAGATTTTTGCATTTGTGTGTTGGAGTTGTTGGACAATATTGTATGATGTAGGCCTTGTGTCCTTAGGATTTGAAGATTTAGATGTAACCTTATGTTTAGAAGTAGATGAAATATTGAAAGGCACCTTAGGGACATTCGATGAATCTGGTATTTGTCCTTGCAGATGTGCCTGAGCTTGTGATCGAGTAACTGCATTAGCTGATTGATTTTCTCTATCTTTTCTCACAATTGTGATGACATTGCAACGCTCAGATAAACATGGTTCAACCATATTGATAACAGCATTGTTTCCAAAGTAGGCATAATTGACTTTAGCACCCATATTAGGCTAAGAAGAAGAATCTTCTTTACCGTGTTTAGGAAATGGTTCTGTGAATGTTGTATGATCATTATTACTCTTATGATTATCAATCGTAATTTCTCCATTATCAATTTTGTCTTGTATGATGTGCTTGAAGTGAATGCAGTTATTACTCTTATGACCCTTATTGTGATGGAATTCATAGAAATCATTTCCTCTCCACCATTTCGGTTTAGGTTCAGGATCAAAGACTTTTATCTCAAGAAAGTAGATGATTTTGTTTGCCAATAGAGTTTTCATGGTAGATTCCAAAGATTCTCTGAGAGGAGTGAATTTGTGATTAGGATCTATAGCCCAAGGTTTATAATTAGATAACTTTTTGTTGGGTTCTGTTACTTTAGCTTCAAAAGCTTTGATGGCTTGGGTGCCAATAGTGAGATTGAAAGTGGGTGCCTTGGATGGGGCATGGATAGTATCAACAACGCCATCTATGACAACACCTTTATTCTTGTTCTAGTTTTTGTTCTTGTCTTTAGAGCTAGATCCAAATTCATACTTGTCCTTTTGAAGTGTAATGTCTCCTTTTTTCACAAGTACTTTCTCAATTTTGATCACATTATCTACCATCTTATCAAAGGATGTATGATTTTGCATTTTTAAAGGGTAGTTGATTTCTAGAACAAGATTATTGATTAAGATTTATAGCTTCTCAGTTTCTAGAATGGGTCTAGCATATAGAGAAAATTTCTTCCTCCAGCTCTTGAGAAATGTTAGGAATGGTTCACCTGGATATTGTTTTAGATTGTAGATGTTGATCATGGTGACCGGATGTTGAATGTTGTAGGAGTATTGTTGATAGAACAGTTTGATTAACTCCTCAAAATTTTTGATAGTTGGAGGCGGCATTCTAGAGAACCAATGGATGGTCACTCCTCCTAGAGATCGAGGGAAGAGGTGCATTAAGTAAGTTGGTTCATGCATAAACTCCATAGATTGAGTACAAAATTCTCTGACATGATCTTGAGGATCAGAGTTTCCATCATACTTATCATATTTAGGCATCTCCACTCTTTTAGGGAATGGTGGCATGTACAAGTCTTTATCAAATGGAAAAGGGCATAGGGCCTCCATGGAGAACTCCTTAGGTTCCTTTTCTTTTTCAAGTTTGTTAAGTTTGACTTGCATGGCATGCATCTATTTCATCATAGCTGTGATAGGAGTTTCTTCCTCATGTGTAATGATATCTTCAACATTAAAGTTTGGAGGAAGTTTAGCGCCTTGATGAGCTAACTCTAGAAAGTATGCTTCTCTATCTTCCTTCAAGAAATGTTTCATCATTCTTTTGAAGTTATCATCATTTTGATATTGGGCAATTTTAGAAGGTGTAGGTTCTTGATCCATACAGTGTTGAGATTGATGTCCTTGAGACCCATGATGTGTCCCTTTGTGAGACATGTTAGGAGTTTTAGGACTCCCTAGGATAGTTTGAGGAGGGGTTTGTTGATTGCCTCCATGAGTTGATGAAGGGGGTATGTAACCACTTTTCAATCGAAAATTGCCAAGACTGTCATCTTCATAAAGACCAAAATTGTAGAGTTGCTCAAGAGTTGGACCCTTGTGAGTAGTCAAAGTTGTGGTGTTAAGTGCTTCTCTGGTTTTCTTATGTGAGGAAGCTCTAGTTTCCACCATTAACCTTGGGTGAAGCAAGAAAGCAAGATGAAGACAACTGAAGAAAGACCTAATTCAAGAAGATCAAATGACGCAACCTTGTCAAGATTGAATTGATTAAAGATTTGATCAGACGTAAATGAAGGATATTGTGCCATAGTAGTGTGGGTAGACGCCAAATAGATGGCAAGCACGAGCTCACAACACTTAGCCATTTAGTAACAAGACTAAATTGAAGAGAATTTTGACAAGGTTTTGACGCAAGATGAAAAAGACTCAAATCGATAAATCAGAAGGCAAAATTAGACTCAAGAGCTCACTTTAGGAAAATGAATGAATTTGTTATAGTTTCTTCTATGTTCCTAACACAGTGATTTGTTCAACAGATTTTTGGAAATAGGCTGTAAAAACTGAGTCTCTAACAATTCTGACAACTTTCTAACAATTTTTCCAAAATTTCTCAAACGACTTTCTGCAAGCTCGTACGACAGTGGGTATACTTTGAAATGACAATTGACAAACTCGTACGATAGTTGCAAAACTTGCATGACAGTTGATAGTAGGATTTTGACTTTTTGTTTTTGACTAGTGACAAAACTCGTACAACACTTTACAAGCTATCATACGACAATATAGGGGTTCTAAAATGACAATTGCAAAAACTCGTACGACTTTTTGATTTGTGGGATGACTTTTGACTCCAGAAAGAAATTTTACTTCAGATTTTGCAAATTTTAAGTTTTTAGTTTCAGATTGTTTGCATTTTATTTTTTTGTCCAGGTTTGAAGATTATTTTGGGATCGTTCATTTTTAGTAACCAAATAGATAAACAAGCACACAAAATAGCAAGCAAGTGATTTCAAGCATGTCTGAAAATAATGAATAGGGGACAAAGCAACCCTGTGCATGAACAATCAAGTGACTGAATGTGCTAATCCCTAGGAGTGCTAATTGTGTATGTTCCAAAAAGTTTTTCAATAAAGCACATATTCCTAGAAAAATGAAAATTTGGCCTCACTAGGGTTTGTAGTAATGGTCTGACTCTGTAACTTTTGTGATCTCAAGAGGGCGAACTCCAATCCAGGTGCATTGAGGTTTTGACACAATCTAAGAATTTAATCAATCAGGAGCTGCTAGGGAGATTTGACAGCCCAACAAGAGACCACACCTATGAAGATTTCCTCCACAAGGACATTTATATAGCAGCTGCTGCTACCACGATGAAAATGGCTATTACCACTTGAGGTTCCATCCATGTGGTTGACCCAATTAAGGGAATGTCCACTATGGTTAACCCTCTCTAAAGGTGACTCACAAAAGATACCACATGGGGACTGGTTCTAGATTCAAGGATCTAAGTTTCTGATACTACCAAAAAAGGGAGTCGAGCATAGTCCTCTAGCCTTTTCACTTTTAACCAAGACAAAGCAGATAGATTAATCTGACATGCTAAGACCAAGATTATCTCACAAAGATCTATGATGTTAACTACTTATGATCTATCAACCCCTCCAGAGAGAGAATGTATCAATCAAAAGTTGAAGACACATGAATCTAGTAGAATGTGAGACTCTCTCAGTAACCTCCCTACCTACAAGGGGATCCTTCATCAAGAAGAGCTTCGTATGCATGAACAAGTAGAAGAAGCCCACTCTCTTGAGATCATCCACAAATAGTGTTCATAGGGCCTATTTACTAGGTGTAACAGATATGCAAAAAGCAAATCTATGTTCATTTTATAGCCCAAAATGAAGTCTGTGATATGAAAGCAAGAAAAGTCACACAAGCTTGACACGTGAGAGTTCATTTTAATCCACATCAAAATGTTATCAGCTTGATAAAAATACCTGAATTCGTCACAACGCACTTAGTATATTTTACCTATTTTAGCAATTTAGTTGTGCTTTTTCCAATCAAATTGAGCAAATATCAATCAAAAATAGAAAATGTCAATTGTTAGAGTTAGCTGTTAGTCCAAATCTGAAAAAATGCCAAAAATCTTGAAATGACAATTGAATTCTGGAGTCAAAATTTGTATGACAGTGGGTTACCTCCCAAATGATAGTCTGGAAACTCATACAACAGTGGGTGTCTTCTCATATGATAATCGATCTTCCAAACGATAGTGTGCACCTTCTAATACGAGCCTCGATAAGATCACTTGTCGTACGATAGTGGGTACCTCCTGGTATGACTTTCTGACAAAAGTCATACGAAAAATGTATGGACAAAAAATAAAAAATCGTAGTTTTAACCAGAAAATGACAATAAATTGATAGAAATTGATAGAAATTGAATGGAAACCCATTTCAGGGCCCCACGGTGGGCGCCAGAAATGTGTGTGTGAATTTTGTACCTAGCTGTAGACACAACACTTCAGTAAAACATTAAAGGTTAGCAAAAACCAAAATCTGCAATGAAATGGAAACTAAACTAACCAGGCAATTTACTACCTTCTAGTAGATGCGAGTATGATACTCTCATATCAGACCGAGATCAGTGACAATGCAACACCTAAACGAAGGATTTAAATGCAAAAATATGAAAGACTTATGAATGCAAATTAAGTTATATATTTTTGGATTTTCTATGCAATAATATGAAAAACTGTATGAAATTAATCTAGAATGATTGAAATGGAATGCAGTTTTAATCTAAGAATGATATGAAGAGGAAATCTATGATATTAAACTATGAAAAGATTATGATCAACTATGAAAGATCTCACAAATCGCCTGTCGCAAGTGCTCAATCCTTCAATCACCAATTCGCCAGAGTAATTGTGCAAATTCGAGTGTTGATAATTATGAAAAGCTAAGCCTTGTTTTTATATAAATCCAGGGCTTTGAGGATGCAGGGGAAAAACCATAAGTCACTCTTGATAAACTCAGGTTGATTTTTGAGTTATCAGGAAATCAGAGATAATTAACTCACAAAAATCATGCAAAAGCAGTTTTTAACTCAAAATAGAGTTTAGATAAAATTTCAACTCATCATCAGATGTTGAGTTTCAATTTTAAAATTGATTGTTAATATCTGGTTGACTGCTTTTCTGATTGTGCATGATTTAATTATAAATTAATTTAAAAATAAAGTGATTTATTCTCAACTTAACTGATTTTTTAATTAAAATAATTGATTTATGGGTTAATCAATTATTAAATCAAACTTTATTTAAAAATTGACAATTGACATTAATTAATTAAATAAAAATTTAATCAATTAGTCATGAGATTTTAGATTTATTGTCAAAATTAAATAATACAATTTAGGAATAATTTAATTAAATTTAATTAAACAATTAAGTGGCAGTATTAAATCTAATTAATTAAATATTCAAAATATTCAATTAATCAAAATTTTAGGACAAATAGAATTTATTGCCAAATAATTATTAAATTAAAGATAATTATGATAAATAAGAATATTGCTAGGAATATTCCCCGATGCAGAATTTAGGATAATCAATTAGGATTCGATAATGTGCAAATGTGCCTTAGGTTAGGACTTTGATGTCGATTTCGTTCGAATTTGAAGATGTAGGAGGTTAATGAACCTATAGCCCATTTTTGGGGTATTACAAATGCAAGAATGATATTATTGATAATGGACTTGATACAAATGTACATAATAGGCCTCCTTATATAGGAAAGGTGATAAGATACAATGATAAGAAGTTGATAAGCTATCACTTATACAAGGTGTAATCACATGTCCACCAAAGGTGGATCATCCTCCATTATGCAATGAAGTATGTGGCATGATGAGTATGATAATGTGATATGTGCACTAAAGGTGGATCTCACACCTAAAGTGGAATGTCTCCTACACCATGTGCTTAATTGAGGTGCAAACTCCTAGTTGTCTCAATGACAAACTACAATGCAATGCATTATCCTAAGTAGGATTAAGTAAAGTGTAATTAGGAATATTTAATTACAAAAATCTTCCATGATTTGATGCACATGAACATGGAGGATTATGCGAATGATACATTAGGGAAATAAATCAGTAAAAAGGATCATTTGAAATATTTAGGCAATATGTTTGATGGAATGGAACATTTCAGGCTACAATTAAATGTAGTTTTTATGAATTATAGAAAAATGGCTCTACCTACGAAAAATTATTTTCGCACCAAAGCAAAGGGAAATATGTTGGCATCCACAAAGGAGCTCCCATGAATTTACATCAATGGCAAAAGAAACTTTATCAGCAGTGTAGAATCACTGGATAAACAACTAAATTTCTTTCGGCTGACTAAATACGCAACATCTATGGGAAGCAATATATCCAAAACACACATCTTGCATCTGAAAAGTGGTGCTGTGGCAGCATCTAAGACCATCCAGCTTAATAAAGAATGTATTATTTAGCACTCTCCCCCTAGATTAATGTCTAGGGCTTCACCACGGGAGGTGCCTCTCACAGAATGGGATTCTTCTTGGTTGTCGGCTCACCAACAAAATGCCAGGAGGGAAAAAAAACATCTCTCATACTCCCCATAGAGCAACTCTCAGACTTATTTACTATTCGCTCTACCACTCAATAATAAATTTGAAAGACTTGGTGTTGAGAGGATTACGGTATACTCTCCGCCTCATAAACGCGCATCAGACTAGATCTCGAAAGAAAAGCCTTTCAAGAACAATGTAGTAGACCACGGATATGGCCCTTACACCAGGAAGTTGAATCCTAAATAGGAACAGGGCAAGCAAGATCGATAGTCTTATTCACCCCCAAATCGCAGGTTTAATGGTAAGTTCAACAAATCTCACCGTAATTTAAAAGTTGATGGTAAATTTGATAATAACCCCTAGAATCTTATAGCAGTTCATAATAGTTCTATTTATTCTCCCCCTCATAGATGGACATATAACACTAAGGGAAACAAATGTGAAGTATATGATAATAGGCATCAGAGTAACATTAGATCAAATTCTAAACAATTTCAACCCGCGATTGAGCCTACTAACCTAGATCTTAAAGATGGTTGCATAGAAAGAATTCAGACCTCTTGTGCAGGTTCAGATATAATATGCAGATGGAATGGAATCAGAGCTACATTATATGATATAGCAACCTGGTTGAAAGCTCAATGGCTTGAAAAGGTAGCTGTCACAATCCTTACTGAAAATTTCATTTATTTAGACTTTAGCAATAAAACTCTTAAAAAGCAAATACTATCAGAAGGTTGCCCTAAGTTTAGACATATATCATTTACTATTTTTGACTGGTCTCCCCTCTTCAACCCTGAAAAATTCACAAATTTCATGGTGGTCAAAGTTATCCTTCTTAAGAACCTTCCCCTGGAATGCACTTGGTAGGAAACTCTCAGGAAAATAGGCAATCAGATTGGCAAGTATATTGGAACAGTACAAAATGAGTATAATCAAGCAGAGAAAATAATTATAGTTAAAATGAAATTAAATCAAAAAACTATTCCTCCTATCCAATTATGCTTTAAATCTAGCTCAGTAATCATTAACCCTATCATAGATGAGGATTACATTGAAGAGATGGAAGACGCCCATGTTTGCCCATCAAGCTTTCCATATGTCCCCACTTACCAAATTAAGAACTTGGGCATTAAGGTGGATTTCTTTGAAGATAAGGGAGGGTTTGTTATTAACAACATTGACAAGAATGTTGAAAGGATACCCTATACTCCTAGGCACAGTGATCCACTTGCTACTAGCATCATAAGGGAGAAGAAGGATTTGATCATGGAAGTGGATCTAAATCATGACAAAGCATCTACCTATGTAACAAGGGGGGATGAAACAGTCCCTAAAATAGTTCAGCCAGAAGTTAGTATAGCAACAGGACATTCTTCAATTATTTCTGACAAGATTCCTCTTAATACAGAAGTTTCCACCCCAAGATATGAGGGAAAACAAGATTTAGTTAATTTTTCAAGCAGAGAAAAGAAAGAGCTTTCCTCCAAACAAAGTATATCTGATGGAAATAAGGATAACACAATCTTTGACGATGTAAGGAAAGATGATAGTGAGGAGGAAGAGAAGAAATGTGAGAGAGAGGTTAACACAATTGTGGATTTCTTAGGAGAAGAAATTACTGATGAACTAATGGATAGATTTATTGATGAAGTTTGTGATAAGGAGGAATTGATTTTACAAAGGAATCTTTTAATTAAATTTATAAAAGAAGGCGAGACAACAAGGAGTGATGAAGTTGCTAACAATCCGAGGAGTGAAAATGAGAACCTTCTCATCACAATTCCAGTTGAAGTTGAATCTATTAACAAGACATTAGGACTTACTCAAGACTCAAACATAGAAGAATATGGAAAAATGCTTCTGGACCATGAAGATTCATTTATGATTCCTTATAAGGATTCTAAGGATAAGGAACAAAATGGTATACATGAGGTGGGAAACCCAATTAATAAACATAAATAGGTTGATGAAGACATCAACAAATGCTTAGACGGGATTACTAATGCTGATAGACAGCTAGGAATTGCAACTAACATCGAAGGTTTATCCTCCCCAATCACCCTAAAAATCAAGAAGAAAAGAGGTAGGAAATCAACTAATGAATTAAGAGCTAAAGACGGACAAGCTGAGAATCGGTTGAATTTATTCGATATTCTGAATGCAGGGAAGGGGAAGATCCTTCCCCAAGGGCAATGAGAGTAACAACCTAGAATGTTAGGGGCCTTAATGCCCCTAACAAGAAAACATTAATTAAAAGATATCTAAATTTATTTGAATCTGAAATAATATTACTTCGGGAAAGTAAACTTAACCAAGAGGAAGGTTTGAAATTTAGTCATAGATTAGGTATGTGGAAGTCAGAGATAGTCTTCTCGAAAGGAGCCTCTAGTGGGCTAGCAGCTATATGGGATCCTAGGAAAGTAAAGATAGAGGGAGTTTTAAAATATAATAACTGGTTAATACTAATAGCCATCAGTCTAAAAACCAAGTTAAAATTCAAGCTCATCAATGTATATGGACCTATCCCAAATTCAGAAAAAAGGAAATTATGGCAAGACTTACATATTCATTTAGTCAACAACCTTGATGATATTCATATAATAGGATGGGATTTCAATGCAATCCTAGACATTAAAGAAAAATCTAGGGGCTCGCAATTTGTTTCACAATCACAAAAGGACTTTAGACTTTGGGTCAGTGAGAATAACCTGACAAATATCATCACTAATAATGGGGTGTTTACATGGAACAATCGAAGATCTAGTTTTAGTCATATTGCTGAAAGGTTGGATAGATTCTTCATTGGTGGAGATTTGGGGAATTTTAATTACTATACATACACGGAAGTGCTTAATAAATCAGGATCAGACCACTTCCGAGTTAGATTAACTATTACAGAGAATTTCAAACTGCCTAGAAATCCATTTAAATTAGAATTCATGTGGTTTCAGGACAAGGAATTCATGCAACTTTTGGAAAAATGGTGGAAACAGATTAAGGTTTCAGGTTCTAGGATGTACTGCCTAGTAGCCAAACTTAAAATTATTAAACATAAGATCTTGGAATGGAACAAAGAAAAATTTAATAATAGTTTTGAACAAAAACTAAAAATAGAATCAGATCTAAATGACTTAAATGAAATTTTCATTAAGCAAGGAATGGATGAATCATCATATATAAAGGAAAAAGAACTTATGGCTAAACATGCAGAGATCTTAACTAAGGAAGAGATATTTTGGAAACAAAAATTTAGAGAAACATGGCTTAAAGAAGGTGATAACAATACCAAATTCTTCCACAACAGTACTAACAATAGAAGAAATATTAATAGAATTAAAAAACTCAAAGACTCAAATGATAATGTGATTGAAGACCCAAGACATAGCAGATCATCTTATTCATTACTATCAAACGCTTCTCAATAATCATGATTTCTCTGATTTAGTGGCCAAAAAGAAATTATTAAAGTCAATTCCCAAATTAATCTGTGAAGCAGATAATAAATGGATCAATAGTAAATTATCGTTAGAAGAGGTCAAAACAGCTTTATTTAAGCTCCACCCTGAGAAAGCACCTAGACCTGACGGCTTTCAAGCTGGTTTCTTCCAAAAATGTTGGCATTTTCTCGGTGAGGATGTCTGGAAAGCAGTAGAAGCTACCAGAAACTCAGGCACACTGCTAACTGAAATTAACAATACCTTCTTTTCCCTCATCCAAAGAAACCTAATAGCCTAGAACCAGGGGATTTTTGCCCAATCTCACTATGTAACTCAATTTATAAAATACTTTCTAAATGCTTAGCAAACAGACTCAAAACCTTCCTTCCATCTATTATCTCTAAAGAACAGACAGGTTTTGTCCCCAACTACTCAATTTTGGATGGAATTATTATAGCCCAGGAAATAGTGCATACAGCTCAGTATAATAAAGAGTCCTATATGCTCATCAAAATAGATATCCAGAAGGCGTATGATAAGGTAGACTGGAGATTCCTATGTAAATGTCTAGAGGCATTCGGGTTCTCTAAGCAATGGATAAATTTGATTTATAACTATATCTCTTCTCCCAAGATTTCACTCTTAATAAATGGCTCCCCTGAAGGTTTCATTGAAATCTCTCGAGGTATCAGACAAGGTGATCCACTTTCACCCTTCCTATATGTGATCATGGTAGAAGCTTTGGGAAGATCCATTACTAAGGCCCATTTGGAAGGTAAAATTTTTGGAGTTAAAGTAACTAATAACGTTTCCAATATAACCCATCAGTAGTTTGCAGATGATACAATACTACCAGGGGCATGCGAAATAAAAGAAGCAAAGGCTTTTAAATTAGCCTTGAATGTTTATATGAAGGCCTTAGGCCAAAGTGTCAACCCCAATAAATCAAAAATCTTTTTTGTCAATACCCCTCCAACTAAGGAGAGACAGATTTGTAACATTTTAGGATATAAGATTGGTAAGTTTCCTTGCAAATATTTGGGAATCCCCCTAGATAAAGGGGTTCGTAGCTCAAAACTATGGGATACAGTAATATCTAAGGTTCAAAACAAAAAAAGGAAGTTGGAAAGGAAAATGGCTCACTAAATCTGGCCGAGCAACGATGATTAAATTTGTTCTATCTGCTATACCCACTTATCAAATGTCTCTTCTCCCACTTCCTAGCAACATCAAATCCAATTTAGATAAAGTACTTAGAGATTTCTATTGGCAAGGTACATCGGAAGATAAGAAAATAGTACTTATTAAGTAGGATAACCTCTGCAAACCAATTTCACAAGGAGGGCTGGGCATTAAGAACCTTAAAGAATACAGCCTTAGGAGCCAAACTAGTTTGGAACATATATCAGAATCACAGTAGCAAATGGGTGACTATCCTTTTAAAAAAATATGTACCCAACGTGGAACCCATTAATATTTTTAGAGCTCATTCACACACTAAAGGCTCTCGAATTTGGAATTTTATTATAGAATCCAGAGGAGTTATAAACAACCTACTCACGTGGGATGTTGGAGTAGGTAACAAGGCTTTATTCTGGGAAGATTCTTGGGGAGGTTACTCCCCATTAAAAAATGAAGGATTCTCTCAGGAGTTTATGGATAATTGCAAAATAGGCATCAGTAACTATTTTAAAGATTATATTTCCCCAGGAAAGGACCCCATATGGAAAAATATAGAGATTAACCTTGGAAGTTCAATTGAAAATGTCAAATTAAGGGATATTCTTAGCAAAAGAAGTATCTCATGCAGAAATAGAGAGGATCAATTAATTTGGATAGGCTCAAACGATGGAAGTTATAAAGTTAAAGATGGATACAAAACAATCCTACAAGAACAGAATTTGGATTCCTTAGATATACCCCTAAATCTATGCTGGAACAAAGTATTCCTTCCTAAGGCGGGAAATTTTTTGTGGGCAGCAGTGCAAAAGAAGATTCTAATAGCAGATAGAATTAAGAAGTTAGGCTATGAAGGCCCATCTAGATGCCCATTATGCGAAAGCCAAGAGGAAGATACTGACCACTTATTACTAAATTGTGAATTTTCTCAAGAATGTTGGAACTGGTTAAGTAAGTGTTTAAACTGGTACTCAGCAAGGCCTAAGGATATACTGAATTTTCTCAAAGCATGGCCCTCACCAAATAAGGACAGCCTATTTAAAGATATCCAGGTTATTGCCTCATCTATAGTACTATGGGAAATTTGGAAAGAGCATAATAGAAGGATCTTTACAAACCAAAAACTCAATTTGAATACATTAACTAATAAAATAGAAGCATCAATTATCGAAGTAACTAACAAAAGACTTCGTAATCAACATAATTATGAAAACTCATTTAAATAATGTGATAATAACCTTAGAAGGATATGGCCAAATTTGGCAATACCCCCTTTATATGGTAGAGGAGGAAACAAAACTAAGGACGACAGAAGCACATGCAAATGGTCAACACCAAAAGAAGGGTGGTATAAACTAAACTTTGATGGTGCCTCTAGAGGCAACCCAGGTATATCAGGAATAGGTGGGCTTATCCATGATTGGAAAGGAGAGGTGATTGCTAAATTCGCTAAACCCATTAAGCCAACAACCAATAATATGGCAGAATGTGAAGCAGCCCTAGAAGGGCTTAAAATTTGTTATCAACTAGGCTTGACAAAAATTGAAGTAGAAGGAGATTCCCAAATTATAGTAAATGCTATTAGGACCAGGAAAATGCCAAACTGGAAACTCAATTCGAAATTAGAAGAACTCCAACAAACCATGGATAAAATCCCTCAAGTTGAAGTTAAACATATATACAGAGAAGGTAATGCAGAAGCTGATCTCCTAGCAAATAGGGGAGTTGAGGGTGAAAACTTTGTAGACATGATTTAAATTCACATAGCTTATAGGTAAGTTGTTTCTCATAGACCAGCCATCAGTATATCCATATAGGTGGCTAGATCATATATACTCTATTACCTAAGAAGCATCTCAACCAAACACTCATATATTGATAGATCCCTTGTTATATTTCCCATGTCTAAGGTAGTTTTATCCCTGCAACACCCATGAGATCCTTATGCAGTAGGAGTTCTATATATCTTAGCCTTAGCTTCTCATGCCTTTTTAGATGATCCTTTCCTTTTTAGTTACAGGTTGGATATTCTTATGGCTAACCTCTTAATCAATTAACCTTTTTATCTAGCATAGCATCAGTCAAGGCTTAGTCACATATTGGATATTACTGGTATATAGTTTATTTCCTTATTAGCAGAGATAGAAATATTATCCCTTTCTAGTTACCAAACTAACAGATAAGCATTATCAATCATTTTTATCTCCAGATTTGTAGGCTCTCCCATGGAGAGATGTACTAGCATCCTTATCTTTCAAATATATTTACCCCACATGAATAGAATTTTAGGAGAATAGCTTCTCATTTATAAATATCGTTAAGGATTGTATAGCTAGGACTTACAACTTCATAATTAGTATATCAATATCACTTAAGGACAGTCGAGAACTGATAGATCAAATAATGTAGAAATAATATCATTCTCAAGAGCTAGAAGGGCAAGCTTCATATTTAGTATTCATTACACCTGTACTCAGTAGCATGTCTTCATAATTAAGTAATGAGTCAGGAACTTTTAAATATGGGGGATCCCTACTCTTCCATTATTATTTGTCTCCCCTGCTCAGCTGATATCATTGATCCATCGCTTATAATTCCTCCCTCCTTTTTTAGTAGCACCCGCTGACACAGGTAGAAATCAATCTTTGGTTATTGGCCATGACAAACAAAATCAACTGCCACTAATGTATTGTCAAGTTAAATTTATACCACCTCTAACATAGATATAATATCAGGTAAAGGTATCAGTCAATCGTGGCTTCAATATAATGCAAGGTCATTTTTAGATAAGACCATCATGAGTCCTTCCAATTATAAGGAGTGTTCTACTAGCTATAGTTTAGGTGGGAATGTTAAATTATTATTCAAACCAGTCTCATATTTAGAGGTTTGAGTAATCAATGTCAGTATAACTAAAGGAGACTTGTTCTTCTCAGTATATTGTTAGGTTCATTTAATACTAATCTCTACAAGATAGATAGAAGGAGTTGTTAATATCAGTGCATGGATGGAAATTGAAAGGACTCTATTCTAACTAGGGAAGTTTTCAATAAAATTAGGTCTATTCAGGGTGTTTCCCCTAACCCTTTCCCCAGTTTAAAGGAATGATTGAAAAATGTGACTAGGAATGCTTGTAAGAGGTTCCCCCTCTCCACCTTACCCCATCATAATCAATTGAGGGGACTCTGCATCATCAATCCTGCTGGTAGATTCCTAAAGAGTACTTGATAACCTCCTCATAAACAATCTAGAACCATCTCTGACTTCATTTAAGCATTGCAGGCTAGCAAAAAGGGAGTTATCCTGCTCAGTTACTCCAAGCACCTTATGATGGAAACCAGACTAATCACCTTCCCAGTTAAGGAGAACAGGGTCATGGCTTTCAGAGGCCCTGTATTGCCTAAAAGATGGAACCAAATACTAAACCCATTAACAGATTCTGCCAGGAGAGCAATAGTAAAGACCTTAGGAGACCATTTTTTTATAACACTTTCTCCTTTAGGACCAACAGGGCAATTATCGGTATGTTTATCACCTTATCTGTATTCGCAGGAAGAAAGAAAGAAGAAATCTTTCAAGTAGCTAATGAAATCTTCAACCCAGAACACCTTGGTGGCTTGGAAAAAATGGTAATATGTGTAGACAATTCACTTACAATCCCTTATCCGGAGATGACTATGAACACTGATAATGACAAACTGGATGATATTCCATAAAATCAACGGATTCCTATGCTTACTTTCAAGGATGAAGACTGTTTCGACACCCATTGGCCTGAAATGAGCAAAAATCTGGAATACTTATATCACGAAATCCTTCAAGAAGAAGTAGATACAGCAGAGAAGCTCTCTTTTTGGAGAAATGAGGGATTCGATATCCCAAAGGAACTGGATAAAATAGAGGCATCTAGGATTCATATTGTGACCCCTGTAGTTCAATGGTGCACTTGCCATATGAAAAAGTCTGAACCAGAAGAAGAACATATAATGGTCATGGTAAAGGGTGATACCAGCTGGAAGTATGCTACGATCTACAAAGATGAAGTAGTTTAGATTACATATGATAATACAACTTTTGTTTTCTTACAAGATGTATAGGTATCACGGGGTAAGATTATGTTTATATAGTTAGTAATTTGGGGCAGAACATTATGGCTATCATGTAAATAGTTCTGTACAGTAGCAGGCGTATACTAGGACTCAATACTCTATGCAGTATATATGGAATATACAACAACATCTTTCATCAATGTACTATAGCTAAACAAAGGACTTTTGTTAATACAGTCTTATTATAGTATCATTTGCTTCTCAGCACATTTAATATCTTTCTTTATTTAGAGATTGTAGTATAATCTGATGTTAAAGCTTTGACTGCTATCTCTTTAAAACAATGTAGATGATATATTAGCTCTCCATGGGTATTTGTTCAATCACCAAAATTCTTATGATATACAGAGCCTAGAATCAAAGGAGCCGAAGGATGTTTAATACATATAGTTAACATACTCCTCCTATTTACAAAGCTTTTGGTTCAGAGGATAAGTTTCATTTAATAATTATTGATAAGACAAGCTCTCCACCATGCCTGTTGTTAATTCCTCTTTGGTTTCCTTCAATTATAGTAGTTCACTAAATTTTTCTCGTGCCCAAATATACCCTCCTCCTGTTACATCTGGCCCAATATTAGATATAGGTTAAGCTTCAACTATATTAATTTTCTGTAATATAGCGTAGGCAGATTTAAGGAAATTTTAATATGTTCAAACAACTTGGTTTTTATATTAAGATGGTTGATTTCCCTATAGCTTAGTAATTATAACAAATGGACCATCATTACTATGATACTAAAGCCTATTCCCTCTCCCTTGGTCAGCAAGGAATTTAAGCATAAGGATTGGGTACTACTCAAAGGTCCAGATTAAAAGATCATGTCTAAACAGTTAGAGGATATTAACTTTGTCTGCTTTACTAATATAGACAATACTCCTAGTAAAACTGATAGTATATAAATTATAATTATAAAGCCACAACTTACAGCGGATCTACTAGGTAGATTTTGATGCTTTACAGGTACAACTTTAGTTTCAAACAATCAGTATATATCTGTATATAAATAGCTCCTTACAGAAGTAAATATATTAATCAATATGTTTCCTTTTAAATAGTAAGTGATAATAGCTCTTTGAACAGGACCCACGATAGCCATTTTTATCTTCAATCTTAGTCCTTTTGTATCTTGGTTATTTTTTGGTAAGCAGAGGCAGACATTTTTTCTTGAATTGTAATCTTTCTCTTTCTTAATTCATTAAGGGAAGAATATTATGATATATCTATCTCAGAATAAGGCTTAGAGATAATTTCAATGCAATTTTTATTACTAAGCACGGGGTCTTTAAGAAACATAAATTATATCAAAAACTCTTCATTTTCCTTTTAATGCTCAATGGAAGTAGCAAAGAGCCCCTTTGAAACCCGAATAGTCACTACCACCCAATCGTCAGAGCATTAGCTAAATATGCTTATAAATTACCTAGGCCCTCTAATCATCCCACATTATCCCTGCTTAACTATAAGGATAGGTCATAATGGAGTATCTTATCGAACTCTCATGTAGTAAGGGGCAGATGGCCTTTGAAGGCAAGATTTTTCCAAAATACATTAAGAAGATGCTTAATAACAAACACCCCCTTATCATTAGAGTTGTCATTCACATTCTAGGATCAAGTTTTATCAATCTAGAGGATAATCACCGGGCTCTTTCAAACATCTCCTCCAAGTTCGTATCGGTCATCTCTTCACTGGGTTTCCATGAACAAGATATATGGAACCTCAGCCACAGAGTCTTCAAGCGAAGATTCTTGGGAAACCTAGACAAAGCCCTTATAATTCATAGGGACCCTGGGCTTGCCAAGATGAATTTATCTCAAAAGGGAAAGGACTATAAAGAAAGGATGGCCATAACTCAAAGAAATACAAACTTCTTAATGCAATATTTGCAGGTCTGTAAACCCAAGAAGGAATGTTGGTTCTACAATTATTGGCACTCAGATGAGATAGGATTTAAGGATATGGAATGCTTTGCAGATTTTGACTCTGAGAATCTTATCGATCTATGGCTAGATGAAGGTAACTTCTCCACTAAGGAGAAACATGACTCTATGTTGAAGGTAGAGACTACCAAGGGAAGGTATTAACATAATTTCACTTCACATTGGTCGCATGGCAATGCAACATAATGAATTAGTAGAAGATGCTCCATGGGGCTGTGTTAAGATCCTTTCCTTTTTGTTGTATTGATGAAGATATGATAAAGCTCATCCACACTATAAAGATGCAACACTAATCTTAGCAGAGGTGAATTCATTATTAATGTTTGTCCTGTATTTCTAACTACTAATCGGATCTCTCACTCTTGATATTAGCATGAATTAATGTGGCTCTGAGTAGTAGAACCAACTTACTACCAGAGTATCTTTAGGAAACATAGTATAGCTCTTAATATGTGTATTTCCTTTCGGCAATTGATTGAACATTTCTTTTTATTATAGCTCTAG
This sequence comes from Chamaecyparis obtusa, assembly GCA_027943335.1. Lineage (NCBI taxonomy): Eukaryota > Viridiplantae > Streptophyta > Pinopsida > Cupressales > Cupressaceae > Chamaecyparis > Chamaecyparis obtusa. Next base: position 824,015 of record BSBK01002650.1, on the reverse strand, counting down.
TCTTAGTCATAAAACAGAGGTACTATCAACAACCTATGTTAAGCAAACTAGCAATTCTACACCATAGTCTATTTTGAACTATTGAGATAATAGGAATCATCTTACTAACACCATAATAAGCTTTCTTCTATGGAGCATATTTATGGCTTTTTTCTTTCTTTTTGTAATATATTTACATATCCTATGTTAAAAATCTAGTTTTGAGTCATAAATCAGGGGACTACACTATGGCGTTTGATAGCAACAGTAGCATTTCTGTAATGCCAATTATATCGATTTGATATGATAGCAGGAATCATTTCTACTAATGTTATAACAAACATATTTTGTGGAGCATAGTGTTTTCTTGGATATAGGGTCTAGTACGCTCAAATTCCTCATACCAGCTCGCTAGAAGATGTATCAAACCTAAAGGATGTCTTCAGTTAGAATAACAAGAAGGTCAAAAGTGATAACATAAGCTTGCTTTAAGCAAGTAATGTAAATAAGGGAATGCCCTTATAATATTTTTTGTAATATCATCTCTGGACCTTGGTCCTAGGCTAGACTGGAGGTTTTCTTCTCCATTCTTTCCTATCAGTGCCCGCACAGAATGGATTCATGTATGATACTTCTTCTAGATTAATAAAATCATTTGGCTTAGGCATTTTATCGATTTTTAAAAAAAAAAAATCCCAATAAATGTGCCTTTAGAGTGATTTTAGGAAAACTTCTAGGATACATTATTTCAGAAAAGGGAACTAAAGTTGATCTGGCTAAGGTTAAAGAAATCATGGAAATGTAACCACCAAAGAACATATGTCAATTGAGGTCTCTTCAAGGAAAATTATAGTCAATCAGAAGATTTATATCCCAATTAGTAGATAAATCACAACCATTCACAAAGTTGCTACATAAAGGAGTTACTTTCCAACGGGATGAAGCATGCAAACAATCCTTCAAATAGATAAAATAGTTTTTGTCAAATCCTCCTATCTTGATGTCTCATATTCAAGAAAAAACATTTTTATTATATATCTCAGCAACTGACACATCATTGGGAGTATTACTAGCACAATAAGATCAAATAGGAAAAGAGAGAGCTATATACTACATCAGTGGGACACTGGTAGCTTATGAACTCAAATATACAATTGTATAAAAAGAATTCTTGATAGTAGTATTTGCATCACAAAATTTGAGACACTACATGCTTTCTCACTCAATTAAACTCATTGCTAAAACAGATCCACTCAAATATATTTTAAACAAAGCAACGCTAACATGAAGATTAGCAAAGTGGGTAATGATACTCAATGAGTTTGATATTGAATATGTGGATTGGAAAGATATAAAAGGGTAAGTTATTGCTAACCAATTAGTTGAAGCACCTTTATAAGATGAGAGACCACTAAGCATTGAATTTCCTGATGAAGTTATCCTTATAATAACATAATATCCATGGAAGTTATATTTTGATGGCTCATTCACTCAATAATGATCTGGAGTAGGAATATTATTCATCACACCTTAAGGATATACTATTTCAAAGGCATACAAATTGATGTTTCCCTGCACCAACAACATACCAGAATATGAAGCCTTAGTTAATGGTTTGAAAATGGCACTAAAATAGAAAATTGTTGAATTAAAGTACATGATGACTCACAACTAATAGTCAATCAGATCAATGATGAATATCAAACAAAAGATGAACAAATGATGCCATATAAGAAAATGGTGGATGACCTCAAAAAATACTTTATATACATCATATTTGAGCAGATTCCTAGGGCTGACAACAAATCAGTTGATGCAATGGAAACTTTGACCTCCTTGCTATAAATCTTGGATCAACAAATACACTATGAGTTCCTAGTGGAAGATTTACCTTATCTATCATATGATTGTTTCGATTCATGCCTTATTTGTCAAATAATAAGTCATGATTCCTCCCAATATGGAAAAATTTATTCTTACCTTAAAGATAATACCATTCCTGAAGACTTGTCCAAAAACCAAAAGAGAAACCTAATCCATCAAGCATTACATTACATTATCATCATTGATGGCTTCTATCAATGTGGTCTTGGTGGTACTTTACTAAGATGTTTAGAACGTGAAGAATCTGATAATTCCTTATATGAAGTTCACAAAGGTATATGTGGATCACATTCAAACAATCTCTCTCTTGCTAAGAAACTCTTACGAATTACGTATTATTGGCCAACTATGAAAAAAGATGTTGTCCAAGTTGTAAAACAATGCAATAAATGTCAAATCCATCAAAATCTCATGCATGCACTATCAAGAGAGTTTCTACCTTTTCCCACAAATTGGCCATTTTATCAATGGGCCTTTGATTTGATCAGTCAAATATACCCATCCTCTTCAAATGGACACAAGTTCATCATCACAGTCACTAAATTCTTCACAAAGTGGGTTGAGGCCATACCTTTGTGTATAGGTACTAACAAAAAAATATCAATGTTCATATTGAGTTACATCATATGCAGATACGTTATTCCTTCTTCTATATTGACTGATAATGGAAAATAGTTTAAGAACAAATATATCACAGGACTATGTGAAAAATTCCATATCAAGAAACATTTATCTTCTATCTACTATCCACAAGGGAATGGGAAAGTAGAAGCAACTAATAAGAACATTGTAAAAATCTTGCATAGAATAGTTAATGATGCTAGTAGAGATTGGCATATTTAAATCAACCCTACTTTATGGGTGTATTGTACTAGCATGAGAACCCCAATAGGAGCCACTCCATACACTCTTTTTTATGGATCAGAAGATGTTGAAGTTGAATTGCCAACCTTGAGAGAAGTTGTGAGAGGGTTTTCCCCTGATGAAGAATATAGGATCTCCTGCTTGCGAGAACTAGAATTGTTAGAGACGTGTTGAAAATAAGTCTTTGATCATCTTCAAGTTTATTATAAGAGAATGTATGGAGGATATAATTGCAATAGATAATTTTAGGTTGGTGATCTAGTATTGAGAGAAAATCCAAAAAGAAAACAACATAGAGAAAAGAAAGGGAAGTTTGAACCAAACTGGGTGGGACCCTTTGTAATCATATCTACATATGGCTCTAATGATTATTAGTTATCAGCACCTGAAGGATATTTTGTACGAGGCCCTATCAACACTCTCCATCTCCAAGTTCTATGCTTGAAAACCAGAGTTCATCATTTGTACAACCAAAAATGATCTTGAAGAAAATTAAAATAATGAAAAATGACCTTGAAGAAAATAAAAAATTGTGAAAAATGATCTTGAAGAAAATAAAAAATAATGAAAAAGGTTCCTGAAGAAAGCGTAAAAATCATAAAATGTCCTGAAAAATGGCATTCTTGGTGAAAACCTCTCAAACAGGCACTTCAATACTACCTAAAAATTTAAAAAAAAATACAAAAGAAATGAAAAAAGAATACAAAAAAAATTGAAAAAGATGAAAAAAAGTATCTTGGTGAAAACTTGGTAAACAAGCATCTTGGTATCAAAAAAATCAAATAATATAAAAAAGAATGCAATAAGAACAAGTGGTGAAAACCTGGAAACATGCACTAATTGTAAGCTAGTTAGTCTATCTATCAAGGCATTGCTTGGTTTTCTCACCCGGATTTGCATTCATCATCATCACGTGTACATATCCATCATAAATTTTGCATCCTTGTGCATATCAGTTGGCTTTGTATCCCGTCACTATGGCTTAGAGTTGGTCCGCCTCCTTTTCTTAGGATAGTTGTATCTATTTGGGGGCAAGTTCCTAGTCATCACATGCAGTCAAAACCTACTCAACAACGATCATCTTTTCAAGTAGATTCAGACGTAGTATCCACCAACAATCAAGAGTTCTTCCACTCAAACAATCAAAACCAAACAACGGTGTTTCTCAACACCACCCCATCAAATGGATGAATCCTTCCAAACCAATTATCAGAAAACATAAGCATACATGAGTGCACTTGTCCCAGATTTTGTATGGTCATTTATTCTAAGTGACTCAAGGATGTCTCCATACTAGAGGAATGAGGAAGGGGGCATGACATTTCTTTTTCTATTGTATGTTGTCTTTTGTTTATATTTTTTTCTTATCATGTCTTTTGAGTAACTCAAAGATGTCTCTAAACTAGAGGAACAAGGGCAGGGAGCATGATGTTTTTCCTTTTTTTTCTTCTTGTGGGATGGGTTCCAATGAAGTCTAATAAGACAAATGTTCTTGGGTTTCTATTATAAGTACCTCATATATCTAATAAGCATAATAGTATGTAATATTATAACATAAATTACTTAGATTATGGTACGTCGCACATACCTCAACTTCAAATATTTTTACTATAGATGGAGGTTGGCATGCATTCCTTTTCTTTTGAAACATCATTTCATTGTTGATTGTCATATTTCTTGAGGAATTTGAGGATGTCTTTGTACTAGAAAACCAAATAAGGAATATGACATTTTCTTTGATTGTTGCTTGTGGGAATTGTTCCAATTATCTTTGACTATCAAATATTTTGGGGTGTCTATGATAAGAGAATTCACATTTTGTGATACACCACACATACCTCGACCTTAAATATTTTTATTCCATAGGGAGGTTTCCACTCTTTCCTTTTATGTTTCATTGAGTAATTTATTAGTATTGTGTAATCATAAAAATGATGTCCAAGGATATGAATGATAAAGGGTCATTGCGAACACAAAAATTTAGTCTAAGGATATGAATGAATGGGTCATTTCAAAAAACATATTCATTGCACAAGAGCATAAGGTACTCTTATTATTTTATGCAAATAACACTCAGTTCATCTTGGCTCTACATGTCTTGATGCTTGTGTTAACTTGCAAGATCAATGGAATTGATACTCTAGTTTGTCATCAGTTTTGAAAGCCACCAATGTTTGTACTCACATCCAACAAAATCTCAATGATGAGATGTAGCATAAAAGAAAGATCAAAAGAATGACAACTCGTATATTTTTCATATAATCCTAGAGTCATTTAGGTTTTACATTCATTCAGCATGATCGATCAAACTCAACAAGATTATCTCAATGTGGAAAAGGAATGTTGACATCATCACAAAATCTATCTCTACAATTGAGTATCATGGACACTAACACAAAAAGATCTCTGCATCAGATTTTAGCTACATCAATTTTGAAATATCATTATTGATCAAAATCTTTGCAACATCATTATCGGGAGCTAAATTGAAAATCATTCAAAATTGCGAATCAATTCAAAATTACTCAAAATCATTCAAAATTAATCCAAAATAAAATTGAAAATCACTCAAGAGCATTCAAACATCAAAATGAACATCATTTCAAAATCAATTCAAAAAAATCATTCAATATCATCCAAAATTGTTCATACATCTAAATATTTGAAACAGATTTTAATTTCACTCCTGAGGGGGCATAATCAACACATCCTTACATCTGAGATGAGTTTTGTAATTGGAGTACTTATTCATCATAATCAAATAATTTTCAAAATCAAAACATCAAATCTTCTTTGTCAATAAAATTCATCAAATCTTCTTCATCAATCAAATCCTTAATTGCATTATCAATCAAATCAGAGATCATATCAAATCGAACTGAATCACATCAATAGGGGCATATCAAGTTCATCAGGCTCCATATAAAATTGGTAGTCTTGTCATCATCATCGCATTAATAGGGTCATGTCAATTTCATCAAAATCCATACCTAATCAATAGTGTCCTTATGTGAGAATCATTAGATAATCAGCTTCATCAAGATCTATATCAAGCTGATTTTCTGAATCAGGATCTTCTTAAATGATTGATTTCATTAAACTCATATCAAATTACTTTTTCTCAACTTTAGTATCTTTTGGACTGTAATCAACTTCATCGGGATCCATATCAAATTGGTTACTAGTTCTGATCAATATCAATATCTTCAATATTCTTCCAAAAATAGCATATCAATTTTATTAGGCCCCATACCAAATTGATAGTTCTAGATTGAATCAACAATATCTTATCAAACATCACACCAAATGCAGACTCAAATAAAAAAAAACATCAAGTTGTGAGAAGTTTCATCAAGATCCATATCAAGTTGTTAATTGTTTGTTCAATCAGACATTAGACATCAGACATCAGGGATCCATCATCTTATCATTTCTAGGAGTGGGATATCATATATTCTTTGAATCCATACATTTCCCGAACATCGATTCAAAGAGGGGAAAATGTAATCACTTATAAATGGTCAAGATAAATCAAATCATAAAATCTCATAATTTAATCAAATTAAACCAAACGAATCAAAACTCCAATTATGTAATTAAATCTAATTAATTTAATTACATATTTAATCAACATTCCATAGTAATATCCTAGCCAATTAATTAAATAAACATAAAAAATCCACATGGCTAGAGAAATTAATTTCTTTGATTTAAATAAATACTAAATATTCCCTCAACACCCATGCCACGTGTCACTCAAGGATTTTACAAGGAATAACTACTTGGCATATTCAACCAATGAGTGAAAAGAACAAGGATCACTCACATTCCTTTTCTATCTCAACCCTTCAATTCAAATTAGAGAAATCTTGGCCATCCATTTAAAATCATGCTAGTTTGCCACGTTGAGAATCTATGAAATACCTCACATCAAGTCATTTGTAGATCATAATCTAGAATTGCAAGGACATAATGCTAGTTTATTTGAGAGATCATTTTTAGGAGAATTATATCATTTTAACATCATTTTTTTTATCTTAATTCTTATCAAATTTCATCATGTAGCTGCATAATTCAATAAGTTTAGCTTCCATCTTAGCTTAAGTGCATCAATTTAGTATCAATTTCCTCATTTAGATTTATCAATTCAATCCAATTTGTTAGATTAATAAAGTGTTTTCTTATTAATTGAATCATATTTGATTTAATTATTAAGTCACTTATTACCTCTTTCTACTTAAGCTAAACTTTAGGTATATAATAATTAATAGCTTTATTAATTATTATTGTGCAACCTAGATTTTACCTTTTTAGGTTTTCAGATCTCCTTTTATAAGGATTGATCTCTTTTGTAATCTCAATTCTGAACATTCATTTTTATTGATCCGCAACTTTTATTTTTGCACATCAAGGATTTCTCCTCTCTCATGGATCCATATGTTCAGGTCTCCATAGCTATTTGCTTCTCTCTCTTTCTGTGATAGGTGTTTGCATGTAGGTGTTCTTGGGAGCTGTTGGTTGTTTTATCATCAACTCCAATATGGTATCAGAGCTTCAGATTTGTTTGCCCCTGTCCTCTTCTTGAGAGATTTGGTCGTGCTCATTAGATTTGAGTTTTTCAAAGGGTTTTCTGTCAGATTTGGGGGGCCTCTTTTTCTAGTCACCTTGGGCTCAAACGAACCTCACCATTGTGGTCAGAGATCCCAAGAACCCCAAATCCATATAAAATTTGTCCAATTTGGACAAAGTTGGAATTTGTGGCAAATTATTTTTTGCAACTAGCCTAGGCACATATCTCGAGGCACTTTGGGCCCAAACAGACCTTTCCATTGAGCTCGCAGCACCCAAAAACCCATAGATCCATATAAGGCACATCCAATTCGGACACCTTTGCATTTTATGACATTTTTTATATCAAATGGCCTAACACGCTTCCCAAGGTAGAATTTGGACAGATTGGAATGCTTCCCAAGGTAGAATTCAATATCTTTACATGCAAATCAGGGCAAAAATTTTACTACCTAGCTCACAAATCAAGAAAAAAATTGGCATGTAAATTGAAGTAAAAATCTGTATTGTGTGGCACAAATCCCGAGGTGCGCATGTGATTTTGCAAAAAAAAAAATTTAGGGAAGTGATGGCCATTTGGCCATAAAATTTAGACCCGTCATTTGATGACATCAGCATGCATCATCATCATCATTTGCACCATTTTTGGGCCCTTTAGCGCAGCAGTTGGTTTTTTGCTCATAGCTTGAGCATACGATGTCGAAATCGGGCAAACAAGATATCGTTGGAAAGTTGGTTCCAAGATCTATCTAGATCTAGAGGGTTTAATTTTTAATTTTTCTTTTTTGATGGTGATTTTTACTTTCAAAGCTAGATGTTCAATTCTGCACTCCAGGAGCTCTATCTTGCGCATCCGGACTTCATTTTGGGAAAATGATATATTGTTGGAAAGCTTGTTTAGAGAGATTTTCAGTGTTGTGAGTCATTTTTCCATAATCTTCTCGAGGTACATTTTATTCATATTTTTGCATTTTTGCAATCTGGTGGATATCTTGGATGTTTCAGGTCCTAGCATCTTTTCCTTTTGAGGGATGGCTCATCTTAGGTTGTTCTTTTGTTTTAGCAGCATTTTCTCTTCTTTGAGTAGTGTATACTTCACTTTTGTAATATTCTTTTATGCACACGCACTGAGATAAAGTGTCATTCTATTGTATGTATGAGATCTTACACATGTTTGTGTTATATGTACTCACACTCCATTATAAAGTGCCAGGGGGGTTTTGATGTTTGCCTTTGTTTGCCATCTACTTTTTTCATGTGAGTGTTCCCCAATGACATTAGCCTCAGGTATCTCTACATGTGTTTGTACTCTCTCTGCACATTCGATGTTTAAGATTCTTCTTTATCATGCAGTTCATATTGGACGATCTTTTCAATGTACCTATCATTACTCTCTTGTTAGTAGTATGGGGGGGGGGGGGGTCTACTACTTCCTTGGTTCGATAGTGTGAGCTATGTATTCAATATTTGATTCTATGTACTAGGTGGATGTAGTGGCCGGGTACCTATGCATTTCGGTGAGATGGATCATTTACCATATGGAAACTCTTTTCTTTCCTATTTTTGGATGCACTCTTCCAGCTTTGATTGATCAGCTCTTTAGACTTTTGGTGTTTATGTCATCTGTATCTTCGAGTTCAGGTGTTTGCCTTTATTTTCCTCCTTATTTGAGTAGTGACATTTGAGGGCACTAATGTAAATTATAGTCTTCTCTACCTAGTCATATTTCAGTGGAGGATCTTCAGATCATTAGTTACTTCTTGACAGAGTTTGCAATTTCTTACTTCAGTGATGTTGTACATGTTCATATTTGTTCCTATTTTCTGGAACATTCCTAGTTTTGGAGGCTTCTTCAGTCCTTCAGACTAGTCTTTGTCTCTTTTTGGAGTAGAGTTTTTCCCATGTGGTTTCATCTATTTCTCTTCTTTTCAGAGACTCTCTTTTGTACTTGGGTACCTGATCAGGCCTTTTGTTGTCAGGACCTATTTGCTTTCAGTAGTTCTTTCTAGGTTTTTAGCTTCTTCCAAAGTTCATCTTAAGGGGGGTGTTAGAGTAATAAAGTGTTTGCTTATTAATTGAATCATATTGATTTAATTATTAAGTCACTTATTACCTCTTTCTACTTGAGCTAAACTTTAGGTATATAATAATTAATAGCTTTATTAATTATTATTGTGCAACCTAGGTTTTACCTTTTTAGGTTTTCAGATCTCCTTTTATAAGGATTGATCTCTTTTGTAATCTCAATTCTGAACATTCATTTTTATTGATCTGCAACTTTTGTTTTTTCACATCAAGGATTTCTCCTCGCTCGTAGATCCATACATTCAGGTCTCCACAGCTATTTGCTTCTCTCTCTTTTTGTGACAGGTGTTTGCATGTAGGTGTTCTTGGGAGCTGTGGGTTGTTTTATCATCAACTCCAATACAATTTTCATATATGTAGATGCATTTTCATGAAAATATTCCATTTCATGAGTTGTCATTCCATTAGATCAAAAATGCATTTTGGGAGCATTATTTTATATCAGGAATCCTTATGACTAGGGATCAATAGAATGATTTTAATGATTTTTATGTTGATTTTGATGATATTGGGATATCACTAGCTCATTAAGATAATTTTCTATTGAATGTTGTGTGTTTTAGGAAGGTATATAGGTACACAACATTACATAGCATAGTCTCATCAATTAGTATACATCCTTTTTATTTCTATAAGTCTACTTGTGGTCTTGCACTAACATGTTGAGAAAGATATTAGTAGTCAAGACATTTTTGGCATTAATGTCTTTTCAACTAGTCGACTTGGAACCTTTTTTTTTTCTTTAGTACTAAAATTGTTTTATTTGTGTATATTTGAAGATTTTTGTATGGATTAATAGGATCTTATACTTGGGGGCTTGATCATCCATCAAACTTAGTATCATCTTATTCCTATCTTGTTTTCTCTCAGTTACTCTATCTCTTTATCCCTACTTTACCATGAGTATGAGTCAAAGTTCATACTCCTACTAAAGTGGGGGCAAAGTGTAATATTGTAAATTGTAACCCTTACAATTTCACACTCTATTTTAGGCCCTTTCTTCAATATTCTTTCTTTTTGGGTCTTTTAAAGTTTATTTTGGCCATATCACATCTAAATTATCATCATATGTTCATGAGGTGACTTGATCCAATGTTCTCAGTCTATGCACTCTACAACTACCTTTATTTTTCCATGTTTTGGATGACTAGGTGCCTAAATATCACAGTCCCCCTTAAATATGCTCAAATTTGAACATGTATGTGTCTTGGTTCCCACCATTCATGATCGGATCCCTAATATTTTAATATGACTGTTGGAAGTTCACATATATGAAAAAGGACCCTGAAGACCTTATATAAAGAAATCATCTCTAATTCATTTGATTATTTTTCTTAATCTACAAAATCCACAAGCTTCATTCAAGCACTCAATTCCTTCATTCAAGAGTAGAACTAAGTACAAGGGGCATCAAGCTATAGGAAGTTGTCATCAAGTATGTTTTCATGATGGACTTTGCTATGATTTATCATGTTATTGCATCAATAATCGGAGGAATTATATAAAGGTCACTGTATCACCAATCCAAAGGTATAATCATTTCAATTCAACATTTCATTTCAGATTTAACCTCTTACCTATTAAGGGTAAGTTCTTTTTCTATTCAATAATTTTTGAAGTTGAGGGTAATACCTACCCAAAGGATTTAACTTAGACAAGCCCCTATACAACATAACACTTTTCCCCTCTTTTATGTGTGTAGGCTCCAAATATGATGGCAAAGAGTTGAAAGTTGTAGAGAGAATACTAAAACATATAATGCCAGATTTTTAATAGACAAAAATCCTTGGTCACTCGCCTTTTTACTAAAATTTTGAGAGAACAATCTATGGAGCATCTAATCTAGAATCTACACATGTTAGAGTTGATTAAGTCACCTTTGGTCAGGAGCATCTCACTCCCTAGATAGACACTTTTAGGCCCAAATTTTAGTGACAAGTTCCTTTCTACATCCCCTTTTTAGATATGGTCTCGTATTTTGCATTATAGTTGTGTATCTTTTTGTTTATGTTGATTCTTGTCAATTTCCTAGTACTTTACCTAGTTCTTACATTTTTATATATAAATCATTGTCCAATCAACATTCAAATGAGTATAATTTATCATTAGCTCCCAACTCTCCTAAGGGAATTTAGGCCTAATTGGTTGGTCTCCAATGAAAGAGTTTGGAATGGTTCCTAGTTTACATTCTTAGAAGAGACTCCATTTCCTTACATTTCATAAAGTTAAATTTTGTAATGGGTGCTTGAATTTTTTACTCTTTTAATGATTTGTTGAATGTATGTGCCTCTGTTATTTCTTTTTTTAATGTTTTCTTGTAGAGGTTATGTTCTTACCATTTTGAAAAAATTCTAGAAATCTTATGTATTACTATAGTCTTTTGAAATCAAAGACTTGGTTATGTTTCTATAATACGTTATTTTTGGATATATCTCATTTACTCTTTTTTTTATAATATATTTTAAACTTAATATTTTTTTCCTTGAAAAACTTCCATTGATAGACTCAAATTTTCTCTAACACATGTCCAATAAATTACCTATAAAAAAAGTTATAAATTTACAACTTTGATAGATTGAAAAACTTACAAGTTTATGATTAATCTAAGTGCTATAAACTATATATTATATCTTCTCTTTATAATTTTTTATTAGTTTGTAGCCAATTTTTCATTGGGTAAATGATTCATCATTCCTATGCTAAAAAATGAATGTGCTCAAGGAAAAAAATCAACCATATAGAGTCTAGTTTTAAATTAATGAAAATTTAAAAATAATTGTATTTATTTTAATTTTTTAAAATAGATAAATAAACATGATGTTATCATATGTTAAAAAAATTTAAATAATTCTGAAATCTTTTAAATTTTAAAAATATCAAATATAGCATATAGGTTGTCACTTGTATTTTTTTTATAGAAACATGAGTTAAAAGAATTAAATAAAATTTGCAATGCAACTTATCTATAAAAAATATACCCTCAAGTACATCATGCTTTAATTTTTTCATAAAATTATTAATTTTTAAGTCATGTATATAATAAAGAATAGATTCTAATATATGTAAAAGAGTAAATGAAAAATTATATATTTAGAAAAATAAAAACTAGTTTAATGTCTAATATTTTAAGAAGATGGTTATTATTTGAACATGCATAATTTTTTTATTAGTGAAAATCTAATCATTAGAAATAAAAATTCAAATTCATTTGTGATCCTAGAATCATGTCTTTCAAATTTTATTTTAAATTATCACAGACACTAATTATGCTTAAATGTGTTATGTTTTTTTAATAATATCATGTGCATGTTGTCTTTTATGTCATTTTAAAATAGTACATACACATTATGTTTTAATTGTATTTTATTATTTATTATTATTTTCAAGAAAAAATGTTTAGGATTGTAATTAACAATCTAATTAAAAGCACTTGCGTTCACACTTTTCAATGATATTAATAGAATAATCTAAGATACACTTTAAAAGTGTCTATAATGATTATTTTTCTCCCTTGTATTTGTATATTATTCCCACTCTTGATTTAATACCATAGTCACAAATAAATTAGTGCTATGTAACTTCCACATATACTCATATATGATTATGTGCACCAAAACCAAATGCATAATTTCCTTATAGAATGTAAACGAGAAAAAAATTACTCATATTAGAATATAAACACATTACAGACATTTGAGATACTTAAACCATAGATTCATACATTTCTTAAGGTCGCATTAGAAAAGAACATTAAAAAGAAAAAGAATATTTTTGTCAATAGTTGAAACAATCAAATTTACACATTCAAATAATACACACCTAGTTGAGAAAACAAAATATTAGCTATTAGAATAGAACAACTAATATATAATATGTGTGATTCTTTTTTTAAAAATAAGTTATGACATATTTTCAATCTAGATATTTTTTTATCAAGTAAATAGCAACTAGGGTTACACCCTTTGTAATGATAAAAGAGAAATATTACATCAATTCATAAATTCACCTTCACTTCCATCTGATGCAACCTATCTATTTGAGTACAACCATCCTAGACATTCAACCTATTAACAAGAGACTTGGTTAACCCACAAAATTTCTCTAAGAGAAAAATGGAGGCCAAAGAGAGCTACACTATTTATATTAGTTAGCTATGAGTTGTAACAACATGCTATTCAAAAAAGCACAACTATGGCATTAAAAAATCAAGGTACAATAAACCATCAGAGCTCACTTTCTAAACTGTCCACGCATCAAAGATGTCATCCTAGTTTTGAATACATGGTCCAATCCACATTCATCATCTACAACTAATTCAGCCACTTTTGAATTGATGCATGAGAAATTGGGTCCACTTCCTATTATGGTAAGGTTGTTAAAAATAGTTGCAAGCATACATAGGTCTCCATGTATGTAGGGAAGTGCCCAAGTGGACATAGGAGGTGAAAATTATATAATATTTGTGGCCTATGTTCAAGGACATAGTTTTCCATTATTTATAATTCAAAAACCATAAATCTCTCTCTCTCTCTCTCTCTCTCTCTCTCTCTATGAAGATCGATGTTTTCCATTTTGCCTACCACTATGTTGCAAACCCATCTATGATAGTGACAATGTTGATGTCCATCTCTAGTGCAATAGGTAAAGGAAATGTCATTGGCTTTGTGCACATGATATTCTTGAACATCCATACTTGCATTAGTGTATAGGTGGTCAAGTTGTGGAACTCGTGATGCACATATCACCCAAGGTTGTGGATTAGGTAATCAAGCATGCTCTAACCCTAGGCAAATAGTTTGCTTGTCTCCTCCATCTATTTGATATATGGGACGAGGCCCACTAGAAGTTGGGAGCCTCACTCATCTATGGAAACTCGGAGTACCACCATCATGATCATGATTCATCAAATGAGGTGCACCTTGACCCATCCCTACTCCAACCAATAAAGGTAGATGTAATTGTTATTATCCATCGCTCTATCAATGCACCACTCATATCCTACTCTAAGATCTTGGAATGATAAAGGCTACTCAAGAGTGATCTGATGCCCTTGAATGGTGAGGTGAAGGATCCAGTAGATGTCCATCAGTGTCATACTCATCTCCCCTATCAAGAGATGAAAGGATGTGGTGTTTATGTTTGATCTTTATATATGCACCATCAATATAGGTTCACGAAACCAAATGTCCAACATCTAGTAAATCCACTAGAGACCTACTCATCATAAGCATCCATGGTGGGCCCATGAAATATCCTATACAAAATCATGTAGTAGGATCAATAGATGGCCCCTTGCATGCTCAGAATTCTCTAAAAGGACCTACAAAAACATAAAATATGTCATTCAAATATTCCACTCTAACTCTTGTCTAAGTATACTCAAAGCATCTTTTTCATACTTCAGTTTTGTGCTTTAACCCTAAGGATGTTTGTGCGTCCTCAGTCCATGTCGATGCAAAAGTCGTCATGGGAAGAATGTGTAGGAACTAGATGCCCACACATGCCTAAGACACATGCACTACTCTACCTTTTCCCACTAAAAAACAAAGCAATACATGACATCAAAAGATGAAACAAATGACCTACCTCATCTAGTTTCTTTTCCTACCCCACAACAACGCATAACTCCACAATATAGGGTGCTTAGAACTCTCATCGTAGAGGCAGTTTTGCCTCAACTCTATATAAATAACATGAAATGCTCAAGGTGAATAGTTAAAGTGACCTTTTTGGGGCCCACTCCATGAGAATATAAGTAAAAAATTGCCCAAAACTTTGAATTTTTTGTGGTGGTTATAGATTGTCTTCCTTCCATTTTTTTCCTCCTAATAGGGGGTAAAAATATGAGTAGGCACATATTCACACTTCGACAACTCTTTCCTTTTGACTCTTTGATGCCTTTTAAAGAATTTTTCTCACCTAAGTAGTTTCTTTCAATTTTGGGCCTAACAAATTTTTATTTTGCAATACTTGAACTTTCTTGTCGAATGTTGAAGTTTTTCACTGAACATTGGGGACATCACTTGTGTTTTCTTGGTTGACCTCTACAATGTTAGAGTAATTAGTTAGTTTCATTACTCTTTTTTACTTAAGCTATCTCTTAGGTGCATTATAATTAATATCTTTATTAATTATAATGTGCAACCTAGCTTTTCTAGTTTTAGGGTTTTGTTCACCTTTATAGGTTGAACCTTGTAATTCTTTTTTTAATCTTGGAATACAGTTTGCTCTCACTCCGCTGAGATTTTCCAAGCCCTTGCTTTTTGTCTCTTTAGTTTCCTTACAGCAACAGGTTATTTGCATGCAGGTGTTCTTGGCAATCTGTGAAGTTGGATTTCTCAACTTCTACATGGTATCAGAGCCACCCTACTGTTGCCTGGTCTGAGCTTTTGGAACCATGATTCAAAGACGAAAGCCATAGCTCCTCTAGTTTTTTTTTCTATTATTTTTTATTAGATCTGGGGGGTCTCATTTTTTTGGAGCACTTTGGGCAAAAACTAACCTCACGGCTGCATCTGGAAGGCCCAAAAACCCCTATTTTCATATAAAACTTGACTTATTTGGCCTCCGGGGCATCTGGGAAAATTTTCTTGGCCTATTAGGGTCGTACAGCTCGAAAATTGAAAAAAAATCAGAAGTTTCTTGAAAAATGTGTCATTTTTCAGCTTTATTTGGGCACTGCCAACACGCCATCGTGCCACCCCTGCCCGGCCCCGGCGCCACCCGCTGGCCACCACGCCGCCTCTACACTGCTCATCGCCAACCTGCACAAAGGTGACGTCATTGCTGGTGTCACTTACCGGGAAAAAAAAATCCAACCATTTAAAAAAAAATTTCGGTGACCAGAATTTTTTCTGATGACCGGTATTTTTTTTCGGCTGGCAATCATTTGACGGTCATATGGCCGTCAAATTTTTTGCCATGACTAGTTTTTTCCAGAGAGCTCTTCTTCGGAGGTGCAATTGGTTTTTCGGCCGTAACTTGTGCATAGGGTGTTCGTTTTCAGAAAATGAAATATCGTCGAAAAGGTCTTTCTGACATGAACATGATGACGTTGTTCTCGTTTGTTGATTCAGCTATTTGAGCTCTTCATTTTGGCATTGAAGTAGAGGCTTCGGTTTCCTCCCTCTCTACATTTGGCATC
Source organism: Chamaecyparis obtusa (assembly GCA_027943335.1). Taxonomy (NCBI): domain Eukaryota; kingdom Viridiplantae; phylum Streptophyta; class Pinopsida; order Cupressales; family Cupressaceae; genus Chamaecyparis; species Chamaecyparis obtusa. Next base: position 807,490 of record BSBK01002650.1, on the reverse strand, counting down.
CAGGTTTTCTTCTCATTTTTTGTGCTTTCAATAATTGATTACTTGTTGTACGAGGGTTAGATTTATACATTGTGGGGGAGTGTTCTTTCTTTCTGTAATTTACTCCAGAAAAGACCCTTCTACTTCCGTCTACTTTTTCTCTCGATGTCGGACCCCTCTGTGGCCTAGCTGACACCACACAACTACCACACTTGGAAAGGACAGATGACCAGATTGCTTATGGAAAAGGGGCTATGGTCATGCCTTGATGAGGCTCAGCCAATTCTACAGAGGCCTTATGAGGCTCTTATGCAGAGAAACAGGATGGATGAGGCAATGGGCCTCATTGCAATGAATATTTTAGATGGGTTGTTGTTCCACTTGGATGGTTTGACCACACCCAGGGATATGTGGAACAAGTTTTCCACCTTGTTTGGCACAATGAATCAGTTCAAGGTTCTCCAGATAGATGCAGAGTTCACCTCCTTGGTACCTGAATCATTCACCAGCATTGAGGACTTCTTGATGTTCAAGTCTCTTTGTTCCATTTTACAGGTTGCTGGAAAGATGAAGTCGGATGATGAGTGTATCTTTCTGATACTCTCAAAGCTTCGTGGTCCTTATCAGATTTTAACTTCTACCTTCTACTCCACTATGGATGCACTGGGTGCACAACATGTTATGCCCTCTTTTGAGACCTTCTGTGACAAGTTGACTCGTGAGCAGTCCAAGCTCAATCAAATGGATTCTCTTATAGGTTCACAGTCATAGGCATTGCTTGCCAAGACACCTCAGGATACATAGAAGCAGATATCTGACTCTTCTTCTCAGCACTCTACTGGCCCACCATCTTCTTCTAAGAAGGAGAAATAGAAGACTGAGAGCCCTACATGTTCTTATTGTCAGAAGGGGCCTCATGATGAGTCACATTGTTTTCATAAGAGATTTGATGGCTACGAGAAATAGATTGCAGATTTGCAAGCTCTCCTTTAGAAGAGCATTATTTCCTCTCCATCCTCTTCTACCTCATAGGGGTCTACTTTTCAGTCTTCTGCCTCATCTTCGTCATCTGGATAGGATTTTGGATAGGGTCATGCATTACGGGCTTCCGCTACATCCCCTTCCTAGGTCCCTTGGATACTGGATTCTGGTGCTTCTCACCATATAGCATCTTCTCCAGAGATCTTCTCTTCTTTTGAGGCTTCTCCTATTCCTCACATTCTCATGGGGAATAACACTGTTATGCCAGTTTGCAGGAAAGGCTTTGTAGGCATTCAGGATGGTACATTTAATGATGTATTGTATGTTCCATCTCTGTCTGCAAACCTTCTCTCGATTTATTAGATTACACTCAGTGGGTCAGGGAAGACAGTTGAGTTCACGCCAAATTTAGTCTTCATCTGGGATAGTGTGACATGTGGCATTGTTGCTATAGGGACAGTTGATCATTCCACCCGTCTCTACACCTTCTCACACTTTGGTCCACCATCTCCATTATCGGAGCACAACTCTCCTCTTATGCAAGAGCATCATGTGGGACAGTTAAGTCACTTGAACCTCTGTGTTGTTCCTGAGACCACTTATGTGACTTCCTCACCTCATCTTGTTGGGGTTTCTTCTCTTCAGTAGGACTCTTCTTCAGCACTGCCATACCCTTCAGCTCCATTCCTCGAGCCACCAGGTGCAGTTGTTGAGGATTCTACTGAGGACATTCATCTCCTCTCTCTTGATAGTGTCAGCACACCTATCATACCACCTACATTAGGGATTCCCTTTCAGGATCCTCATGTCTACTCCTTTGAGCATCATCTCGGCCTTCTAGTGACACCTCATCTTTCAAGGTTACCTCTTTAGTGTTCACTATCTTTCACTCCTTTGTATTGGAGTCACAGTGGTTCGTTCATTGTTCCAGGGGTTCTTTCATTCTGGGGGGGCTTTGGAGCCTTGACCCTCTCTCATGGGGGGGTTGGTTGCACGAATTGTACTTATGGCTTTGAGAGAGTCTCTTGAAGTCATTTTTTGTCTTTTGCTTGCTTTTATATCTCTTTTTGGAGAGGAGTTTTTCCCACTAGGTTTTCTCCTTTGTCTACAGTTTACAGAGATTTCCTTGTATTGGGTACCTAATCAGGCCTTGTTGTCGAGACCCTTCTTTCCTACTTTCATAGCTATGCTAGGTTAGCTTACCTCTTGAGCTTTGCTTAAGGGGGGGTGTTAGAGTAATTAGTTAGTTTCATTACTCTTTTTTACTTAAGCTATCTCTTAGGTGCATTATAATTAATATCTTTATTAATTATAATGTGCAACCTAGCTTTTCTAGTTTTAGGGTTTTGTTCACCTTTATAGGTTGAACCTTGTAATTCTTTTTTTAATCTTGGAATACAGTTTGCTCTCACTCCGTTGAGATTTTCCAAGCCCTTTCTTTTTGTCTCTTTGGTTTCCTTTCAGCAACAGGTTATTTGCATGCAGGTGTTCTTGGCGATCTGTGAAGTTGGATTTCTCAACTTCTACATACAATATCCTTTTTCAAGGTAATTGATGCATTTAATGTACTTCATATAATTAATGTTTCTCATTTTTCTCGCTACTTCATTGCAACTAATCCTTTAGATGTGTAATTAGCTCACTAAATGGGTGTAAAATGTAGTGTTACAAATTGCACCCTTTGCCAATTTCACACATGCATTACACCTGTTGCATTTATAAAAAAAATAATGATTAGGATGTAACTATTCCAACTACATGGATTGCAAAGGTGAGGTGTTGACAGTCTGAGGTTTGAACTTGGGATAAAATTAGTCAAATGGGAGCACAATGCATAAATCTATACAAAATTCACAAACGTCCCAATATATTCTTAGATTCAAGTGGGCATATTCTATAGTACAACCCCCTGTCTCTCTCTCTCTCTCTCTCTCATCATGCTCTTGATTCACAATAGTTGAAAGTTCTCTCAATCCACTATAGTGTTCACTGTCTCAAGAGATAATTTGTAGCTATGCAATGCTCTCTTGCTCTCTTTGATATCATGCATTTTTCATGCATATCTAGTTATCTTCTACTTCTCATAATCAGTTGATCTCTAGTAATGGGGAGTTCCTTCCATAGCAAATATTGTTTCTATTATGTGTCTTTTTATCCAAGTTATCTATCTAGTTGTTCTTGGAGTTGGAAACATTGAAACAAGGGTTTGATTGGGGTAAACCCCCAACATTTTTTCATTTCAATGTGTGTACGTGGTGAATAGGTTTAGAGGATGAAGGAGACTTTTTTGGTGACTTTATGGACCATGTTCGTAGGATGACAACACAGTGTGTACATGCCCTCACAACACATTGGCATATGAGGTCAAGGCTTCCAAGATCAAGTACTTTCATCACCATTGTTTGTAGTTTGCATTTCTATAACCCTTTTTTTTGTTGTTGTCATATCTATCAATTATTTGTTTATTTTTAGTTCGTACTAGTTATTTAGTATTTTACTCCAAGCATTGTCTTCCTAGATCACTAGAGCACTAATTTAGTGAGGTAGCTAAGGGTCATTTGCTCCTTAAGACCTCATTGTCTCAAGGGTAGTGAATCTTGTCCTCTACATAATATAATTCATAAATTTTTGGCCAAGGATGAAGACTTGGGCCTCAACCTCATTATTTGTGTGTTCTTTGAGTTGTGGAAGCTACTTTGATTAGTTTACCATATTTATCTCTCATTATACATCCAAAACCAAAAATTATACTGTAAACCTCTTGACATACATCAAGGTTTAATTAGACCCAATTGTGAGGAGATGGCAACCATTTAACACCTAGTCTCAGTCTAGACAATTAACCCTCCCAACCCCATAAATCAAGGACAAAGTAAAAACTCACTTTAAAAAAATTAATTTAAACTCAATTCTCTTCTCTAACTAACTCATACTCATATTGATGATAGATCATTGACTATGATCCAAAACATTGGTAAAAAAATTATTTACATAATCAAATACATAAACTATCAAACTATTCTATCATGAATTGTAGTAGTTTCATTCTTTCAAAAACTTTTAGACAAAATTAAATTTCATAATGTTAATTTACATCAAAAATAAAAAAATATTAAAAATCGAAAACATATTAAAATGAAAAAACAATAATATTATCCTTTAAACTCAATTCAAATAGAATTTGACTCTACAACATTTTTTGAAAAAAAAACATTAAATTTTTTTTTTTTAAAAAATTATAATTTAAAAAACTCAGTTTTGGGGATGACCCCAAGAGAAACTTTGAAGACAAAGTTAAACTTCATTAAATGTGTCTTCTCCATGACTAGATTTCTAAAGTAAATTCACATGCTCAATATTGCAATGGGTCCCCCTCCCCACGAGAAACTGATTTTCAGTTCATCAAAAAGCACGAACAAAGTGGGAAACCATCCCCACTCTAATTAAACAACTCACAAGAAAAGTCAAAGTATTTCAAAAAGGAGGAAAAAAACTGTCCGTAGGGCATTAAAAGCTCCCACCGCCCCAAAATAGTGCCTGAATTATAATAATAACACGTGTCAGCATATAATACACTTTAATGCGAGCCAACCGCGGGAAAATGGTGGGACCCATAGTTTGGTGTCAAAGCAGATTGAGAGCGACAGAAATGGCCACGTCGGATGGACCTGTCAATGGTGGGACCCATTGCAATTGAATTTGAATTTCTAGGAGACCGAGCATGTGGGTCGTTATAAATTTTTTTGATTCGAATTGCGTGTATAGCGATTGTAACAGAGAAAAGGAATATAAATAACTTGCAGCAGAATTTTCTGTAGAAAGGTTAAAAAAGAGGAAAGGAAAAAAGGAGAACAGAAGCTATCATGAATCGAGCTCTGATTACACTGTTTTGGTCTAGTACAGATTTTTATTTGAAAGTTGTTAATTTTACAGCCTACGGTTGTATAGAAAATGTATACTATACAGGCAGCGGCTTTGTCGATGTCCCCCAAGTTTGAATGCTTTTGGAGAGTGGAGTGATTGAATGAATTATGGGTCGATTTAATTTATTTAGATCTGGGAAAGTAGAGAACTGATGAGTGAAGTGGAATTTTTCTGTGGTTCCTTGGCAAGGTGGATTGAATTATGATGGTGTTATGAGTTGGGCATTTTGATTGGAAGAGTTTGGATTTGGGGATTTTCTTGTTTTTTTGGGAGGTTGAGAATGGGATCCTGTGCATCAGTGAATGGAAGGGTTAACGAGGAGCAAGACTCTTCCTGTATGCCTAAGCTGAGATGGAGAAAGAGGCATCTGGAGGCTCTGAATTACTATCCTGCAGATGATGAGGATCGGGATTTTTCAAAGAGGTTGTGTTCTAATGGGGCCAGCAAGGTTGCTTGTGTTTTCACTCAGCAAGGGCGGAAGGGCGTTAACCAGGATGCCATGGTGGTTTGGGAGGTGGGTTGCTTTTCGGGTTTCTTTTATTCTTTCACATCTTCTGTTTTCAATTTTGGAGGTAGAATTTTGCAAGGAATTGGGGGTTAGAATGATAGGACTACTGTATCATCATATGTTTTTTCATCCATGTTGCTCAAATCTAGTAGCTATCTAGTGTTCCTCCTAATCATAAATTCGCCCATAGACCACAGTTATCTTGCTTATGTATCCACGTGTCTTCAATTTTGGAGGGAGAATTTTGCAAGGAATTGGGGATTAGAATGATAGGACTACTGGATCATCTTAGGTTTTTTCATCAATGCAGCTTAAATCCAGTCGCAATATAGTGTCCCGCCTGAATCTAATTGTAAATTTGGCCACAGACAACATATATGATGCTTATGCATCCATGTGTTTTCTATGAGTTTCAGGGAACTGTCTGTCCAGCATTTGGATACCCTGTACAACCTGATGTCCACTCTCACAATATTGGAGTGTGCCTGGACTGTTTGGTATGTAGGGAAATGGGATTTGGGTCTCTTCCGAGAGTCACCTTTTGCATTGGCTGTGTGACTCATGAAAGCACTGGGAATGATGTCTATCAGCAAGTTTTATCCTTGACATATCTGAAATAATATGGGAATGATTTAGATTGAAGAAAAGGTCGAATTCTTTAGGAGAATTTGGGGATGAATACTTATCTTGAATTGACATTTCAGTCTCAGTTGGTGTGTTGCTTTTTTTTATGTTAGTCCTAAGATCAATTTCCAAAAGATCATTTATGAACTGTTATAATCAATTAGGCTCTTTCACTTTATCATCTTATTGATTGGGATTTGAGATTTCCGGTTATGAGATTGCCCACCTTTCATATGGATGTGAATTAATATTTGGAAAATTCCAATCGAGTGTAAGGATTTTTGTTGGTGATTTTGTTGATGTTGGTCCTAGGATCAACTTTAAGTTTAAGTCATTTATCCACTCTTACTATCAGTGGGGCACTTTATCTGCAGTATCCTAGTGATTGTGATTTCTGGTTATGAGCTTGATAACCTTTTACATAAGCTTTAAATTAGTTTATGGAGAAATTCCAATTGATTGGGAGCATTTGGCTGATGAATGCATATCATGAATTGGATTTTCAGTCTCATTATTGATGTGTTGCATTTGTTGATGTTGGTTCTAAATAAATTAACATTAAGTTTATTTATGCAATCTTACCATCAAGAGGGCTCTTCCTATTTAAAATCCATCTTGTTGATTGGAATTTGTGGTTACTATGGATGTGTATCAGTTTTTGGACAAAATCCAATTGGTTGGGAGCATTTAGCAGACAAATGGATATTGTGAATTGGAGTTTCAATCTTATTGTTGTTGTGTTTTTTTGTTGATGTTGTCCTGCGGTAAATTTCTAAGGAGATCATTTATGCACCTTTACTATCAATAGCGAACTTTCTCTTCACTATCGTATTCATTGGGATTTATAGTTAAAGAGTTAGATCACCTTTACAGAGAGACTTTTTTTAAGTATCCTATTGTTTGGGGTTTCAGATTATAAACTGGAGCATCTTTAGGGAGAGAACTGAAGGTAGATGAATGCTTAATGACTACTTTGAGGGGAACACATGGTCTTAAGGTTAAATGCACGAATGCACTTTAGACTATAATTGTTATGAGATCAATAGCAGAGCACATTTCTGCCTAAAGTAACAAATGCTCTAATTTCTATATAAATTTGGGTTCATGGTTACTGGGTTGCTTTCATTCTTAATAACTCTGATATCAAATTTGATTACAATAAGAGGCTGGAAGTTATTCTCCCTGTAGGGGCCCATCCAATCCACATAACTGCATTATAACCCCCATCAGAATTAGGTAGTGATCACCCAGTCAATTCTTAATAAGGCATTAATAATTAATTACAAGTGTCGAAATGTTTTTGGTCAAAATGGCTAATCACCTGCTTATGCCACGGATGGTGCCAGTTCTTAAACATACCAGTAAGAGAATGTCAAGTTTTTTTTTTGGCAAAATAGTCTTACGATACAGCAGGTTTCTGACCAGCTACAACATTTTCTAACTATGCCTTAACAGCTAAAATTAAATTTTCTGGTGAAATGACAGACAAGCTAAAATTCCAAGCAGAAATACTAATTTTCGTTCAAGTGGGACAAATCTACAGTTCACTGATTTTTTCCCCCTAAAATCTCTTAAGTCAATGCTGCTGCCAATTTGCTGATGTTTTTCCTAAAATCTCTCAAGTCAATGATAAAAACATTCAGCCCACCATCACCCCTCAGTAATTCACTTCCTAAACAGTCACTGCACTATGCTTGAAGGCAATGATTTTTTTTCTACAGTTTTCTAAATTGAACAGCATCTGGGGCAAAGCTTTCATAATGTTAGCCTCCTCTATGGTACCCCTGCCATTGGTATGTGAATTAGCCCATGAGGTCAATCAGTTCCTATGGAGGCATGTTCTGCACACATAGTGGGGGAATCCTTAAACTCTAATAAAAATGATTTTCATCTCTAATATAAATCTGAATTTATGAACGATATTCACACAAGTGTGTCAATCAGCAAAATCCCTTCCGACATAGTAGGAGCATCCTAGTTTATGTTAAAACTCTATTAAAAAATGATTTTCCAGTTTTAAAAAAAATGATTTTCATCTCTGATTTAGCTCTGAATTTATGAATCATACTTACACTGGTTTCATCAATTAGCAAGTCTCTTACGAAGAGTTCTTGGAAAGTCACTTTAGACCTCATATCAGAAATGGTGGCAAACGCAGTTACGATATCATATCTCATCATTTTTGCATACAATCATGCAATAAACATCAGCTCATATCAGATACCAACAACAAAAGATTATATCTTCTTTGTTAAGATTCCTATTATAATGTGATTGATATTTAATTTTTATTTTAAATCAGACTGTGAACTTGATATTATATATATTATACTGAATATATAAATCTGCACTTGGAAGAACACTACTGTTTATTTCTGTATTTTCCAAATGCAGATTTCTTTCATTATAAATATCCAAATGATGAGGAAATGTCTCATTGAGAGACATGCCTCTACAACTATAGAGACATGTCTCTACATGAGACATGCCCTTTCGTATTTTGCAGGAGACACCGCTTGATACTTGGCGGCAATGATAACATCGAAGTTGTTTGCTGTGTTAATAACAATGTTACGATACGTAATATGTATTGTAACACCATTACGTATCTGTGTTACGATACATGTTATGTATCGTAATACTTCATGTGTTACAATACCATAATACATGCCGCACGATAGATATCGTGATATCCAAATGAATATTTGATCATCGGTCGATAACTCAATTAATATATTAAGAATTGTTATTATTAATTAATTAAGACTCATATATATAACTTAATTATATATAACAAATGAACATAATCATTTATCAGAAATGAATCTTAATTGATTAATTTACTGATCGATGCTATAACATTAACACTTCCTCTTAGCTAGGGAAGATGTTTTATGAAAAGATTCATACACAATATGAATAAGGTATTACCTCAAAGTAATATTATAAATGATATTATCTCATAATATCGGAGTAATGGCCTACTAATATCAACTCAATGATATTCACCAAGTACTTGGAGTAATGGCCTTCTAACATCAAGTTTTATGATGTTCACCAAGTACTCATTAGGATCACGAAGATATTATCTTGTAATATCAAGAGTAATGGCATGCTAATATCAAGTCCATGATGTTCACCAAGTACTCAGAGTAATGGCCTACTAACATCAAGTCTCATGATGTTCATCAAGTACTCATATCTCTTAATGAAAGTAAATGAATACTTTTCATAGAGATAATATTATTATGATCTTCTTAGATATCAATATGATATCCATCATGATAAAGACAAGTTATCGTAAGATCGCTACCTCTCGATAATTGTCATATATACAAATGCAATCATTAAGAAGTCGTCACTTCTTGATGATGCATACAAATCTCACACACACGCACACGCACATATATATATATATATATATATATATATATATATATATAATATTCATGAAATAACACTCGTGATAGCAAAGAAATATTTGATTAGTACAATGATCAAAGATACTAAGACTCATTCTCAGAAGTTAAAATCATACCAAGTTTACCTCTGAAGTATTCTACCTTATTCTTCACAAGAGGTTTGGTGAGAATATCTGCTGATTGTTCATCTGTACTAACATATTTCAACTCCACCACATTCTTTTCTACCATGTCTCTAATGTAGTGATAAGGTATCTCAATATGTTTGGACCTGTTATGAAACACTGGATTCAAGGATAGTTTAATGCAACTCTGATTGTCACAATGAATAATGGTTGGCTTTAGTGATTGTCCAAACAATCCAACTAGAAGTTTTCTCAACCAAACTGCTTCTTGTGCTCTCATAGATGCTACAATATATTATGCTTCAGTGGAACTCTGAGCTACTGAGGATTGCTTTCTGCTGAACCAAGAGATCATAGCTGAACCTAAACTGAAGCAACATCCAGAGGTGCTTTTCCGATCTATGATGTTTCTGGCCCAATTTGAATCAGTGTAACCATGCAAGTTTAGGTCCACATCTTTATATCTCAGCCCATATCTAATTGTGCCTCGAAGATATCTAAGGATGTGCTTAGCTGCTACTAGGTGTATTTGCTTTGGTTCACTCATGAACTGACTAAGTGCATTCATTGCATAGCAAATATTAGGCCTAGTGTTTACTAAGTACATCAAGGACCCAATTATCTGTCTGTAAAGGGTAGGGTCTGCAGGCTCTGAGTCATTAGGTGCTTCCTTGAGTTTGATAGGTACTGGTTGATCCTTTCATACCAAGCTCTGGGAGCTTGTTTGAGACCATATAATGCTTTCTTTAGTTTGTAGACATGTGACTGTTTATTGTGAATTATGAATCCTTCAAGTTGCTCTAAATATACTTCCTCTTCAATGACCCCATTAAGGAAAGTAGTCTTTACATCCATCTAATGTATTTTCCATCTTTTAGATGCTGCAATGGCAATTACACTAAGGATAGAGGTATATCTAGCAACTGGAGCAAATGTTTCTTCATAGTCAATGCCTTCTTTTTGAGAGAAGCCTCTGGCAACAAACCTTGCTTTGCATTTTTCTATACTTCCATTTGCTGCATGCTTGATTTTGAATAACCACTTGGAAGAAACCACTGATTTATTTTTGGGCCTGGGCACAATATCCCAGACATCATTCTTAATGATAGAATTGTATTCTTCTGTCATGGCATCCTTCCACGTAAGATGTTGAAGAGCTTCCTCAACATTAAAAGGTTCTGATTTTATTAATTCACTCATTAGTGCAACATAGCTAGAAAATCTATTTGGTCTTTTGCTTTCCTTGGATGTACCAGAAGGAGCTGCATATTTCCCTGCTTCCTCGGTCATCTTTTTGGCCCATAGCGGTCTTTTCTTGTTTGTTTTGATTTCTTCAGTAGTATCCATGTGATCACTGAAATCGTTGTCCTCGGTGATTTCTTGTATCTCCCTCTCAATATCAGGAGAGAGATCTTCTTGACTGTCGTCATTCATTTCAGTTTCATCTTTGGATCTTTTTTTAATGCAATATCTTCCTCGAAGATCACATCCCTGCTTAGTTCAATATTTCTTTGTCTTGGAATGTAAATTCAATATGCTTTGGATGTTTCACTATATCTAACTAGAATGCCTTTCTTCCCAGAGGGTTCTAACTTGGTTCTTTTCTCTTTAGGAATATGAGTATAGACAGGACATCCAAATATCCTAAGATGGCTTATTTTAGGTTTAGTTCCAGTGAATACTTCTTCAGGAGTCTTGTTTTCTAAATGAGAATGAGGACATCTATTTTGAATATATACATCAGTATTAGAAGCTTCTGCCCAGAGATGAGTTTCTAGATTTTGATCATGCATCATAGCTTTAGCACATTCAACAATAGCTTTGTTCTTCCTTTTTGCAACTCCGTTTTGTTGAGGGTTGTAAGGAACAGTGTACTCCCTCTTAATCCTAGTAGTTTTACAAAAATTCTGAAAGGTTTTTGAAATGTATTTCTTCCCATTGTCAGTTCTCAATGTTTTAATACTCTTTCTAGATATATTTTCTACTAGAGCTTTAAATTCTTTAAACTTTAAGAGAATTTCTTCAGAGTATATCCATATTTTCCTCGAGTAGTCATCTACAAAGATGATGTAATACAAGAATCCTCCAATGGAAGGAATAGACACTGGTCCACACAAATCAGAGTGAATAAGTTCTAATACTTCTTTAGATTTGCTTTCGCTATTATGAAACGTGCTTTTGATATTCTTCCCAAATTCCCAACCTTTGCAAGTCCCTACATGTTTAGTTTTGAGTTTTGGCAAACCAGTGACCATTTTCTCTAAACTGGGTAAACCACGAAAGTGATAATGCCCTAGTCTTCTATGCCAAATTTCATTCTCATTTGTTGATTCATGAATTAGGTCTTGAGAAGAAGTAGATAGTTTATAAAGACACCCCTGTCTTATACCAATAGTATGAGCATTTTTAATTGTAGAATTCTTGGGCTAGGCTAATACTTTTCCTTCCATAAATGTGATCTTGTAACCCTTGTCTTCAAGAGTCGAGACATAAACTAGGTTTCTTTTGATCCTAGGTACATATAGAATTCCCGTGAGTTGGAGTGATACACCAGATTTGAGTTGAATTGTACAAGACCCAATTCCTTTAACTTGATAGTCAGTATTATCTCCAATAGTTACTTCCTTGTCAGTAGTTTCCTCAAGGGTTTCTAAGTGACCTCTAAATCCTGTTATGTGTTTGGAGGCCCCACTGTCTATCACCCAGGTGTTCTTGCAGTTTGTAACCTGACTAGATAAGGCAGAGTAAAATACAAGTTTATTTGAATTTGTATCCATAGTTTTAACCTCAGCAAAGGAGGCTTGAGGTATTGTTCTATCAGGGCACTTCATCGCAAGATGACCATATTTGTCACATCTAAAGCATTGAACTTTAGATAGGTCACTTGTTTTCTTAGATGAGTGTTTCCCTTTAGTGTTTTTACCTCTTTTCATTTTATTAAACTTCTTTCCTTTTGTGTGAATTTGAGTGTGAAGGATTTGAATTTCCTCTTTTGGAGCATTCGTGTTGATCCCTCTGGGTATCAACCTGGACTCTTCTTGAATACAATCTGTTTTTAGTCTTTCAAATTTAGGAAGTTTAAGTCAAGCACTGATGCCTTGAATGAATGATTCCCAAGAGATAGGTAGTCCGTTTAGGGATATCATTGACAATTCCTTACTATCATAGTCATGACCAATTGCAGAGAGTTGATTTCTCAAATCAGGTATTCTCATAAAATATGAAGTAATAGTCTCTCCTTGGTTCATCTTCGTTTGACTGAGTTGATTTTTGAGAGTAAGGAATCTACTAGAATTGTTTATCTCGAACATTTCTTCAAGGGCTTTGAACATGGCATATGCTGAATCTAGTTTGATAATTATAGGTACTAGATGATCCTTCACTCCATCTACTAGCAATTTCATTGCTTTTGTATTATTCTTTTCCCATTGAATCTTTTCATCTTTTTCACTTTGTTCGGGTTCCTTTTCTTTCATCACTGTGATTAGTTTATTCTCTTTTAATGTTAGTAACATTCGAAATTTCCAAGCTACGAAATTTGAGGTGCCTTCAAGTCTATCCTCAAGTCTAACTCCGTTCACCATTTTGAAAGGTCTAATTTATCTCAAGATATTTATATAATTTTTGGTATATAAATATATCAATATAAGAATCTGATCTGGATATTATTCCAAATGTGGCTTTGATACCATGTTAAGATTCCTATTATAATGTGATTGATATTTAATTTTTATTTTAAATCAGAGTGTGAACTTGATATTATATATATTATACTGAATATATAAATCTGCACTTGGAAGAACACTACTGTTTATTTCTGTATTTTCCAAATACAGATTTCTTTCATTATAAATATCCAAATGATGAGGACATGTCTCATGGAGAGACACACCTCTACAACTGTAGAGACATCTCTCTACATGAGACATGCCCTTTCGTATTTCGCAGGAGACACCGCTTGATACTTGGCGGCAATGATAACACCGAAGTTGTTTGTTGTGTTAATAACAATGTTACAATACGTAATACGTATCGTAACACCCAAGTGTTACGGTATGTATTACGTATCATAACACTTATGTGTTACGATACATAACATGTATCGTAACACAACTGTGTTACGGTACACGTTATGTATCGTAACACTTCATGTGTTACAATACAATAATACATGTCGCACGATAGATATCGTGATCTCCAAATGAATATTTGATCATCAGTCGATAACTCAATTAATATATTAAGAATTGTTATCATATATATATATATATATATATATAATTAAGACTCATATATATAACTTAATTATATATAACAAATGCACATAATCATTTATCAGAAATGAATCTTAATTGATTAATTTACTGATTGACGCTATAACATTAACATTCCTTGATTGAAATAATGCATTTTTCCAAGAGTAATGGAGCCTGCCATGAATAATTGTGGGAACACGATGTACCACAACTGTCTTCAGCTGTTTGGTCTAAACAATTCGGTTTAAAGTTCAAAGTTGGGTGTTACAGTATGTATTGCATATTGTAACCAGAGTAACGAGAATTGCCATGAAATCACCGGAATTGCCGGTTTAGCAATTCGATTCGCCCTCCCCGATTTTTTATGAACCGGTGAATCAAATCGCCGATTTTATCCATATGAATCACTGGTTCAGCGATTCATGCCAAAAATCGCCAAAATCACCTCTTTGAACCGCAAAAAATCGCCAAAATCGGCTGATTGCTAAAAAGTCAAGTCAAATTTAAAAAAAAAACACATATTTTTAATGTTTTTTTTGCCTTTCCTATTTGTTTTAAGTTTATACAAATATAACATTTAAGTATAAGTTTGATTTATTTAATTTCATATACTTTAAGTTATTTTTGTATAAATACTTTCAGGATGTTTGAGATAGGTTCCAGCTTCATAGGAGTTAAGATGTGGATTCTAGATTTTGGGGGTTTTCGAAAAATTCCAGACTTAGCCAAATTTCAGGATTCAGCAAGCCTTTAGCAGGGTTACCTCCCACAATCCATCATGGCTTCCTAAGGTCAAACTGAAGCTGGCAAAAGGATTCTCAAAGGGTTTTAACTCGTTTTATCACAAATCACTTGGTTTCGACCCCATCTCTATGACAGACTTGGCTTAGCTCTTGCCCAAATCCCAGACAGACATGACTTCCCAACAAGCCAAAATCACTCAAACCTCATTTGCCGGACCGAGGGACTTGAAAACAGCCACCAACAAAGACTACCTAAGACCTAGTTATGAAGACTTTGACATTTGGCATTGATCAATGATCAAGCATCATAGATTCATACTATGAATAGATTTAGTTTTATGGATCTTACAGATACTGATAGACATACGTTTCATGGATGTTCATCTTACATACATTTATGATTTGATGTCTTATGGATCTTCATCTTACATACATTCTATGATTTGACTCATTATGATCCTATGATTTCTATATACTTCAGCTACAATTTACATTTTACGTGTAACGCATGTGATGGATTTATCATTTATGTTCCTTGTTTATGTATGTTAGCTTCTATTTGATGATGTTATAGTGTGTTTAAGTTATATTCAATAAAGGGAGCATGAAATAAGTTTTAAATTGTTAAAATCTCTAAATTTCAAGGTTTTTTTAAATTTGCCGATTCGATTTCGATTCATGGCCGATTCGTGATTCGATTCGGCCTTGCCGATTCCGTTTCCCGTTACTTTGGTTCAAACAATGCTTTTCTGAACATTTATGTATTTGAGAGTTTCTCATTTATTTGTTTTGTTTCCATTCTGAAATAGGATATTGATATTTTGATTTTCTTTTGTCATCCTTCACAGGATTTTCTTTCAGATGATACAATCTTCTGTGGGATTTTTGATGGCCATGGTCCTCAAGGTCATCTTGTTGCTCGTAGGGTTAGGGATTCGCTGCCAATGAAGCTGCATTCCTCTTGGCAATCTTTCAAGGATAAAGCAAATGAAAATTATGGTTCTGATAGACACAATAACAGAAAGAAGGCAAAAAATGCTCCTGATGATGTGGATGGAGAAATCAATTCAGAAAAGGAATCAACACTTTTTTCTGCTTGGAAAGAAACATATTTGAAAGCATATAAAGTAATGGACAAAGAATTGAGGTCTAATTCAACTGTAGACTGTTTTTGCAGTGGAAGCACTGCTGTTTCTGTTATTAAGCAGGTAATGCATTAATGGTTCAGGTAAAACTAAAAGCCACTGGCTATGGATGTAGAGGTTCTCTGCTACTGGAACTTACTATTTTCTTTTGTTCAAACTGTAATAAGGTATAGAAGTTTCTTTTATGATGTGAAGCTCTACAGAGTGTTGACTTTCTGAGTAGTACAAGTTATCACATTTTATGGCAACTCATGCATTGATCAACAAACAAATACAGTTAGATGCAGTGTTAAAAGTGAATTTCACTTGGAACTGTAATCTGGAGATAGATTGAAATATATCTGAAATAAATATTCCTTATTAGTGAAAATTTAATGGGTAAGACAGTGGTTCATTAGTGCTGAATAATTTCAGTGATGTGGGCAGTGTTTAGTGCATGCATTTTACTGTTATAATTTTTGAGCATTGTTATTTGTTTCTGATCTCAGGGACAATACCTTTTTATTGGAAACATTGGAGATTCTCGTGCTATTCTTGGAACAAAAGCAGCTGATGATTCTATCATTGCTACTCAACTGACTGTTGATCTGAAGCCTAACTTGCCAAGTAGGTCTTTAATACCCAAATCCTGTTGCTGGTATAAGGAGTGCCATGTGCGAAGAACTGCAATAGAGCTTTTATTTTCTGTATATGCATTTTTTTTTGCAGTCTCTAAGATTTGTTTTCTTACTGAGAAATAAAACTCTATAATTGCATGCATTGACAGGGGAAGCAGAACGAATCAAACGATGCAGGGGTCGGGTTTTTGCTTTGCAAGATGAACCTGAAGTGCATAGGGTATGGTTACCATATGATGATGCCCCAGGTTTAGCAATGGCAAGGGCATTTGGTGATTTCTGTTTGAAAGAATATGGTGTGATTGCCATACCTGAAGTTTCTTATAAGCTGCTCACAGAGAGAGACCAATTTGTTGTGCTTGCATCTGATGGGGTGAGTTACATGGATAGAACTGCGTGCATTCTTTCTTTGTCCTTTCACTGTCAGATATGCATTATGTTCATACTATTATCTCTAGCTGTATGAGTAATTTTATCTTTCTCATAATTTAGAAGGATAGTTTGTTGGATGTAGAAGCTAGGCACTTAAGTTTGACTTCTGCCTTAATTGATGGTTCATTCTTTTCTCTAAACAATCATGGAATGTCTAGATTCATTGTGTATACTTCACAGGTCATAAGACATGGTTTTCTTTGTAAATAATTCCGATTTCACATGTTTACAACTTTAAAATTGTCTCTATCCTTATTTTCCATTAATCTGAGTCCTTTTTTGCCCCATGCATACTGTTTCTTCTGATAGTATAAATTCCATCTCTTACTAATAGCGATGCATTTGAACAGATCGTCAATTTCAGCTCTAAGTATCCTTTTTCTCTAGACTATCCTATGATGCACATATCTTAAAAGTGCACTAAATTCTCCACAAATGTCTTCACTTTGGAGGATTTTACACTTGGTTGATTTTGCAAAGTTGAGAGATTTTCTTCACTTAAAAAAAATCTCAATAACATTTGTAAGTTTATTAGGTTGAGTGTGATGTCTTTCCTGTAGGAAAAAATTATGCAGACACATTCTTCCAAGATAGCAAGTGCTAACCCATGCTTGATAATGGAGGAAATGACCTGATTACATAGTCATCTTTACATGCAACAAAATCCTGCTTTCTCTTGGTGTCATGGCATTATTTGACATAAGTGAAAAATAATCATGCTACTAAATGAGTGTTCTTTCCTCATAATTTGAGCATATGCTTGAATGTGGATGCTGCCCGATTCCATGATTGCTCAAGGCCAGGCTTAAATCAAATCATATATATTTCCACTTTCTAGTATTCCTTCATACCATCTAAATGACAGACTTTACTTAATAGTAAAAAACATCTGCTATAGAGGAAAACTTAGTGTTATTTTGATAGCGCCCTTCAAAACCTTGAAAGGTAGCCCTTTGCTTGCTATCCAGTTGGAGATTTTGATGTATTATATTTGGATTCATAAGTAACATTAAAAGTTTGAGATATCAACAAAATTTCTAATCCAAGAGGCCACTCAAATTCCACTCAGTGTCCACACAAGGCCCAAATTCCTACTTATTAATGGCTGTCCAATATAGGCTTCAACATCAGTATTTCCCTATTCAAGTGTTGGAGCCCTTAGGAACCAGTATTGTTCATTTTCTTTGTGGGCATGGTGACATAAAACTCAAGGGTCCCTTTGTAACATTTAGAGGAAATGCCCTTGTTGGGTGTAGTAACGCCTCAAGGTTTAGTATCCATTGTTTGTTATTGTTGTGGTTTCGCTGCCATGAATAGCTTGTTTCCTTAACACTTATTTTCTTCCATCTATCATTCAATTCATTGCATTCAAAACATTTTGGAGTGTTGTGGAGGGAATAGTTTCTTGTAAATTTAGATGGTCATTTAAAGGAAATTTATTTGAGTTGAAAAGGATTTTGCTTAAATTATGAATCCTCTTTGGTTTAGCAGTATCAATGATCTTGATCAAGTTGTGGCACATAATAGTGATACTTTTTGTGACACGTCATCTTCACCAATGGCTTCAATTCCACTTGTAGAAAATGTGGAAATAATAAAAAGCTCTTAACTCCTCTCCATTTTTGTTGTACAATGCTAATAATGTCAACTTTGTTCTAACTATTCTGTAGAATTTCCAAAACACACCGGACTAAAGATAAAACTAAAAGAGGGGAAAATTTTTACCCAAAACAAAGAGAAGTACAAAGCAAGAAAGGTGAACTACTCAGCAAAGAAGATAGCACTACACAATTTTATCTTTATCCACTAATTGATCCAACATTTGAGACAATTCCAAAGATATATTCCAACCCTGCATTTGATTAGAAGCCCGTTTGGCCAAACAATCTGCGATTGCATTTTGCTCCCTAGGAATGTGAATAAAAGTAACAATTTCCAAAGAGCCACACAACCTAAGAATTTGTCTAATAACCAAAGTTGAGTGCCAACTGACATCATGTAACCATTGCTCATTCAACAGAGTCAACCACTTGAGAATCAGATTCACAAATAATCATTTTCCAGCTTAGAATACATTGCTCCACAACATACAAAATGGCAAGAGCCTCCATGTAATTATTCGTATGAATACCCTTGTAAATGGAAAAAATAAACTGAACATTCCCCTCACTATCACATCTCATTCCACTAATACCAACATGACCAAGATTTCCCCAAGAAACGCCACCTGTGTTAATTTTCAAAATTCCTTGAGGAGGGATCCACCGACCTTCTTGATTTATCTTCTGCAAAGGATGTGTGCATCGATTCCTCATGAACTATCTGCCACTCCTCATCCTAAGAGAAGGATCATCCCCCTAAAGAGGAAGATTGAACTGATTGCTGATATCAACATCTCCACAATCCATACCTCTAGCAAAGTCACTTTGCCAAGATAGTTGCACAAAGGGAATGTATAATTTTCCACTACAAGTGTTGAACAACCATCTTCGCATCATGTAAAAACCTACAATTCCTCTCCAACCAAATATGCTAGATAATGAAAGTGGATCCAAAAACCCAAGCAACCTGAAGAAAAGAAGTATTAACTGGAGGCTTACCAAAATGGGCCCAAAACTCAACCAAAGAGGAGACATGCCAACAAGCCTGATTCCAAATACTCCACTAGAAGTGTCAAACTTCCTTAGAGAAAGAACACTGAAAGAATAAATGAGAAGCACTCTCCTCACAATTACGATACAAAACATGCAAGAGGGACCAAGGAAGCCCGACTTACACAAATTACCCCAAATAAGACAATGATTCTGAAGCATGAGCCACATGAAAAAGTTGTGTTTGGGCCAAGAAAAGTTCCACACCTACATTTTCTAGTGAAGACATTTCTTTGTCTTCCATTTTTCCATATTACTGTACTATTAATATTCTTTGATAAATTGATCATAGGTTACACAGAATAAAATAGATAAATATATGCTAGCATGCATTCAATGTTGTAGATTAGATATTGAGCTTTTACATTTAGCATATTGTAATTTATAGTTCTAGCACACCACTTGTTCTTGAATCTCTCTAGTAACATTACCATTAACATTTGTACTAAAAAAGATAAAATTTTTTGCTTTGCTGCTTGTTCATGGTGATTATGGTTGACGAGGGGGAGTTCCCCTGTCACACTGTTGATACTGCCTTGTTGGAGGATGTATCCAATAGAGTAGTGCATGACCCAGACATTAAGTGCTTTGGGGAGGAAGTTACATTCACTCTCCCAAACTCTTTGGTCGATCGTGTGGTGGCTTCTTGGAATGGAGCTTGGTGAGAAAGTTTTTTTCCTTTAGGCCCTCCATAGAAATGGTTTGAAAATGGGTGGCCACAAAGTGGAAGTTAAGGGGTAGTGAAACTCGAAGTGCTTTACTTGGAGAACTTTTTCTCTTCCAGTTTACCTTGGAGGACCTACGAGAGATTCTTGTTGGCACATGGGCATTTGGAAGACACTACCTATTCGTGGGCAAATGCAAACCAAGTCTCGACCCAAAGGAAGGCATAAACAAAGTGGCTCTTGTCTGGGTTCATTTAACAAAATGCTCCCCAACTTTATTGTTCTTCAATCAAAGCTTGGTAAAATCACCCAAGCTCTTATTTATGAAAACACTACGATATACTACCAAAAATATTCTAAGTAGGGGCATTTGATACATGAGTGCTTGACCTCAGAGGATAAACAACCCATTAGTGGGGGACTTACCATGGAGTTGGCCGGAAACCTAAAAATATAGATTTCCAATCTTGGATTGGAGGTTTTGGAATTTGCAATAGACTTGAAAAGCACACATCCATTGGCTTCGGACAATTTGGACATCTTAGTGAAGGACCCTGATTCTTTTGTCTTTGGAGCCAGTGGGCTGAAGAAGGACAAGAATAGATTGGGAATTGATGGGAGAGTGGAGGAAATTTCCCAAATCTTGGATCGTTTTCCTATTGCAGAACACTTTGAAGCAAGTAGCTTGGAGTTGGAAGAACGACCCTATCTTAGACACAAGGATCTGGACTCGTAGGCTCCCCGATCTTTGGAACAAAATAGTAGACCACTTGTGTCTCCAAGAAACCTAGGCATCCTGATGCTAGATTCTCATAGTAGATGTCCTCTATCTCCAAGGAACCTGAACATCTTGATGCCAGATTCTAATAGTCCTGGACCACAAAGAGCTATGGGCCTAAACTTGGAGGGGGGAGTTATTGAGAGAAGGTTGAACTATAGAAGGTACATTATGGGTAATGAGGACTCCCCTGCCCCCACCCTTTTTCCCACTGCAAAATCCTATGACAAAGGTTCTATTTGAGGACTGACCTAACATAATGGTGGTGTTATGGGGACCCTCACCCCCATGGAGGCCAATTGGTTACACAATAGGGAGGAGAAAATAACACAGATGAGGAAAACGAGGAGCATGACGGAAGGGGTCCATACTAGGGAGAGAGGTCGCTCCTCGATGAGGCCTTCAAACCATAAGGAATTTGCCTTGGGCTCTGCTAGGGATGAGTGGGCTGCCCTTGAGATAAACAACATGAACAAGGAATGGAAATCCTTTCATGGAATATGAGGGGCTTGAATAACCCTCATAAGTAGCATAACTTGAAGGGCACATCCATGTCAATAAAATAAATATTTTACTTTTGCAGGAAGTGAAAATGAAAGCTTACACTTTTGATGGCATAACCAACAATATATGGCTTGGTAGGGATTAAATTGTTTGTGATGCTAGTGGAGCCTCTGGAGGAATTGTCACTATGTGGGACCCTGGTAGGATAAAAGGTAGAATAATGGCTTATGTCAACCTTGACTCTGGTACTGAGACCTGGAACCTAGTCAATTTGTATGCCCCAAATTCTCGTTTGAGTAGGCAAAAGGTTTGGCAACAAATCACTAAGAGAATGTTGAATCATAAGAATAGTCTTTGGATGATAGAAAGAGATTTTAATACTCCACTCTTCCCCTCTTAAAAAATGGATGGCACGAATGAATACACTAATAGCATGTCTGGTTTAGCTAGCTTCATGAATATTAATAGTCTTCTTGATATTGACCTTGCTAGACAGGTTTTCACCTGGTTGAATTAAAAAAAAGGGACGAGTCTCATTCAACTTAGATTGGAAAAGGTTTTAATTTCTATGAAGTGGAATATGGGTACCAAAACATCACTTATTAAGGCTCTCCCAAGGACAATTTCTGATCACAACCCTTTGCTCCTTAGCTTGCAGAATAGGCAGGTTAAGGGGAGCCCCCCCTTTAGATACAAAATTATGTGGACTTCACATCTTGCTTTCAAGAAGTGTGTCGAGACTTGGTGGAATACACCCGCACAGGGTACTGCAATGTTTAGAATTACCCAAAAGTTGGACTTAATAAGAAGGAATGTCAAAGGATGGAACATACTGACATTTGTTAATATCTTCATCCAGAAGAAAGACATTGAGTGTAGTCTCAAGGAAATCCAGGATAGAATGGCATTGGGGGATGACTCAATAAAAACACTTAGAGAGGAGGAAGATCTATGGGGTAGATGGAAAACAATCCTTAATAGAGAAGAAATATCTTGGAAACAAAGTTCACGAATACAGTGGCTAAAGGAAGGTGACAGAAACATGTGTTTCTTCCATAGATCAACTAGTAATCACAAAAGAAGGAATCAAATCCAAGGCCTAATAACTGAACATAACCAAAAGATAACTGACGATGACGAAATTGGCTCTTTGGTCACAAACTATTTCCGAAGGATGTATGAGGATGGTATCTAGAGAGATTGTCTTTCGGAGGACCAACTCTTACATCAAGTTGGCTTGCAACATGCAGTCTTACATTCCAGGCTTACAGGCCTGATTAATTACAAAATCAGATGCCAACTTTCTAGCTATCCTCTATCTTCTAGCATGCTACGCCCCCCCCACCCTCTTCTAAACAAGAATTACTACCCTACTTAAATACAAGATCGCTAGCCACACGTTGTCTTATTTGATCAACAATCCCCAAGATAACTGAAACATATAGGTCAAAACCTAAATCCATAAGAACACCAACAAATAGGTAGATCACGACGTGCAAATACACAAGGAGGTCGGCCACATGAATAAGAACATAAAGATGTGCCATGAAACTTCACATAACTTGAATCTCCATCGCAAGCCGCATCTCGCCAACCTGACTGTTAGAATAGGAAAGCAGTATAGGACTAGACTAATCATAAGATAACTTCATTTGGAAACATTAGATTGAGTTGCAAAACTAGACATAGGATCTTCATGATGGCTAGATCACATCATAAGGATCGCATAAGATAACGAGCCAACTGCAACGATCGCTACCTAAAACACATAAAATTTCCCAATTGGAACAAAACAACAAACAATTGAAAGGAAATATTTTTGGGTGATGCAAAATTACCAACAACCCAAGGATGCTCCTGCATTAGACACCCTAGGTGAATAGAAGATGTTCCATAAGAGGAACTTATGAACATCTGACAGGATTCAAGACATAAATCCCATGCTCATTCTTGACCCACATGTCCTCATCTGCAATGTACATTTTTGCAAATGGCTACGCTGACTATCCGAATCCTTACGCCCAGTAGGATACCATCCATTATCAGGTACTGCTTCCACAACCATGGCTCTGATTATCCAACTCACACCAATTGCTTCTGCCTTTGTCGCTCCTACAATCAATGTTTGCTTCCTCTTCTAGCGTTTGACTCCACCTCTGATATCATTTAGCAACTCTCTTCTCTCTGATCCATTCACAAGATCCTGTTGCTTATTTGATATCACTTCGGTAACCTGCTGATGCAACACCATCTAGGCACCATCAACCTTCAACTCCATCAGTTTAGGTTCATTCATCAGATCCTTCAGCAACTGAACAACCTCAAAAATCTTCTCAGCCACCTGTTGCAATCCCATCACCTTCTGATCCGAAGCAGTTTGATCTCCTAAGGTGTAAGTCCTCATTACACTCAGATTCTTAGCCTTCCTTCCTCCTTCGAAGGAATTAAAGTGAACTTTCTACCATCCTTCACTATAGACACAACATTCCTTAGGCAATCATGAATAGCTCCAACATCATACTGCGATGGTCTTCCTAATAGAATATGGCAAGCACTCATGTTAACCACATCACACAATACCTCATCCCGGTATGGTCCAATGTTGAACTTCACCCAACACTATTCTTTCACTTCCGCCATATGGTTATCCCAAAACCAACTTATCCCATATGACAAGGGTGTTTAAGTCTCCTTAACCTAAGCCTTTGTACCATCTCCTCTGAAACAAGGTTTTCAGTACTACCACTGTCCATAATCACTTTGCAACATTTGTCTTTTGATTTACAAATTGTTTGGAACAATTGCCTTCTCTACATAAGCTTTGGTTCCTTCTTACTCAACATAACCTTTTGAACATTAGAGATTCTCCACCATAAGATTTAGTTATGGGTTCTCCTAAGTTTCCTCCTTTAACTTCAAATAATTATGCATCATGGAAATGCGTGCTTGGAGTAAATTGATGGAAAAAAGATAACTTATTACATTGATGGAACTATTGAAGCACAAGTAGATCCTAAAGCTGATCCAAATGCTCAAATACAATGGCTCACTAAAAGTACAAAGGCTTTTGGAACATTCAGAAAGTATATTTTAGATGATCTCATCTTTCATATTGAAAGTGTAAGACAATTAAGGAGGCTTGGGAAGCAGTTGCTAAGTTGTATGGAAAGGTTGATGAGGTCAAGGGCTACAAGTTGAACAATGATCTCGTAAGCTTAGATGCTAAGAACTTAAACATATCCAAGACTATGTAACTAAAGCAAATGAACTTAAAGCACAACTAAAGGATTGCCACATTGAAAAGAATAATGCACAATTGGTTTTTAATTTGTTGGACAAGCTTCCATCAAAATATGCATCCTTTGTCACTAGTTTCCAAACCCAACGGCTGACTAGTAGTTCATACACTACATCTTTTGGACTCATTGAAATGTTGATGCTTGAACATGATCCTTGATGCCAACATCCACAGTAGTGCAAGTCGCACGATCAACAATCGAACACTTGTGTGAACTGAATAACACATCAAGTTGAGGAGAATGACACATAATCTGTCTCACTAAGAGAAGATTTAGTTCCATACCAAGACCGCAATATACATTGAGGAATATGAGATACCTCCCACTAGACTGTATCTGCATGTTGTCCTTGTCGACAACAATATACTCTTTGCCTCCAAAAATAATAAAATCGATGAAAGGTGAGAAGTCTATGAATCAATCACGCCGATGAGTGAAGTGTCAAGGAGCATTGAAGTCTGTAGCTAGTAGAAGACTTTACATGAATTGCAAGGCGTTTCGTCATGAAAGCATAAAATGCAGATTCTTTCTAAGTTTCTGCTCTGAGTGCTCTATAATGTTGGCCTTGTTGTGCACTTTGGCTTGTGATGAAAATGACCCTATTTTCATTTTCTTTCACAATGAACAAACAAGGCCTTTGATGAACCATCTTCAATATACCATTGGTTGATTCTTTCTTCAATTTGATCAATGTTTCCTTGATCCTTCATTTGTGAACTCTCATTTTCTATTGTTTCACTTACCAAACATTGTAATTTTGGCAATGATTTCACTCTCGTCCTAGAAAAATCTAAATTCTTCTTCAATTACCTTTCGTAATTTCTTCCATGTAATTTGATTGATTGTTTAAATCTCAATTTACTAGTTAATTTCTACCCCTCTAAGGCTGATTGGAAATGATCATTCTACCCATTTGTTGCCCAAATCGTTTCACAAGTTTTTCCCATCTTCTATGCACTTAGGTAGCTTTTGCCTCTCTACACTAGGGCTCGCTAATGGGATCACCATGGTTTGTTCTTATGCAAATTTAGCAACTCAAAACCTTTCCTATGGAAGTTTTGATTTACATATAGCAGTGCTCTGTTGACATTCCTAAACTTTAGTGTTCCACACACTTGTATTTCCCTTGGGTTTTCTTTTCTCCACTCCTTTGCCCAATGCTTTTGGTTAGTTTCCTTTTTCGTCAACAACTTTCCAAGCCTTGAACATTGCCTTCATATGCTTCCCTTTATTTGTGAAGAAGTATTCAAATTCCATCTCAAGTAAGAAGACTTTCCTTGTATATAAAAGCCTTTGTCTGTTCCTCAAACCATACTTCGTTTGTGAGATCCACATGTACTTCTCCAGAAGGGGAAAATATTTTGTAATCTCGACCCGCACTTCATACATTATTGATAGTTAGTCGAATATTATAATGTTTGTAACCTAACTACAGCTCCAACTTATGGTTTGGCTTTTCAGTTTAGACTAATGAACTTTTGGATTCAATTGCTCTCATAGCTGCCTCCATTCGTGTTGTTCCACCGATGCAAGGTGTTGTCTGACTTAAGTCTGCCTTTTGACTATATTCTAATTGTCTCTTATGTTTGTTTGGGCATACTGACATTAATTTGTTGTTTAGTGTAGTTATCAATAGTGTTGACCAATACTAGTTATTTATTAATTTGACTTAAGTTTGTGTAAGCAATGATGCCAATGTTTACTATTATCTAGCTGAAGTATCCATTTCATACAATAATAAAAACTAGCCAAATAGAATAACAAAATATAACACAATCGAAGTATTATTCAAAAGAGTTAGTGTACATACATGTAGATTAGGGAAACCAAACCAAATTCAGAGACATTCCTCGTCTATGACTATTTGACACAAAGAAGCCAACAGTTATCGATTTAAACAAGCCATTGGGAACTGCTACAACTGAACTCAAAAAGCTAAACTAGAGCCATCAAACTAATGAACAAGGAGAACTTAAGCTAGCAGAGATTAGTTCTGATTGAAGCACCTCTTGCAAAATTGGATAAACTAGTTGATGCACCAAAAATCAAGAAATTATTCTTGACTAGTTCATCAAGGTGGGTCAAGTACCTTCCCAAGGAAAACGATTCATAGAAGCAAGATGCATACAATTTTGCACATCTTCTACTGCACCTTGCTGTGATGGGTACTGTTTTTTTAGAAGGGGTAATTTGATCTTGGAACCTATATAACTTTGATCAACTTATAACACCATGGTGGTACTTTATGCCATATGCTATTTGGCCACTAGCTTTAGTACTCTTCTAGAACACATGGGCATACCACATAGCTCTTACCTCATTTTTCTATATGTTGCAGAGCTCCAACAGTGCCATTTCTATTTGTGCACCTGTTATCTAATGTTCCAAAAAAATGGGAAAATAGAAGACACAAATTGAGAGATTGCAAGTAGTTATCCTTCTTATAGCTTCCAAGAAATCCTTTCCTCTTCCATTCTTCTATATTAATCTATTGGAACTATTACACACAGAATAGCATAAACTGACATCTTGTGGCATAGATCCGACCTTTCAGATTTTGTACAAGCATTTTGCATAATAAAATCTTTCACTTATAAATTATATACAGAATAGTGGAGATTAACAGCTTGTGGCATAGATCCAACCTCTCAGATTTTGTACTAAGATTTTGCATAATACAGTCTTTCAGTTTACAGTTCTTGTATGATGCATCCTAGTTCTTGAATTTTGCTTGCCATGTGATACTTTGATTAACATTTACACTCTCACTATTGTATTTTCTATTGTTTATAACACATTTCCACAATTTTGTTAGGCCTTGCAATATGTAATGTTTTCATGATTACTATTGATTCCTATTAATTTCTTGCATATTGTCATGGCTTCAGAAGAATATTAATACATGAAGATTGCATAATATTAGGAAAATAACATAATCCAAAAAGAATATCGTAGCTATGTATTACTTGGCCTTGATACAAACTTTCCAAAATGTGGCTGGTTTGATTAATTTTCCTATAATTGTCCAAATTTTCCTCATACTGTCATTGTCCCAAAAACATGTCAGTGTGTCATTGTACACACAAACAATTGCTCGTTAATTATATCAAACATTCTGTTGAGGTACAACACTCCTTTGGGATTCCTTTATGCTTTTCTAACCTGTTATGCTTCATGATGCTGGTGATTGAACTGTCATGATCAGAATGGTGTCTCTGTGTCGTGCCATAAATCGTTGTCCTTTTGATGCAAATAATAGATGGGCAATATGACTTAATATTCTGATTTAGTGTATTCACAACTCTGCAAATAAGTTATGACAATATAATTTTCTTGCCAAAGAATAACATTTTTAACCCAATCTAATAAAGAATGCCTAGCTGCAAAGACCTTGGAGTCTGCTAGTATAACATATCATTGTTTTGGACATCCTGAATCTCTAATAGACTACTGTAGTATTCTTTCTGCAATGATTTTGTTATCTCTATGGGATTATGCTTGCTAACTGAACAGACTGACAAATAATATCTAATCTCATCCTTAATACAATTTAGTGGGTAAAAATGGCTATATATTCCTCCACCATGCCTAATTGATACACGGAGATGGTCTCAATGTATGGATAGTTTCCTTTCCAATAAGGCTAATGGGTTTTCTAGAAAATATAACTAAAACAGTAGAACCAGTTGATGTTGATCTTGAATGAGATTGATTTTGCATAATTGATTGATATGAGAGTTCTAAATAAATAAATTGCTTTGTTTTGGATAAGGCTAATGGGCTTTCTAGAGGATATAAGTCAGTACGAAGTCGATCTTGAATAAGATCCAGATTTTCTTAAGGCTAATGGGTTTGGTTGTCGTGTCTAATCAATTTGTACATGTAGTCTCAATATATGAATTGCTTACTTTCTTATAAGGCTAATGGATTTTCTAGAAGATGCAATAAAACAGTTAAACCTGTACAACTCAATCTTGAATAAAACCACTTTTTCTTAAAAGGGGAAACCCTTATTCAAATGCACAATGAATGATTAAATATCAAATGGAGGCGTTTATAGCTCTTTTCTGAAATTTTATGCAGTAGTTTGCCAAATGGTGTATATATAATAATAATCAAAGAGCATTGACCTCTACTTCAGGGTTTTCCTTTTTCATAATTTTTCTTCTTACATTCAGCCATTGTCAGAATGTCACCATCTAGCATTGGTGTCCTGTGCCTCACTGTTGATATCCCAATTTTGATATAGCAGTATTTTTTGGAACAATTGGATTAATAACAAAGTCTTTTC
Organism: Chamaecyparis obtusa; assembly: GCA_027943335.1. NCBI lineage: Eukaryota > Viridiplantae > Streptophyta > Pinopsida > Cupressales > Cupressaceae > Chamaecyparis > Chamaecyparis obtusa. Next base: position 778,546 of record BSBK01002650.1, on the reverse strand, counting down.
TTCTTGGAAGGCCATATTTATTGTCAATGACGTTAATATATTGCACATCAGTTGATGGTTATATTTTACTTTTTAGTGCAAGGAATCCCCCTGTGAAAATATGAGGTTATTATCTAAATTTGCTGTATTCATATTTCTGATTTCTCATATTTATTAAACTGTCATTGCACTTAGTCTCATGATTTTATTTTCACTGTACTTGTTTTTGTTTCTCTGTTTAGCTACTACAATGTTCCAGCAAACTTATGACTGACGGAAACCCATCATAGGAATCATACTGTCAATAAACAATCAAATCTCCTAATATTTCTCACATGTGTGAAATTAACAAGAATTTGAGCCTCAAGGTATTGAGAAAATGGGATACTCCCCCAAGCTCCCAAAACTTCCATGACATCTAGAACAGAGCATTGAGAGGAGGGGATGCACCCAATACATACATTGGAAATCACAACTGAAAGGGTAATTTTACAAATTATCACAATGGAACTGGTAAATTATCAATTTTATTACAAGACATTGGTGAGAACTGCATTCTTGGCTTATTTGCAGATGTTCATCTTTTCATTCAATTCAATGGATCACTTAGAGAATAGCACACACACTAATTTGAAGTTTATGAACAATGTCATGGTAATTGCCAATAATGGGAAGCTGGATTGGAGTTATCAGCAGGTGTTCCATGGGTATATCGCCCTAGAGGCACAAGTGATGTCCTCAACGTCCTGGCATCCCTAGGACTTGGGAACATGGAGAGAGCTCCTAAAGACTTGGGAATATGGAGGTGGCATCCCCATTTTATAAGACTGGAAAACCTGTTCTGTTTGGTACATAAAAATGAAAAATAACTTTTTAAGGAAAGTAATACTAAAAACCTAAAAGGGGCAGGATTATTGCAAATGCAGCATACTGTAACTTTAGCTGATTTTAATTTGTTCAAAGCAAAGTTATTTTAATAACCCTCCACATTCCATCCCCCTACCGTCCCCAAAGATGAGAATTTTTCTTTCTGACTACTGTTTTAAGTCTGTAGCCTGTTAGGGGCATTTTGACATATGATGTTGCAATGTTTGGAATATTTTGTACATTTATAATCACTAGTTTTTGCTCTGTTTTTAAATTACCACTTGAATTGTTTTAAATCAGTAGCTTTTGTACTTCAATTTGCTTTAAAATATTCCATCCTTTCTCTCAAACCAAACATATGAAGTCACAAGTTATCATTCTGAACTGGGTGCTTTGCCATCATTTTATACAGGTTTCTCGAGTCTCTTAAAGTGAACGTATGCCAGAAATGTCAAGGTTTTGTAGATAAAATTTGGAAATCAGAGCCTGCCTTTAAATTCTTAATATGCATAAACTTCAAATTTCCTCAACTGTGCCACACATTTCTAGATTCTATCTTAAATGAAACCAACAAACTTTTATTAGAGACAAATTTCACATTTCAAAAGTGTGTAAATTATGGGAGAAATAGTACTACTTTCTAATTATTTATGATCTTGCCACATGTTTGGGTTCTTGTTCAAGGATAGATGTGATAAAATGATTACCTTAGATTGCTTTGATAGTGACTGAAATTTTCCTTCTTTAGGGACTATTCCCTTTATCAAATTTCAGGAGTGTTGTATCTGTACTTGTTGAGGTAAAAATGCATAAAGAAGATGGTTATGTTCCTTTATTATCAACTACATATAAATAATAAGAAAATTGCTTTCTGTAAATGGGCCAAGGAATTATTTTTTCCAGTTAACACTTGAAAACATAGGAAGACACCATTAAATTAAGTGAATGTTGTTGCTGTCCAAATCAAGCCAACTTTGTGTTTTCCTGTAAAGTACTTGTGATAATGAATTCTAATTTGAATGAGATGTTCACCACTCTATGCATCTTGAAAGGAATTTGTTTTATAGCTTTTTCTAGCATACTATTGCAATTTAATCATCAACCTTTCTAATACATTTAGCAATTCTGCAGTTAGTTTCTTCATTTTGAATAACTATTCAGGTAAAGATTAATGTTTTTATCATATATTCGACAGGTTTGGGATGTCTTGAGCAACGAAGAGGTGGTTCAGATTGTCTCATCTGCACCTACTCGATCCTTGGCTGCAAGAATGCTAGTAGAATCTGCAGTTCGTGAATGGAGATTTAAGTATCCAACATCGAAGATGGATGATTGTGCTGTAGTGTGTTTGTATTTAGATTCTAAAATGGATGACCAGCTAGGACAGGAGAGCATATCAACCTCTTCAAATGGTATTCATCAGGTGGAACCCCTTGGCATTGTTAGTAATGGACTAAAAGATGCATTTACTGGGCAGCAAAAAGACCAGAGAGAAGAGGAGGGTCCATTGTTGCAGCGTCTTTTTACCATCCGTGCTACTGATGAATCTCAATCTTGCCTTCAATCAATAGTCATATTGGAACCTTCAAAAGAACTAAAAGAGAGCTGTGAAGAAAATGTTTTAGATCCTGTTGAACCTCTTGACACCATTGATCAGAACTGGTCTGGACTTGAAGGTGTTACAAGAGTTAACTCACTTGTCCGACTTCCAAGATTTCCTGATGAAAAGAGCTTGTAGAACAAAATAAGGCTATTGTCTAATGTTTACCCACAGTGCAGTATATTAGTTTGGCTCATTTCCTTTATTTTTATACAATTTTCTGAAAACCTACTAAATGAAAACTTGCTCCATATGCAAGTTTATCGCTTATCATCAGTTCTGTTTGAAGTTTTTTAATTAACCCACATCATCAATACCCTGTTGATTCCTTGAGCGTACATTGCATTTTGGTAAGGACTGACTTGTGTTCCCTCTGTAAATCTTCTTTTCACCATTGGAAGGAGTTTTGTGCTTTTGACTGATAGTCCAAGGAGGGGCAGAATAGAATTTATTATTGCATATAAATTTTACATTTCAAAGGACAATTTACATTCAAATTTATAGGCAAGGAAAAGGGTTCAACTGCCATAGCCATCTAAACTTAAAATTAATTACAAATGTATTAAACCCTAATGAGTAGCACATTAATATTCCCCCCTACCCTTCAAGAAACCAAACAATATTTTGAAGTGCTCCAACATTTTCTGGCCAAGCACTATGGTGAGAATATTTGTTGGCTGATCTGGAGCTTCTTTATAAAAAGGACTGTTACTGTGACAGGTCTTAAATTTGTTTGAACTGATCCTATTACCTTGTCAGGATTCAAAATTTGATACCAAGCTTGTTGCCTTGACGGATCTTAGATTTTGATAATTAACCTGTTGATTTGACGGGTATTAAATTTGTGTGAACTAGTCCTGTGACCTTGATAGGATTCAATTTTCACACAGCCTGTTGCCCTGATGAACCTCAAATTTTGATAATGAGCAAGTTACTTTGACAGGTATTAAATTTGTTTGAACCAATCTTGTTTTCTTGATTGGGTTCAGATTTTGATATTGAGCCCTTTTCTTTGACAGGTCTCAAATTATGTGACACAACACCCATTCAAATAGCCACAGGTTTACACAACATTTTACCTATGTGACACAACACCTTTCTTCAAAGACATTTTTGTTTTACATATTTTCTTTGCTGAAATGCTAAAAGGTACATTTTTCATAGCATCTTTTTGTTGTATGTTTCCTAACTGTTCTTGTAAACTTTCTATCTCTTGTAAAAATGTACATTGAGCACAAAGTTGCATAAATGTGGGCTTAAATTGCCTCGAACACTCGATATTTGATTAACTTCTAATTTGTCAATCTAATCTGTAAAGAAAGTAGATAGCATGATGCAGTTTCAATCAATAATGCTAAAAAAATCCTTAGAAACCCTCATTTATTCTTATCGCACAAAAACAACTTTATAACTGCAAATCAATACCTTATGCCTTCCTATCACTCCATAAATGATTAAAAGATATAAAATAGTGAGAATATCCACAAACAGATCCCTTAAATGGAGGTTTTGATTGTCTGGTTATTTGAATTTTGAAAGATAAATGCTTTTGATACAAAATATAATGATCAGCAAATATGGAGGATACAATGTCTATGGCCACATTCACAATTGCAACAAATATTGGTCTAGGGTTTTTTTATCAAAACAGAAATGCCCTCCAAGGAAAAACAATGTGTATTCCTCTATCCTTTATGCTATGATGTGATTAATAAGGACACAATTCCTCTATCTTTTATGCACAATAGCAGCAATAAAAAGGAAAATCTGGCAGCAACTTTGGATGCGTATGCAGAATTTGGTGACACCCTTATGTTCTTATGCATGCTGGAAGTCTTGATTTTTACCCAGGCAGGTTCTCCCTTCTCCAATTTGAATTTCAACACTTAATTTTTGGATGCCACCTCCTGGACTAGCTCCAAATCTTCTGTCATCCTTCATTATCTTTCATGTTCCCTGAGGCACTGATGGCACTGCTAGGCCTTGCAGGTGCAAAATAGAATGTATTATTTCTGCATATAAATTGTACATTCTAAAGGATGATTTACATTCAAATTTATAGGCAAGGAAAACAGTTTAATTGCCATAACCATCTAAACTGAAAATTTACTACAGATGTGTTAACCCCTAATGATTAACGCTTTAACACTGAAGGCTTCCGTTGCTGGGATATTTTATACTTAGGAGGATGGAGACCTCACAGTTCATTTTTTATTTAATTGTTGAAGAGGGAGGTTATTGCATTACTTTGGGTAGTGTCATGAGAGTAGCTTGGGTAGTACTGTATAAGAGTAAATGGCAGTGAGGGAAGGATTAAAGGTCATGAGATTTAACCATCTCTTCCTGTTATGCCTACAAACAGGATAGCAAATTATATGCTATCATTATTGACAACTTTGGAAGAAAGTTAATGGTACACTCATTTTCAAAATTTCCAACTATTTTAATCTTGAAAGTTCATTGTCAAAATCAGGTTTCGCTAGTTAAGATCATAATCACCAAATAGACCTCTCAAACTTTACAAGTCCAAAACACTGAGTATCATGCAAGATGAATAGTATTTTCTAGCACTACATTAGATTTGTCCCTCCCCCACAAACCCCATGTTCACATCTACCTCCTTGTCCCCTGTTGCATTCTTGGGACAAACAAATGGTAGGAGATGTCCTATATCATTATGATTTGGGGACAAATTTCCAAAATACCACATTAGGAGCCCCTACATCCTAAGAAGTCTGTGACAAAGGTTCTTAAGGCTACAAGGTGACAAAATATCCAACAATAGTAATAGAAGTAGAATTATAGTCTAAGTTATCAGGTACATCCCTTGGGTGTCCCAGTCCCATACTGAATGGGTATGAGTATGGGTTTTGCAATGAGAGGAGCACTATCCCTCGACCCTGCTAGGAGTGTTGCCCCTCACATCCCCATCGATGTTCCCACTTTTAACCCTCACTATTATCAGGATCTCTCGTCACATAAGAAACTTGATTGCAATGAGGGTGTCTAGGAGTGGAGACCAATAATGACAGCTTAGACAATTGTCTTTATGACTATCATAATATCATTGATCAATGATTCAGTATCATGCTATCAAAGATTCAAACGTCATTATTATTATAAAATATAATATTATATGATTTGTCAAAATTTATTTAAATATTATTCTGTATATTCATAGAAAAAAAATTGTGCACACATAGCACAATTGTGCCCAGCTATACCATACCGAAGGAAAAAAAATAGCTGTACCGACATATCAAAACCTTGTACCTGTACCCGCTCCCATTCCAGAAACAGCAACTTAGATTATAGATTTAAAAATATACAACCATCAACAGCTTCAAGTACAAAATGCAAATTGATTGTGGTAATTTCTTTCTAATTGAAAGAAAGCTTTATTAAGAAAGTAGTAACAAATTACAAAATCCATGGCTCTACAAGAGCCTCTAACCCAGCAGAAAACAAACAGAAACCAACTTAGAGCAGTAAAGTAACTAAAGTTTGTAAAGTGCATCTAAAATCACTAAAACATAAGTTGAAGTTCTTGTACAGCCATCAGTGGCCAGCAAAAATGACTAGTTGGACTGATTAAAAAACAACCCCCAGACAAGCCTCCAGCCAAAGTAACACATACAGAGCTTAAAGAATGGCTTTCTTCCTAAATCGTTGAAACATCTACTGTGTGTTTTATGTTAATGAGACTTCGGCAATGTCCCATAAATGCCCACTTACTGTAGATTACACAACCAATTATATAGAGACAAAAAAAAAGGAAATATGTGAGAGTTCAACAGTGTAACCAGATTCCACACTGTCGTCCAGGGAAGTTTTACTTGATACTACTCCTTTTTGCACAAATCTGAACTGTAGATTTTCTAACTAAAACCTGTCCATCAAGAGCAGAACTATAGATGTAACCAAGGTGCATCTGGTTGCCAAGAGAAGAGATCTTCAAATAGCAATCTGCACCCAGAGGGAAGCCTAATGTCTTTCAGAAAAACATCTGCAAGTTAGAAGAACTGTGAAGGGGCCTAAAACACATAAGCAATTGCACTGCAGGAAACCCAGAACACTCTCACTAACAGATCAAGTAAACAGTCATGAAGTTAGTAACCATCCAAAAGCATCCAGCCTGTCAACTGTAAACAACCCTGCTGGACAATGTTTAAGGGATATGAAAAGTAGCCAAGTAATTCTCTTGTTCTGCAATCAGTCCCCATTGCTTCAGCATGCCATATAACTGATTCTTGACCTACTTATTAACATGCATGACTTTTGTCAAGTTTGCCACAAGAAAAAGGAGAGGAAATATGTATTCCAATGCCACACCAAGGAGAATGATAAATGAACCAGGGGATGGTCTGGCAACTGGACTCTGTGATGACATGGCAGGACCTCCTGGTCCATAATAAAGCCGATTTCCAATTAGGAGATCATCAGACAGGCAGCGGGGATATACTGAAGGATAGCTTGCTGCAGACCTTGGGCGTGCGCACAAAACCAAAACACATGTTTGGCAGATTCTTTTCTCATATAGAATGGGCAGTGTATTGGATGCATATGAAGAAAGCAGGACTATCACCAGTAGGCAGTCAACAGTGGAGAAGTTCCTAGAATAAGAATTGAGCTTGGATGGTGTTGATGTGAGTTTTGTTCCACAACATGCATAATCAAATACCCAATGTTTCAGAGTGAAACACCAAATATTCAATCCTCTCTTGATATAAGGTCATTTCTCATGTAAGCTTGCAACGTAAGATCATGAAATGACTTCAAGGTTCCTTCTTTTGTGGATACTCACTCAGTGAAATAATGTGATTTGCTAATAATCACTTAGAGGACTTACACTATTCATGCAATGGATATGAACTACTTGCATTTCTAAAGATTTCGCTTCACAGTGTGCAATGAAAATATATTTAGTTTTTCAACTCTCAATTCAACTTATGCTAAAACTTGCTAACCTTGACTACTTCTACTCCTAACTATGAATGCAAGAAATCATGGATGACTTGGACTCTACTAGATGCAGCTTAATCAATATCTCGAATGGCTTTCAAATCAAAATCTCCTCTTCAATTCCGTCAAATGGATGCAAGCTAAAGATTCAATACCAATTGAAGTTGAGTACTTTCAACCATCGGCTTACCACACATGGCACTCCTACCATCAACAAGAGGCTAGGAGCCCAGATTTGTTGAATCAATCAAGCAAACATCCACAATTACTTTCATTCAACTAACTACTTCAACATGAAAAGAAATCTACTCCAAGTGAAAGATTGAAGAAACCATGCAACACTTTAAAGCAACATTAAGTAATTCACCACGAAGAACCAACAATGAATTATCCATTACTTTGATAGCATCAAAGCAACAATTTAATCAAGTTTCTATTACACAAGTAATTGGTAAAATAATTGTTGTATTAACAAATGATCAAAAAGATCATTAAAAAGAATTTTACAAATGTACAAAATAGAAAGTTTCTAATAAGAAACTGAAGAAGATCGTAGAAACGATCTTATCTATCTAATTTACATAATATACAAAAGATGACCATTAAAGTAATAAAATAATATTATTCCAATACCCTTCCTTAATTATCAATCAGTCAACAACACCAAGCCGCCCCTTGAACTTAACAAACTTATCTGGGCCAAGAGGCTTGGTGAGAATGTTTGCTATCTGATCCGCTATTGGAACATACTGCAACTAAACTGCCCCGTCTTCAACCAAGTGCTGAATGTAATGACAATGAACGTCCACATGTTTGGTTCTTTAATGGAACACCGGATTCTTGGCAAGTTTGAGATCTCCCTGATTATTAGCGAGCAAGGGAGTCGGTCCTACTTGAGACATTTGCATATCCGCAAGCATCCGACAAAGCCAAACTGCCTCACAAGTTGCCTTAACAGCTCCTCGATACAATGCTTTTGTGGATGAGAGTGAGAGTGTGTGCTTCTTTTTACTAGTCCGAGTGGCTACACTAGATCCCAAACTGAACACATATCTAGAGGTCGACGTCTTATCATCAACCAAACCTGCCCTATCTGAATTTGTGAACCCACTGAATATGGAATCATGACTACTAGTGTAAAAAAGTCTATAATCAGATGTGCCTTTCACATAACGTAGCACACGCTTTGTTGCTACCCAATGATTAGCCTTGGGGGCTGTCATGAAGCGTGAAATGTAGCTCACTGCAAAACTGAGATCGAGTCTAGTGGCAGTGAGATAGATGAGATTGCTCACTAGTTGCCTGTAAGTGGTTTCATCAACACGAGAAGAATCAGACTTGGTTGACAAATTCAGTCCCTTCTCCATAGGCATGGAAGCAGGTTTACAATGCTGCATTCGAAACTTGTCAAGCAAGTTCTTGACATACTTAGACTGAGAAAGAAAGATGCTATCATCAGTCTGCCAAACTTCAACACCTAAACAATAATGAAGAAGCCCCAAATCTGTCATATCAAAATCCGTGCACAACTCTTGTTTGATTTCTACAATCGAATGTGTTGAACTACCAATAATGATCAAGTCATCCACATAGACAACAAAAAAGAGAACATCATCACCAGAGCCTTTGATATACAGATTACTGTTAGAAGGGCAACACTAAAAACCATGAGCAACCAAGTACTGATCAATCTTGATGTACCACGCTCGAGGGACCTGTTTAAGTCCATAGAGTGCTTTCTTGAGTCTACATACTTGGTGTTCTTTGCTGACAACCTTGAAACCAGGAGGTTGTGTCATGTAGACTTCTTCCTGCAATTCACCATTGAGGAAGACACTCTTAACATCCATCTGATGGACTTTCCATCCAAACTGAGTTGCAATGGCGAGAATACGACAAATTGTGTACTCATCTCGGCAGTAGGAGCAAAAGTCTCCTCATAGTCAATGCCCTCCCACTTTGTGAACCCTCAAGCAACTAATCTGGCCTTGTATTTATCTAAGGTACCATCTGCATGATACTTGACCTTATACACCCATTTGCAACTAATGGGCTTCTTCCCTAGAGGAAGATTAGAGAGAACCCAAGTGTTGTTCTTTAGACTTTGGTATTTTGCATCCATTGCCCGTTCCCACTTTGGAGCAAAGTTAACTGTATTTTGTTGCTTTCCCTTGTTTCTAGAAGATCTACCCTCAATGAGCTCATTAGGACAAAGATCACTAATAGTCTTACTCTACCATTTAGGTTGAAGAGCAGATGTGCCAACCTCATGAGGAGGAAGAACTTGAGCTGGAGGTGGAAGGGGACCTGCACCAAGTGGAAGATCAACATCATCAGGAGGAAATTCAAGTAGTGCATCATCAAATACAGAATCTGCACCATCCCTCCCATCAGGGGAACCCAATGGAAGACAAACACCCAAATTAGAAGCCTTCAAAGGTTGATCCTCTGAATTCTGCCAGACGAGGAAAGCTGAAATGGTCCTCGTTCTTCATCAAAGACATCGCTATTTAAGATAAGAAGATCAGTGTCTACATCAATTAGCCGATAAGCCTTATGGTTGTCATTTCAGTTTGCAAATCTCAGCCATCTCAGTAGGACTCTAGTTAGTCTCAGGGTGGTTTAAAGAAGAAGAAGGTTCAGTGTAACTACTTTCATAATATGGCCATTTGCTCAAGGATTGTCACAATTGTTTGGCTTCCGAACAACAAAAGTAGGGAGGGTCAGCCTAAAGAGGAAGAGATCATTTCAAGAGGCATTATTGCCACTCTCTCTAGTACTCTAAACTTAAAGTACAACCCCTTTAGCATTTGTGGGGCCCTACAAGGTCAAAGGGTGATTGTACTACACCAATGCCACTCATAACTTCATTAATGGGGGACTAGGGGCCAAGCATGGCCTCAGGACAAACAACTTTGAAGGATTCAGTGTTATGGTGCTTAATGGTTTCACCATCCAACACACTAGAAAGATCTAGTTGAATCTTAATCTAGGAGAATATGATATAAAGGATAACTTCTATGATGTTAGCATAGGAGACACGAATATGGCCTTAGGGATCCAATGGTTACACTCATTAGAAGAGATCACACAAAAATACTAGACCATGGAACTAAAATTCAATTGAAAGGAAAAGAAGTGATACTATGAGGAATGAAAAATAAGGCACCAAGGATTGTATTGACTAAAAGAATGGAGAGGATTTTCCACCATGAGTAAGTCATGGGCAGCTTCGTGTTTGATGATAGTTACAAAACCCGCCAAAGGAGGCATGTCATGTGGATGTGTAGAGCATTTTCAACAAGCAAAATGAAGTATTTAGTAGCATTACTCCAAGGAGACAACTAGATACAAGCTTTGAGAAGATCATTAAGTTGGAGGAGGGCACTAAGCTTGTCATCATTATAACCTACTGCCAATCTGGGAGAAATAAGGAGAAAATCGAATAGACCACTAAGTAATTATTGGAAATGGGGTACAACAGGCCCAACTCAAGTCCCTTTGATTTCTTTATGGTTTTGGTGAAGAAGAAATATGGCACAATACGAATGTGCATCAATTATAGAGCACTAGAAAAGAAGACTATCAAGAACCGATATCTCATTCCCAAGATTGATGATTTGTTAAAAGAGCTTCATAGAGCATTCTATTCCTCATTAATCCCTCTCAAATTGAGCTACCATTACATCAAAGTTTGAGAGGATATTCAAAAGACAGCTTTTAAGTGTCATTACGGCCGCTATGAATTTTTGGTCATGCCATTTGGTTTAACAAATGCTTTAGCAACTTTCCAATCATGTATGGATCAAATTTTCTGAGCTAGGAAAGTTTCTCCTTGTCTTCTTTGATGACATTTTGATTTACAACAAAACATGGAAGAAGCAACTACAACACATTGATGAAGTGTTGAGGATTTTGGAAGCACAAACATTGTTTGCCAAGGAATCAAAGTGTGAGTTCGCTATGATAGAGATCTTGTATCCAGGTTGCATCATTAGCACAAGGGGACTGTAGCAAGACATATAGAAGATCAAATAAATTCAACATTGGCCTCTCTTAGGGACCTTGACACAATGTGGGGATTCTTTGGCCTTTGCAGCATTATAAACTAGTATGCATATATTAAATAATATATATAAAATACGCCGAGAGATATCTTTGTTGAGGCTAAAAATTGATGATAACAGACCGCTCAAAAAGAATATCTTTGGACATATTTTATCTATCATCATTTAACATAATAAAATCATAGACCCTTAGGAACAAACTTGATGCAAAATCTCCAATTAATTGAGGAAGATTACAAACTATTGAATGCTACTAATGCCAAAACCTGTGTTTAATATCCACGTTAAATCTAACTAATTGGGTAAAACAAATGGCCCCTAAATAGAACTAACACATTCAGAGATTAAATCCGTCTGCAATAAAACACACAAGAAGTTTGTCAATAAAACATCCAAATTATAGGCCCAAAAATAGACAACATGAATGGAAAAAAGAGCTCTAAAAACAATTGAAACCTTAGCACACTTCAAAGAAAAATGAGCAGAAAAACTATGTTAGTACAAAACATTAAAAATTTCAAAAGAAGCTAAAAAAGACAGCAAACTATGAGTTGTCAGAATAGAGGCTGTCAAAATTAATCTAAACTGACTTGTTTTCCCTCTTGTGATATTAATAAACGCTGATTTGAAAGAAAATCTTTTTACCAGGCACATATTAGTAAATATTATCAGAAGCATGAAATATAAATTTCTGCTTACCAATTTTTTGCACAGATTTAAATTCATTTTGCATATCTAGCGCCCCCCAGGAATAAACCCTTGCAAGAAGTTTACAGTCCTATACAAGTCAAAAACTAAAGAGAAATGCACAATCTCATAAATGTTTGTCTTTCACAATGGAGAGTCACATCTCATCTCATGTCATCATTCATTTGCTTCCACTGTCAACAATAACGATGTCGTTTTATTTGCACAAAGCTCATTACATGAAATTTATCCAGAGATTAAAAATTATGAGAAGAAAATAGAAACAGATATTTAAAAGTTAAAACAACCAAAATAAGTCAAAACAACAGCATGCCTGTAAAGAAAATATAAGAAGCGGCTACTTTGCTTTTGGTGTAACAGTGATTTGCTACAGTACAAGTCACTCTAAATAACAGTGACCTTGGAACTACTCTGTAATAAGAACGAATATAGAGCAACGGTGAATCAGCAAATGGCTTCAGACTTTCAAAATATAGGATACTTGAGAGATGAACCGTTTCCTCTTCCAGATGAATGTTCCTAAACAATTTGTAACTGCCAAGCATACGAACCAATTCTTTTTTATGTATGCGGACTTCAATCCGTGTTGTGACTGTATAAGACACCTCTCGGTGTAATGATTTGTTAAGGGCTGCTCCCAACTAATCATGCCCTTAGCTGACCTCACAGAGAAGGAAGCATTCACACGGATTGAGGTTGCACAGCAAACATTTGATAAATTAAAAGAACTAATGAGCTTGTATCCTATGTTGGTAATTTCAGATTGTATTCTTCCTTTCACACTAAAATGTGATATATCACGCGAATACCAAACTTTGACTGTCTGTATCTTGAGAAGAGAGGCTCCCTTTTTCAAGATTCAAGGTGTAAATTGGGTCGTGCTCATGCAAAACAAGTACTCGATTTCTTTTCAGAGTACAAAACTCAGAGAGGTAGAAAGACAGTTCACCATCTAAAAAAGATAATGCTGTGCATTGTGCATGCATTGGTCAAATTGAGACAATGCTTGGTGGGTGGCCAATTTGCCATCAAAACTAATCATAATAGTTTAAGATATCTCTTCAATCAAAAGGATCTAAATGAGAGGTAGAAAAGTGGGCAAGCAAACTCCACAAGTGTATGATTTTGATATTATGTCAAAGGGAGGAAAAAAATGTTATTGTTGACATGTTGTCCAAATGACTAAATCTAACATATTATTTTTCTCTATTATGCCAAGTAAACATTTGTAGCTAATGTATCGGAAGGGAAGTTGTGGGATGAAAAATACATCATTTGCAATGAACTTATTTGCTAAAAGGGGAGAGTTTACTTGGTGTCAATATCAAGGATGAAGGAAATAATTAGGTGGGCAGTTAGTTCATGGTACTCCCTTGGCAAGCCACCCTAGGTATTTTAAGACACACATAGGTCAAGGAAAGATTCACATGTAAAGGACTCAAGGATGGTTTCCTTGCCCATATTTAAGAATGCGTCACTTGTCCAAATAATAATAAAAAACAAACATTGCTAGCAGGCTCAAAACCAATAGAAGATGTATGCAAACCACCATAGGATCAAGAGAAAATTTGAGATTGGAGACGTGACTTTTGTGAGATTGCACTTCTACAAATAATCTTCCTTGAAGGAAAGTGGATTGGAAAATCCCAAACAATGTTTCTATAAGCATTATAAATTTTTAAGAAGGATTAGTGAAGTTGCCTACAAGTTAGAGTTGCTAAAGGGAAGCAAGATACATAGTGTTTTTCATGAGTCTTGCCTCAAAAAGGTGCTAGACAAACATATAGAACGGTTGAGTGAGTTGCCTCCAATTGATGAATACATCAAACTACTTTTGATTCCCAAAGCAATTGTGGATGTAACAGAGAGGAAGCTTAGAGATAGAAGCACCGAGGAGTACCTGATTCAGTGGAAAGATATTTTGTTGGAGGATGCAACATGGTAAGTCCCATAGATATTCGAACATACAAACCTGCAATTTCTCAAGGACAAGCAATTTTGAGTGGGGCAGACTAGTCATGTCCCATTTCTAGTAAATCCAAGTCTATACAAATTAGGTATCTACTTTGTCTATCATGTGTTTCGTCTTCTTGATTATGCATTTTCTTCCTACTTCACTCTTCCCTTCTCCCTATTAGAATTTCAAACTTCTCCATCTGTCGCTTGGGTATTGTATTTGTCAGACTTTCGAATTTGCCCTCAAGTGATACTTCTTCCTATGTTTTCATTCCCCTCTAACATCCCAACATGTCATATTTGTTCCAACAATCTATTTTTGGCATTGTCACTTTCAAAGTGAAATCTTTCCCACCCATTATCATTGTTCAAATTTTAAGTTACAGGTGCGCATGGTTCCCAACCTATTCTATTTCTGGAGGATATAAAAGTGCAAATGTTTTCATCCAAGATTTAACCAAAGTCCATTTTTAAATTCATTTGAGCACTTATGTTTGAATTGGGAATCTTAGGGAAAAAAAACCTTGTGATTTTGGAGGGTGATATCATACAAAGTTTGCGATTGAGCTTCATTAGGTGTGGATTCCAACTACATAGTATTGATCCAATTTGTCATTGTTGTTGGTTGTTGTAATTGCTAATATTGCACAACTATTTGAATGTGGTCCAATCATTAATGTAATAAAAAAGACGAGAATTGTATCTATTATTTTTTGTTCATTATAATATGAAATTTGAGAGTTATGTATGTCATTGTTGTATGGAATGTAATGATATTGGTGATGTATAGATCATAAATTAAGTCTGAGTTGTCTAAGATCTATTTAGTAGTGTTGTTATCCAAATAGTAAGGTTAAGAATTGGATTTGCATTATTGTTTTGGCTCAGGACATTATACTTTAAGTATGGGTTGCAAGGGGACAAGTGATTATAGAATGTGATTTTTTTATGGCTGGCTCTTAGGTTGAAATTAGACTTGAGATTAGGTCATACTTCCAAGTCATATGAGAGAGGTCTCATTAGTCCACACAAATCTAGATGCCTTTTTTGAAAAACCATTATTTACCCCCCTATACTTTGATAGTAGCAGTTTGTTTTGTCATTTGGTTGAACCACTATGTTTCACCAAACTGAAGATGTAGTAAAATTTAAGCCATTAATCAAAATACTGTCATGCCAACAAAGGAGAAGTGACACATGCCAACCTTTTCAAATGTGTTTTACTTGGTCAGAAGCTTGAATTTCAAAATAAGGAGCTACCAAAAAAATTTCTTACCCCCAAATAGAAGACCAAGACTTATTAGATGTGGCTATATAGATATAGAAGTAGAGGATTCGTTTCCAAGTAGCTATCCCTTCTAGTGCTCTAATAACCCATTCAGTCATGAAGCAGAAACCTTGCATGTAAGGATCAATAATACCTAGACCACCACAATCTTTGGGCTGAATACAATGAGTCCAAGCAGAAACAGACATCCCCTTTTCTTACCCTACTTGGCCCAAAAGAAACTTCTGATGAGTTTTGTAAGTTGAAGGTAGCAAGCTTTAGATGGCAGCCAACATGAAGTGATGTAAACATGACTGGCTAGGACAAATTTGTTGGCAACTTGAATTCTACTAGGCATTGAGAGAAATTTGTATGTCCATGCTGACAATTCAAGTTTCAACTTCTCAAGGAATCATTCACACATATCCCTAAGTGATGCTAAAAGACCAATGGGGATGCTTAGATATAGAACTCAGACCAAAGGGGATGCCTAGATATCTAGAGATATATCAGGTTTGATTGATTTTTATTTTGTTGGAATCTACATAGGATGCATATTAGAGGAGGTCATTAAGTACTTCAGTTATTCATAAACAATTGGGAATCCAAGGTAGCACAATAAATCTGTGAAACATTAAGAGTTTATACAATTTCTTTTGTTGAACTCTGTAAGGACAACATACTGTTATCAGTAAAATGCAGTTTAAAGCTACAACATTGCCTGGCAGCAAGATCCCATGAATAAAATTCTGGCAATGCGCATGTTGGAGGAAGTAGCCAAGTGCATCAGCAGTGAAAAAAAAGCTTGTCGGACAAATCAATGAAGATGAATGCATCAGAAAAGGCCTCATTGATGACCAGATGAGCATTAGCATTGTTCGACAAGATTTATATGTGAGATAATTTTTTGGCCAAACCCAAGCCACTTAAATTCTTAATCATTTCCACAATGAATTGCCATTTCATTCTATCATAAGCTTTATCAAAGTCTAGTTTTACTAGGAGAGCATTTTGTATTGATTGTTGAGCCCATTTTGCTGCCTCTCAATCTAACACTAGTTTGTCCAGAATAAATGTTCCACCTAAAACACCAGTTTGTTATTGCCAGACTATATCCTGGGTGATAGATTTCATTCTCCTCACTATGGCTTTGACTATAATCTTATATGTGGTATTATGGTGCGCAAATAGGTCACCATCTTGAAATCGTATCAGTATTTTTATCTTTAGGAATCAAACTAATTATCCCCTGATTAATATTAGGTCCTGGAGAACCTTTTTTTTGTAAGCCTCCAGATGTATAGCAAAGAAGTCCGTTCTAACGTAGGGCCGCAATGTCTTAAATATTCAGATGGGAAACCATCAATTCTAGAACTTCTTTTATTGCACATGGCTTGTGAGGTAGTTATTTGGGAGATGCAAATGGGTTGATGGGTTAGTTATAAGGAAAGTTATGATAAAATGAGTTGAGGCACTGTGGACCCAATAACCTTTCCATTTTTCTTAATAATATTTTATTGTTGCTATACTTGAGCCAATGAACAGTGAACATCGAATCTTGAATTTAACTCATTATGTAAATTTCTGAACTTAAATCTTGATGTCACACACATACTCTGCTGTCCAAAATATATCCTCCTAGTCCCATAATCGTTATTCAACATTGGTGTGTTTTTATAAGTCAATAAATTTTGAATTGATATTTATTTGGTTGTTTATACCTTTCGTAGAGCATTTGGCTGATTTTTTATTCAGTTGAAGGATTAAAACATCCAATAGTGCCATATTTCCTCCGTGCCACTAATTCATTTAGGGCACGATGAGGCATTCTGGCCTCATCCCTTTTTGATGTTGGAGCCCATGCATTTAGCAAGAATCAAATCTAATAAATTCTTTCTAAGCCATTCAGCTACACCATAGACCAAGGCAACTTGACAAGAACAGCTTCAGATACTTAAGTTCCATTGTAAAAATCAATAATGCCTATTATGTACACAAGGAACCCCCTATGTGGAATGATTTTTTTCCGTAGAACAAAAGTGATAAACCACATGTACTTCATTTAAAATTAAAATTTTCTGAGAATACATACGACCTAGTCTAGAAATAACAAAATTTCAAATAAAATGAGACTCCTAGTAGGATGAAGAGTACCAAAAAAAAACCCTCAAGGGAGATATATCTTTACATGAATGACACAACAATACAAGAAACATTACCAGTACAGAGGGATGATTCCAAAATTGAATACCTTGGACTAGGAGGAAGAGGTACTTTTACCATTTAGTTTGATTCCTTTGAAGAGGAAGGTGGCAGCAGGACGTGGCCAAGTGCCTGGATGTGGAAGATAGCCCTCTCTTAAAAAAAAAATTAATTGTTCTCACGGAGACCTGTTCTCATAAATCTCTCTGAGTGTGAATAACCCTCCTATCGGAGCAGAGTGATGGCATATCATACCCATTAGTATCAAACTGAAAAATCTGTTGCAAAACAAGGTAGGGCTAAACGTACTAAAAGGCAAGGCCCTTGAGCAATGGAAGATCTTGAAACAGGTCCTTAGTATTTGAGAGAAATATAGAAATTACCTTCGAGTATTGAAATGCGTAGGGCTTTTCGACAGAAAACCAAACCCCATAATGTATCTGATGGCATCTTCACCTGGGTCACAGTCAATTGAGAAGAGAAAGGAGAGTTTGAGAAAGTCACATTTGCCTAACACCCACCCGCCTCTGATGCGGAATGATTTTGATTAATCCGTTCTGTAGGTAAATTGATGAAATGTGATGTGTTGGAGATTAGAGATGTAGTTTTCTGTAATCATGGTGGCTGAAAGTTGAAAAATTTGAAATTTGTGTATATATCGACAAATTATGACTACTGTTCATGTAATTTTTTTCCTGTTATTATTAAAAAAAATAAAAATAATATCAAATTATCTCAACTAAGTGTATTTGATGGAAAAAAAATGTATTTTTAACTACATGATATTTGGTTTTGACAAAGTTTATATTATAGGTATTTAAATGTTGAGTTGAAATTTTCTACAATACAAAAAAATAAAAATAAAAATGTATTTTTAGACTGTATTACAAGATAAAATAAACTATTTACATAAAATATTTGCGATAAATTAATTAAATAAAGGGAAAAAATAACAATTCATTTAGATAGGAAAAAAATAACAATTCATTTAGATATAAGATCTTCGATTAAACATAATAAGTGTTGATTTTAATAATTTTATGTAATGCTTAGTTGGATTTTATAAGTGGAAAATATTGTAAAAGGTATAAAAACTGATTTGTTATAATGTTAAGATTTTAATAGCTTAATTAGATGATTGTTAGAATTTATAATTTGATTATGTTTCATTTTGGTTTAGGTTCATGTTTATAGAAGTAAATTGGGATGTGATGGGTTAGTTTAATAGTCTTTCTATATGGTTTCTACATACTTTGCCTAAGACTTTTTATATGCCTAGTATGTCTATGATGTTTTAGACTTGAGTATTTTTGTATGTTAAAAGATACATATGACACAATTTCATGCTTATTAATATATTATGATAATATGACTACATGGCTAGTTATATGAGTAAATGTGATGAGAATAAGATGGAGATGTGTTGAATATGGTGGCTTGTATACTAACCATTTGTTGTACCACTTGGGCATTACAAATTGACTTACTTCTACCACTTGGGCATTACAAACTGACTTACTTCTACAACTGAAGTTTGTCAAAAGTCTCGTGGTCATGCAACAGAGTGGTGTTGAACTAGTCAAATGGAGTGAAGTCGTTTGGTTGATTTGTTAGAGGATAAGGATGATAGAGACCAATTCAAAGAGAGGTTTTTTTTTGTCTACAATGAACTATTTACTATTTTTGTTATTGTACAAGGAATGGGAAAATTATGTTTTAAATTATTGATGTTATACAATCCTAGTAGGACTCTTGTGGTTGTTAAATCTTTATAACTTAATAAATCTCATTTTCTAGATTTAAGGAGTCAGTCACTAGATGGTTAAATAATTTGGTTGATAGGTAGCTTTATATATTGAAGCTTCATGTACTTGAAATGGCTAATGCCATTCTAAATATATTCATATCTCCAATTGAATATTATCCTTTGTAATTGTTATGCACACATGAATGTATAAAGCTTCGTTTTAGTCTTTATCTCCTACTGATTATAACTAGATTGTTCTACAGAGAGCTCGCTTGAGGTACACATCCTTAGTCTCTCTTTATGTTGTTAAAATAAGCAATTTAGTTTTTAATTGATAACTTGTGTTTGTTGGACATCGATGTTGGATTATTTCATATTCGTGCAACCTAAACAATTTTTAATAAGTTAAGTAGTGTTATGCTTTCAATTTAGTTTAGGCATCAAAAAATTTGTATCTTCTATTTGTTATGTGTCATTATACTTTTTTGAAAGATAATTAACTCATTGCTATGTTGTAGTACACATGTTACTTATGTTTATTTCTATTAATTTTTTGTAACTATTGTAAAGATATGATAAAGTTTTTACATAACCCTCCTCTCAAGATTAGTTTAGGAAGTTTTTTAGCTATCATAATTTCCTTAGATAACATGAGAACTAAAATGATAGCGTGATACACATGTAGTTTTGAACCATTTCAAGCCCATGTCTTTGGGTTGATAATTAAATATATCCTAATGCCCATGAGAGGTTGCTCAGTTAGATGGATGATCTCTGAGTTTAGAACCTACATAGCTAGGATCACAATTGTGAATAGAGGAAACTCTACATCATTGGTGTCATTGTCAGGAATGGTGCCAAATCATGATATTATTTAGATTGTTTCATAGTTTTTCAAGTTTTCCTAAGAGTTTAGTTTGTTATTTTCATCATTTAGGAACTTTAGATACTCTACAAATCCAAATCCTTTGTTAATAATGTGCAGGTTAAATGAAGCAAGGATTGTTTTGTATGCAGAAGATATGGGACCCTCTTTGAAGGTTCCTTCCTTCAACTAGCATAGAAGCCCTAACAGACATACAAAATCCTCACTTTTCACCTTCAATTTCTCCACACTCATCATGCAGTTCACAATTATTGTAATCCTCAAGCCTGGCATGAGGTATCAAAATAATGATAATTCTATACCTACTTTCCACTTCCCTATATTCCAACAAGAAAGGAATATAACTCTTTGTTGAACACTTTTAGATGCTAAGAGGGGGGGTTGAATCAACATGCAATAGAACTTAACATATTATTAACCATACATTCTATTCAACTCATATGCATACATAGCTAACTAAAACAGAATGAACAAAACACATAACACTAGTACTTTTATGTGGAAAACCGAAAGAGAGAAAAACCTCAATGAGAATCACACTCACTATATGATGAACAATATTACAATATTTGTTTTAGTCTCATTTCCATGGAAGCACACTACTCCTTAAAGAAGGACTTGCAAGCTAAGGCACACTACCTTAGGGCAAGATACAAAAGGACTTGCAAACTCTAAAGATTATACTTTCTTTAGGGAAAAATACACTACAATAGATAACAAGGAATAATATTGATTGTGTAGGACATGAAAATGGGGGAAAACATGCATGCTAATGGAACCATCAAACTCTAAAAGCATACAAAAATATCCTATCCTAATATTAAAGCTATGAAAGGGAAATGCACAAAAAACATGACACATAATTCAATAAAAAACATCCCCATCAATGTGCTCTAATGCCTTTCTTTCTCTCTAAAGCATGTTGATGTAGGTCCCATGATCAATTTCACTTATTGATGAAAGAAAAAAATATGATAATGGAAAGAGGAACCAAAAGATGATGGTTAGCCAAATCAATGGAATTGATCTCAATTTATAGAGATTTGAAGCCAAATTGCAAAATTGGTAATATGGTGTGGAAATGGAAGAATGCCATAAATACGAAATAATTAATGAAAAATTGAATGGACAAATCAAGGGGTGAAATTAAGGGAAATGGGATAAGCTAAATTAATGGAAAAAGGGATAGGGAATGTGTAAGCAATTAGGATGCTAGATTTTAGGAATTGGAAACACAATTATGGGGAAATGGAAGAGAGGGGATTTTTTAATTTAAAATCTCATTTATTCCCACCAAATTAGCAAATTAGGAATTATAAAATTCCAAAATCATGAATTAGCTAATTAATTAATAGAAATTAATTAATTTTGAAGACATAGGGAAAAGGGATAAATAAAGTCTATTTATTTATCAAGGCTAAGACTTAGGGATAAATTAAGGATTATGTACCCCTGAAAGAGGGAAAATTGGTAGATTTGACCAAATTGATGACATTGATATGAAATTGAGTTAATTTTGATGATGAATTGGACTGATTTTGATGCTTTTGAAAAGGTTTTGAAATGACTTTGATAATGATTTTGATCAATTTGGATGTTTTGATAAAGATTTGAAATAACTATGATGGGTATGTGCAGGATCATGGTATGCCAAAAAGTGGTGATGTGAAAAAATAAACTTTTCACTCGTCCAAAAGCACACTAAAAAGTTTGTTGACTTTTTAGTAGGCCTGGGTGTCAGTACACCTAGCCAAGCCAAAAGCCAAAGCACAGACCCAATCAAATATATGATATCCAAAGCATAGATCCAATCAGATATCCAATAATATCAGATATCTGATATTATTAGATATCCAATTTTATATCAGATATCTGATTTTTGCTAGAAAATTGTATTTCTAGCCCGTGGTCGCGTTCAATGTTTTCTTTGTGAAAATGTTGAACACGGCTCTAGTTTCGGATATCCAATCTTTTCTCATATCCGATTTGCTCAACAAGAAAAGGTAAGTTAAATTTTTAACTTTTTATTGTTTTTATTATTTTTTAATTAAAATTTGTAGTTTTATATATAAAAATTAGGGTTTAAATGAGTTTTTTTTATTGTTTTTTTAAAATTGATTGTAATTATCTATTTGGGTTCTAATTGTAATAAGATGTGGACTCAAATCAATCAAAAAACCCTCCCAATAATCTCATAAATAATCTAGAACCACCTCCAAACAATCCCCCACTTTCAGAAGATGAACCAGTCTCAAACCCTCGCCGTTTAGAGGATCTCATAGGAGACAATCTAAATCATCTTAGAGGATATCAGACCATATATGCTAATATCCCCACATTGTGCCCCATGTTTTCCACATTGAAATCCATTAATGAAAACATGGAGAAACTTACAGAGCAACATAATGTTGCACTTCTTTGGCACGATTCCATGCACGCCCAGTTTGACGATGGCCTTGACTATGATCAAGTTATGAACCTAAATATAACAAAACATGACATATGTAATCTTTTTGTGGATCCCAAAACTGGTTTAAAAGTGGACCCTCAAAACCCAAGTTGTCAATTAAATGGTCCACAAATGATGCAATACGTGACAACTTTTGGGACTGTTGGTGGATGGTTTTTGATAGACCACCTCACAGCAATTTGGATGTCCCATTTTATTTCATTAAAAAATTGTATGCTGAATTTGTGCTAGGTCACAAGGTAAATTATTGGAGTATGAGACCGAACCAAGGTGTAGGCTTAGGCGCTCCTCAGACCAGGCCATGGGCACACCGGGTGAAATCTCGTAGATATATCCTCCCTCCCGAGATTTCACCACCTCCTATAGTGCAACATCCTGATATTATTGCTGAGGCTGACTCACAGAATATTTGAGCCATTCACACCTTGAGTGATCTGATGGTTACGCAAAGTGTGAAATTGTTGCCTCCTCATCCTGATGCTTCTGGCCCTTCCACATCCTCCATGAGCGCACATGTTTGTGTGCCCCACAATTAGATTATGTGGAAGAATGTGTGCTTAGGTTCCTTGAATGATAGTGATGCATATAACTACATCTTCGAGGTGGACGATACTACACAACACACTATAGGCACTGAAGCACCTCATGAAGATGTGCATCAGGAGCATAGAGAGCCATGGACTCCTACTGTTACGATAAGGGTAAACAATTCACTTTTTACATTGTATTTAATTTTAAACGTTAGTATTTTTAATAGAATTTTCTTATAATGATTTCCCACTTATGTTTTATTATGTGTTACATTTATGTTCAATTGATGATAGAGGAGGAGATGGCATAGGTGGAGGGGTCCACACTTTTGGCCATATCATTTGGCCTTGACACTTCCACAATACATATGTTTTAATGTACTCATTGGTTTCCTTAAATTATTACAATAGTATATGTACATGTGTTTTTTGATTTTTACGATCATCTTATTACATATTGATGCAGGTGTCACTAGTTGCCACTGGGGGGCAATGTGAGGGGGTTCAAGCGTTAGGCGTTGACAAGGGGAAGGTAATTAAGTAATTTAGTTTGTTTATGCATACATGTATACTTGCTAGTTGTACGTACTCATTTTTAATTTACATGGTTTATTTGATAGAGGGTGGTGTCTGATGATGTCATGAGACCCTTTTGCCACAATAGAGTCACAGGCATCTCAATTCGCAGTGATAACCCCATGATACATATATTTCTAAAGTTATTTGTGTGTATTTTACTATCAAGCATATATAATATGATCAAGTCATGATTGTATGAAGTATTTGTTTAACTTTTGTAGGTCACCCCTAGTTTGAGGGAGGTAGAATGCCAAGGGTTTGTATCGCTGATGACTCAGCTGACATTTCTTGAAGAAAGTTCAACACATGTAAGTTTTAATGTTAATTCAGTTATTTTATAAATATATATTTGCTACTAAGGATTTAACATTAAATAGTATAACTCGTAGATCAATCTCATGTTCGCAAACATATACAGGTTAGAGTTGACATTGGTGGCATTGTACCTTCACTACCAAGGACATATATTAGGTCTCTTGTCCCCGTGAGGAGACAAAGAGGCGAGGTACATGAGAGTTCAATTTTAGTTAAAATTTTATTTATTATTGTTGACTATGATTTTGAATTTTGAATTTTTATTTGTAGAAACCATATAAATTAAGTAATCTAACTTGGGGTATCACTTTTGTGTTTGAATGTAGGATCCATCAGAGCCAAAGAGTACTTCAAAGAGGCTACATTTTGATGATCCACCAGTAGAATAGGATGTCCTAGAAATATTTGTAGTTGAACTTCTTATTTTGAGATGTCATATGACACATTTTGAGATGGCATATGCCACATTGTATCTAGATATGTTGATTTTGTAAATATGTACATAATTATTGTTCATTTTGATACATATATGTGTAGACACCTAAAATGCCTTTGCCAAAATAAAAATATTTTATTTTGTAGAAACATGTGATGACATCATCATTTGTTAATTAATTAATTAATTTTTATGCCATTATCCTCTCCTATTTTAATTAAAAACATTTAATTAAAATACCCCATCCCAAAAATATTTAAATCTAATTTAAATATTTAATCCCTATTTATTAAATAAATATTGTCACCAACTTTAAATAAATTTGATATTTATGTAAATCCCTAAATCTTAGATATCTTCTAGAAAACCCTAAAACCTCTAGACTCTTTTAGAAAACCCTAAACCATTATCCTAACTTTGACCTTTAAGCCTAACTCAACCTTGGTCCATTCAACCCCTGAAAGTCAATCCTTATCTCTTTGACTCAATCCCTAACCATACCCTAGACTCTACCCCAAACCCTTACTCTGACCCTAACTCTCCTTCCTAACCCAAGTCCTTAGGAAAATCCTATAAATACTCCTCCTTCTAAGAGAAAAGTATTAGCTGAGTTCATATCATTCATGCATTGTTATCATTCTCATTTACTTCTAGATCATCTTAGCATTTAGCATAATTGTTAGATTTCATTATCTTTTATACTTTCTAAATCATCCTAGAATAGCTTAAATGGATTAACCTTGTTCATTATTAAGCTTTTATAATCATTTTTGCATTAAATCATGCTTCATTTGGTTTAAAATCAATCTAGCATAAGCATTTGTAGCTTAATTTGCATTTTAGCTTTGTTAGGCTCCTTGAGGCTCTAAGGGAAAATCAGGTGTTCTATACCTAATTATGTGCCACTATGGGGTTCTCATGATCCCTATTTGATCCTAGTCCTTCCTAATCTATAGTAGGGACATGTTACAAGTGTTTTGAGAGCACACCCACATCCCTAAATCGAGAGCAAATCGAATGGTGACAGGGTGCTCTCATTGAGCTCTATCTGAAGTGTCTTTACAAATTATTTTTACTATATGCTAGGAATATGATGTTAGGATAATGTTTGAATGTCTATGATTGTTCTGAATAGGTTAGGTTTTCTTTGATCACATTTTGGCATGCCCGATGGGACTCCACAAGTCTTCAAAACTACTTTTTAAAAGGTTTTTGAGCAAAAAAAACCCACTTTTTTGACAAATCTCGTCCTGTCTAGGTGAATTATCGTATGTGTAAACTACCTAGAATTTTTTTCTCATATTGGAACTTATGTAAACTCGTACAAGAGGTGTCCAATACTTGTATGGAACTTTTATGTGCATTTTTGGCCTTTTTAAAGCCAAAAGCTCACCTTTTTGAGGAATCTCATCCTGTTCTAGGTGAATTCTCATATGAGTAAACTCCCTAGGGTTTTTTTCTTATATTGGGACTTATTTATACTTGTATTTGGGCCACCCATTACTTGTATGGGTTTTTGCATGCATTTTAGGCCTATTTTAAGGCCTCTGGCCCTATTTACTCGTATTAGGAGTCAAGGTGACTCGTATGAGCCATCATCCTCACTTGTACGAGTAAAATCATCAAAATAACCTACCCTGTTTACTCTTATGGGAAACATGGGGCATGTGTAAGGCCTCAAACATGGTTCAAGTTGGTTTTTAGGGTTTTCTAGGGCTTCTCGGTGCCTCTTGCCTGCAAATTTCTAGTTTTTAACCCCATGTTTTGTAGGTATTCATTGGAAGAAAGGAAATCACTAAAAACACTAAGTCCTTAAGTCTCATTAACTTTCTTGAGCGATTAGGAACCAAAACACTTCATTTTAGGCTTAAAATGAACTTTATTTCACTCTTGAACGCCTAGAAATCAACCAATTTGTGCATCTTTCATAAACAAGTCAAAACTAATCCTAATAAATTAAAAATAAACCAAACTAACTTTTTATGTTTCAATTTGGATAAAAAGAACTTTTTTCATTCAAATCTAAAGTTTTAGGGTTCTTTCATGCAAGCTAAGAACACTTCAAATTTTGGGTGGATAAAAAGAACTAGAAATCTGCATTTCATTCCTATTTGGTTCCTAAATAAATCCTAATTCATTCTAAATGTTCCTAAATCAAACTTGGTGCATTTTCCTTGGCTAAAGTGAACTTCTTTTGCAATATTCTAAAGTGTTTTCAAGTTTCATGCAATCTAGGAACAAATTTGCATTTCATTCCTAATTGGTTCCTAAGAAATCCTAAACTATCCTAAACATTCCTAATTCAATCATAATGCATTTTAATTGGTTAAAAAAAACTTCCTTTTGCAATATCTCAATTTTTTTCAAAAATTTTCATGCATAAAGCACTCTAGGAGCACTTCTTTTGGGCCTAAAACTGAATTCTAGATCACAAAGTCTTGAATGAATCTAAAGAAAGTGAACCAAAGTCCAAATCAAAAGAGTCATTTTCTTTTAGTCCAAAGAAATCACAATCTTGAATGTCCTAAAGTTGAAAGAAAAGCATTTTTTTTCATTTCAAAATTCAAATTCAGAATCCTAAAGGCAAACACAATCTTGAGTGCAAAAGGTAAAACAAAATTGCAATATCTTTTCAAAAGCCATCTTGTCTTCAAGAATAAATAAATCAAAATCATAAACACATGTGTTTGGAAGAATTCATTTCAAAAACACTAAAATCAAATTGGGAAAAGAACTCTCCATGGTCTAATTCTAGGAGTTTCAATTATGCAAAATCCTTGTTAACTAAGTGATGTAAAAGAAGTTGAACTTGGATGAGTTCACTTGTTTTACTTCTAGAGAAGTCTATCCAGAGAGAAAAGTGCTCCCTCTTTGGAAAATGACTTCAAACCGGCACTTCCTTGGCCGGTATAGAAATAAAGTGTTGAAAAAACTCTCGCTTCATCCCCTCAAGCTTGGGCGATGCATGTGATGAGACTAAAGTTGGTCTTTGTTTTATGATATTTTATGCTTTGTTCCTAAACATTCCTAAAACATTTGTGCGACTTTTTAAGTGCTTAAGTTTGTATATATGTTATAAGTGCAGTTAGATCCTCAAACTTGTGGGTAGGAAATAGTAGACACACCTTGCTAATACT
This sequence comes from Chamaecyparis obtusa, assembly GCA_027943335.1. Classification (NCBI taxonomy): domain Eukaryota; kingdom Viridiplantae; phylum Streptophyta; class Pinopsida; order Cupressales; family Cupressaceae; genus Chamaecyparis; species Chamaecyparis obtusa. The sequence continues at coordinate 750,838 of BSBK01002650.1, read as the reverse complement.
ATATATATATACTGCAGTATTTCATATAGCTGTTTTAATGTGTATCTTAATATTTGGATGAAATTGATTAAGTTGAGTACATGAATATGCATGCATATGCTACTAATCTGCTAGGATTTAAGGAGTAGCTAGAGAAAAAAATTGTTACATTGATGAAGGACTAATGATGTTTCGACCATGATAAGAAGAATCATTAAGACAGCCGTGGGACATGCCTGCAGAATTGAAGGAACGAATGTCTCAAGGAATATAGGGCCACGACCATGCAAAATCTTCTCCACAATTAATATTATGTTGAGATGGTTGTTTGATCTTCATGATCTTCCTTTGTTTATTGACATGTTATCCTTATTTCATGGATGAATCAGTCAAAATGTATTTGAATGTTTAAATGTCAATTCTCTATATATAGGAAGATGATTGATGGAAATCTAGTTAGACAAATAATAATATTACTATTGTATTGAGAAGCAAGCTACTCCTTGGACTTGTGTTCCATTCTATTTTAATCCATTTCTCTGAATATATGAAATGAAGGAGTAATTTGAATTATCTTCTGTGTTCGTAGTTAATCGAAACCAACCAAGGAGGGCCCACTTGGGAGGTGGAGTAGATTAGAGTAGAGAAAGTAGTTTAATTGTTTTCAACACTTGAAGTAGTGTTCACCACTTGATTCTTGCAGCATTATATTTGTGGTGTTCCTGTAGTACATGCAGAGATAGCCATAGTAAATGCATTAGAATGACATGATAATTTGGAGTTAGATTTATGATTGCTTACATTAGTTCCTTTCTTCAGCCGTGTGTTTTACTTTCCTGCAGCAATAGCTTAGTTCTTTCTATGTATTTTACTTTCCTTCAACTTAAGTAAGATGACTTTATGAGAGGCTAAGTGCACACACTATGCTATCCCATTTCAAGTATACATCCCTGGGTTGACAATCTAAATGCACCCTGTGATAGGAAAATGATACTTAGTTTGAATACACTATTCCTAGGGAAAGCTTTGGCATAATTATTATTAGCTATTATGGGGCTATTCATTTTTGGTGATGTTGTCAGGGATGGTGTCAAGCTGAGAATCCTATCGAGTCATTTTAGATAGTTCCTTATTTTCTAGGAATAGTTTGTAAGTTTGAACTTGCTTCACAAGTTCATTTAATCACTTGTATGCATCAAAGGAGAAGAAGAAGAGATGTCCATGGCATATTTCTCCTAAAAGAAACACTCAAGTTAAATGAAGAATCTGCATAAATTGAATTACCCTTTGTTGATGCAAGTTCAAAATTTACTCCATCCACTTCATTAGTAGAGGACCCATTTGATCCATCTGACCTTCAACCTTTTGCTGAGATTTTGGCTAGTTGTCTTACACACTCCACCCTAAGTGCACCAAATGATAATAGTAAACCTCTAGGTATAAACACTTCTCAATAGAAATTTCAATTCCAAACACATGCTGTAATGGCCCAGCCTACATTTCCATTTCCACTTCCTAGCCTTATCAATAATGCTAATCTTAAAAACATCCCCACTATTGCATTACCAAAGTTTTATGGCCTAATAACTGAGGACCCTGACACTTTCTTATTTGAGTTTGACATTCTTTGTCGAAGCTTTGACTATAACACTGATAGTCATAAACTCAAATTATTTCTAGCCACATTAAAGGAGTTAGCCTTAAGATGGTTTATGGGACTAGGGGAAAATTTAGCAACTGATTGGGATGGGATGAGAAACCTATTTTTGCAAAAATATAAAGAATACTTCAAAGGGGGTGATTTGAGAGGAGATGACATCTTTTGAATATCACAAAAAGAAGAAGAGACTCTAGAAGACTACATCTCCCACTTCTTATACAATCTGCAGAAGAATCCTCAACATGCATTGCAGGTGGATTCACAAAAACTCATCTTTTTGAGAGGAGTAAATGATCACTGTCTCGAAGCACTAGACCTTATGGCTAGAGGAGATGTATCTCAATATTCTTGGGATGATCTCAAGAAAATTTGTTTGAACTATTCAAAATCAATAGTAAAGAAGGGCAGAGGATTTCGTCCAACAATTGCAAAAGGAAGTAGTTCTAGTATATCAAAGATGGAAATCTCAAACTTGTTGTTAGATTTCAAGCAATACATTATCAATGATGTTGCCACCCACCTGGATACAATGCAAGCCAAAAAGAAGCATGAAGAAGCTGAGTTAAAGTTAGTTGAGTACTACCCACACTGTAGACAACAAAAGAAGGATTATAGATGCAAGTTGGTAGCAAATTTGGAAACACAACATGTTCCAATAGAGTTCAGGAAGATAGAGGGAGAATACTAGCAAGTCTTCTTTGTTGCTCAACGATGCCCATGGGCTCTGTGACAAGGTATGCCTCAGGACCCATTGCAATCTTTCAATAATTATAATAGCCAATGGAAAACCTAAAATTCCCAATATCCTTCACAGTCCTTCCATCATGTGTGGAATAATGCTTGGCCAAATACTTAGCCCAACCAATGGTATAACTCCCAACAACCCCAATGGCCATAGCCACAATCTCAAAATCAATGGCAACCATAGGGAAATTGGCAGAAATATAACCAATGGAGGGGACCTCAATAATGACCTAATCAAAATCCTGGCTATCAACCATTACCACCTCCAGTTCATCAACCAACACTCATGCCACCTCCTGTAGCCACAAGCTCTCCTCCATGACCAACACAATTACTAGCTTAGCCATAGCCAAATCCTAATAATAAATAACAACAACCAGTCTAAAATACTAAATCCCAACAATACCTTGATTATGCATTAAAAATCATGCATATCCACCTGAGATTTGGTAATACTCTTCCAACACTAGAACCACCTATTATAACGGAAGTACCAGATAGTCCTGCAGCATCAACACAACAACCAGAAGTTACTTTGTGAAATCCAACCTTACTAAGATACAAGATGAAAATGACCCTCAAATTCAAACTAGTTCTCCATTTCCTTAGAGGCTTAGGATGGATAAACCTATGCTCCAATAAGAAGCACCATTTGATATCCTTGACCAGTTAAAGAACATGCACATCCATATTCCACTATTTTAGGCCATCAAAGATGTTCCACTCTATGGAAAAGACATCAAAGAAGCATGTCTTAAGAAACCTAGAAGAAAGGAAAAGGATCCCCAAATAGTTCATGTAATAGGTCAGTTGGTTGATATAATGTTGGGAAAGATTGTGATTCCTAAATACTCTGATCCAGGAAGCCCAATTGTTGATGTAATAATTAATGGCCAGCTAGTGAAGAATGCTTTGATAGACCTAGGTGTTTTTATAAATGTCATGACCAAGGATACTATGCATAGGTTGAGTATAGAGGGATTAAGGACAACTCCAATAGTTTTAGAACTTGTAGATATTTCTACTATTACTCCAGATGGCATGATTGAAGACATAGTAGTCACATTGGACTCTTAGGAATACCCTGCTGATTTTAGATATTGTCACCCAAAGTAACCCTTGCTAGTTATCTAGTAATCCTTGGAAGGCCATGGTTAGAAATAATAGATGCTAATATCATTTGTAGATCAGGAAATATGAGCATCTCTGATGTCCAAACCCTCAAGAAGTTAGCACTATATCCTCCAGCCCAACCACAAGCAGATTTAAACAATCCTATTTGGCCAAACTTGGGAGATGAGGAAGAAGAAATAAACTTTGTTGCTCAACTGATGATGCTACTGTTGCCCAAAATTTCCTATTTTGCAAATTTGGCCAAGTTTCTAGGGTCTCTGCATTTTTCCTAATTCCCAGTCCCTGCTGCAACTTGTTTTGTTTTACGAAGTAGATCCTTGAAGTTTTATGCTTTGTGTTCTGAACCCCATGTTCTTCAATGTTTCACCATGCCCCAGTCCAGATTGCATCACTTAATTCACAAAACCCAGGAAGTTATTCAATTTTAAAAGCTTGCAGGAAATACTGTTGCAGGGTTTCAAAAAAAGGTTCAGTGTCGAAAACCCTTTGTGTTTTCTTCCTTTTGGTCTGAAAGCTCAGGATGTTTTTGACTTTCGGCCCGAAAATCCTCTGTGTTTTCAACCTCTTCACATCTTTGCACCAGTTCTTCCTAACAACATTTTTTATCCGCGCTGCTACAATTGGTTGGTGGGGCCCAGTTGATGTTTTCGACAAACTGCTAGTGCTTGTCGTATGATCGCATAAGTCTTTTGCCCCTTATGTGATCATGCAACTGACTGTGATCTTGTTAAAGAACTACTAACGACTTGTTGCATGATCACATAGCCCTTTTCTGGGCTATGCGAACATGCGACTAAGCTGTTAGCCACAACGTTAAGGGCTTGTAGTTTGGCGGTGGGTCCTCTCTTCATGATGTGCCCGTGTTTCATTGGTTGGCGGTGGACCTGAGGTACCAGGTGGGCCCTAGTCATGCATTCAAGGTAGGGTAACATCAAAAGGGCTTGTCGCATGATCACATGTGACTTTCTAACCGCATACGATCATGCAACAAACCATTAATTATCGGCAAGGATTTTGGTGGGCCCACTTGTCAGTGGAGCTACGACTGAATAAGATGAGCGGCTGGCATAAGATCTCAAAGAATATTTAGGGGCCATGCGATCTTGCGCTTGTCGTTAGATGAGAATCTAAAATTTGAGTGGGTCTATGTTAGGAAAGTGCCAAGGTGTTTGCTGATGTAGTGGCCGAAACAAATAGAGGGATGACATGTGGTAGTTATAGGCTTAGGGTTGGTAAGGCTTTGCGCGGTTGCGTAGATACAAATTTTTCATAGTCACTAGATGAGCCCGGGGTTAAGGAAAAGTTCATGCGACTTGGCGACTAGGAAGAAATGAACCTAAGGTAAGCTGGGGTTAATCTTGTAGTGTGGTCTTGCGGGCCTAGATGTCTTACGTGGTAGTGGAGATAGTTTTAAGTGGCTAGTCACATGATCGCATGCAGCCTTTTGGGCTCATGCAATCATGCGACCAAGGTTCATTTCAAGTGGTGCAACTTTTTTTTCGTGAGCTTTTCTTCTACAAAGAATGTTGTGGGTGGCAAGTTTGGTGGGGCCGGGTGTCTATGTGGCAGCATCTTAGTGGTTAGTTGCATGATTGCATGCGGTCTTTTGGGCTCATGTGATCATGCGGCCAACCATATTTTCAAGTAGTTCAATCTCGAGCTCAAATTTTTTTCCAGTGCTTGTCTGCAGGCCGTATGCGAAGTGGTAGGGTAGCTCAGAATTGATTTTTGAGGGTGGTGGAAGTTTGTGAAGATGTTAAAGGAGATCTGGGTAGCTGTTGCAGGTTGAATTCTTATTCCTGGGGTACGGTGTCGGTGTTCTTGCACTGATGAAGCTTAAAGAGTTAGCGCCATCTGTATTTTAAATTCAAATTCATTGCGAAGATCAAATTTGCAGCCTTAATGACAAGGTCGAGTTGCAGGGGGTTGTCAGGTCAAGGTTGCTTGTCTGTAGGCGATGTAGTACAGGGATGTGCATGTAAACAAGATATCTGATCGGTTGAGATATTTGCAGAATTGTATTTATGATCATAAGTGATTGGTTTAGGGTTGGATTATTTTATGTAGATTTATGTAACCCTGGTTAGAATTTTTGACTCCTACCTACGTGCAGTTGAGGATGTATATATTGTTTTTTGGAGCTTGTAGAGCTCAGAATCTAGCAATTGTAAAAAGAAAGTTTCTTTCTTAGAGAGCAATTTGTGGCATTTTTGCCCCTTTGGATTTCTACAGTTGTAATTCCCATTGATTATTCAGATATTACAAAGCATCTTGTGACATTCTCCTATCCTTATGCTTTCTTGTGTGGATTATCTCTTATTGGATTTAAGTATATGCATGATTTCAGTGATATCTTAGGTTTTCTGATACCTCTTGCTTTTCTACAGTTTTGTGTGTTTTTTGTGTTTGATCCGATTTAGATATTTTGTGGGTATGCTATAACCCCTAGCAGTCTTGTCTCAATCCTATACCGAGTTGCAGAAGTGAATGTCTATTTGCAGGTCATAAGTGGTGTCTTTTGTTCAGGCCCTCTTATGAAACACTTATGCAGGCCTATTCAGTAAGTTGTGATCTCCTAGACCTATTTCTCTCACTGGTTTCATTACTCTATACTAAGATCCAAACCCTAGTTTTGGTGCATCACCTAGTAGGTAGATTTTCTTTCAGTCATTTCCCTTTCATGCATTCCTTCTATCCCTTTCCCTCCAAAGTTTAATTTTTATGTTAAGAAGCAAATCAGGGTGATAATCCAAGAGGAACTAGCCTAGAACCTGGAGGTTTTATCTCAGTTAGCATAGGTCCCACAACCTAGAGATGATTCCCAAGTTATACTGAGTTATCAAGACCAATAGAGCTTGAACAGAGGCACAAAACTTAGTGTATAAGAATTCTGGCACACCCGGTGGGACCACAAAAGAAGTCTACTTGAAAAGAATATGGTATCTCTGATATGCTGATAGCATGCTACAAACATAGAAGAGGTCATTCTATTGCATATCTGGCGACTCTGGAAAGTCTACTGGTTTCAAAGGTCAAGTGCTGGTATGATGTAAATCTTCATTTTCAAAATTCCAGCTGAATACATGAGTAGACATGTCAAGTTACTATGGACAGTCAGGTTACTCATCATCCTATCATGAGAATAATGCTCAATGGGCTGGTCATCAGCCTTATCAAAGCCACTCAAAGCCTCATTTTACCCCAAGCTATTATACTGCTCAAGGGTATCAATATATCCAGTATGCCCCAAATAAGTTTTCCCTTGTTCAAAGTTATGAGAGGGCCCTTCGACAAGATGGATCATGGGAACAAGAGGCACAATAGAAAATGCAAAGCCAGTTGCCCCATCTTGTTTACCACCCACCCTCCCCTTCTCAGACTATGCAATAGATACAGACTTTGAATTCAGACTTCAAGAAGGAGCAGGAAAAGGCAAAGAGTGTGTTGCTTGATTTGATCAAGCAGGTGTCTGAGCTCAAGGAGCAGAGAGAGAAGGAAGCTCAAAGTTATTATGAAGAGGCAGTTCCATACCAAGTGGCAGAGGTTCTTGTGGATGAGCAGCAAGTAAGACAATTCCAAGAAGAGATCAGATGCCGAGCTGAAGTTGAGACAGCAAGGTTAAGATCACAAATTGCTCAACAAGAGGCTCTTAGGCCTAAAATTCCAAGCTGGAGGGCCCATCTGTCTCAAGAACCTACACATGTGGAGCTTGCAAAGCCTTCATTTCCAAGCTTCAAGACAAGTATGCCTTCTTCATCTCCCCCTATGCCCCCTCAGTTTCACATACCAAGTTTTAAGGCAAAAAATTCTTTTCAAGAGCCTATGCTTGAGATGCAGCCCACCACTCTACAAGAGCAGCCCGTTCAAGAAAAAATTTCATCCCAAGAGTCCCCTCTGGTTTCTAGGATGATGAAGTAATTTGGATTCCCCAATGGACTCTGCCCCTTGGTTGTCAGATGCCAAGTCTTTTCAAAGATACTAGTCTAGTATCAGAGCAAGGACCTATGGTGAATAAGCTTTCATTTGAAGAGGAGGAGAAGAAATATGAGGAATCAGTGCAAGGTGATGACTATGGTGAAATGGAGCAGCAAGGTGAGGAGATGCAGGTTGATGCTCAGCCTGAGCTCTTGGCTAGTTTGTATGATGAGCTTCCCCTCTTTGTTGATGATAAAGAAGAGACCATGCCATTACCTATGGCTGAAGGTCAATCAGAATAGCAGGTCCACCATCAACAGGAGGTTGATTCTATGATGGATGCCATGCCCTTGTTGGGTGAGCTACCTTGTTTTATGGAGCAGAATGATGAAGACATGGGAGAGTCTTTCCAAGAAAAGGACACAAACAAAAGCCTTGAATAAGAGCATGAATTTTTGAATATCATTGAAGTCTTTTGTGACAAATTGGATGTTGAACCCCTATTCCTTGGAGTGGAGGTTCAAGGTCATATCCCTATTGAAGAGGGCCTGGTCTTGGATTTACTTTTTCACAAGGAGCTACTGCATGAGCAAGATTTGGAATCAGTTCCAAATATTCACGATTTTGACAATCTTGATGAGCTCTTGGCTAGTTTAAAAGAAGATGACAGTCCCCTATCCGCAAATGATGAGTTAACCTGGCTGTCCATGATGCAAGGCAACCACAAAGAAGAAACCAACAAGGAAAGTCCTACCTTTAGACTTTCAAGAGGCTGCCCCATCAGATACTTGGCCCAGAAGGAGTTCACTGAGACACCTCCATATGATCCATTTGAGGTGAGTGAACTTGATCTTGTTTTTGCAGAGGCAGTGCATCCTCATTTGCCAAATCTTTGTATGCCTCTTATCTTCGTAGCTATCCTCATGTGCCCAATGTAAAATGTCTTATTGAGGAAGGGTAGCTATTTTAGCACACCAGTGAATGGTTTTGTTTAACCAAGTTTCTGCACTGGTTAGTTCAGGCTAGGTTAGCTTCCCTATTTTCTAGGTTAGTTTTTTCTTGTTTTCCAAGAAGTGCTCGAGCACAGTTTTTTTCATCTCCCTGTCGAAGTTTTTGTGTTTCTGAGATGAATCCATGCCCAATGGATTGCATTAAAGCCACTGGTCCAATGTCTAGCAGGCTGACATCCAACAAAAATCACCAAAATGTTGCCCAAAATTTTCTATTTTGCAAATTTGGCCAAGTTTCCATGGTCTGCATTTTTCCTAATTCCTAGTCCCTGCTGCAACTTGTTTTGTTTTGTGAAGTAGATCCTTGAAGTTTTATGCTTTGCACTCTAAACCCCATGTTCTTCAATGTTTCACCATGCCCTAGTCTAGATTGCATCACTTAATTCACAAAACCTAGGAAGTTATTCAATTTTAAAAGCTTGTAGGAAATACTGTTGCAGGGTTTCAAAAAAAGGTTCAGTGTCGAAAACCCTCTGTGTTTTCTTCCTTTTAGTCTAAAATCTCAGGATGTTTTCAACTTTTGGCCTGAAAATCCCCTATGTTTTCAACCTCTTCACATCTTTGCACCAGTTCTTCCTAACGACAACATTTTTTATCCACGCTATTATGACCAGTTGGTGGGGCCCAGTTGATGTTTTTGATAAATTGCTAGTGCTTGTCGCATGATCGCATAGGTCTTTTGCCCCTTATGTGATCATGTGACTGACTGTGATCCTGTTAAAGAACTGGTAATGACTTGTCGCATGATTACATATCCCTTTTCTGGGCTATGCAAATATGCAACTAAGCTGTTAGCCACAACATTAAGGGCTTGCAGTCTGGTGGTGGGTCCTCTCTTCATGATGTGCCTGTGTTTCATTGGTCGGTAGTGGACCCGAGGTACCAGGTGGGCCCCAATCATGCATTCAAGGTAGGGTAACATCAAAAGGGCTTGTCGCATGATCGCATGCGACTTTCTAACCGCATGCGATCATGTGATAAACCATCATTTGTCAGCAAGGATTTTGGTGGGCCCGCTTGTCAGTGGAGCTATGGTTGAATAAGATGAGTGGCTGGCGCAAGATCTCAAAGAATATTCAGGGGCCATGCGATCTTGCACCTGCCGTTAGATGGGAATCTAAAATTTGAGTGGGTCCATGTTAGGAAAGTGTCGAGGTGTTTGCTGATGTAGTGGCTGGAATGAATAGAGGGATGACATGTGGTGGTTCTGGGCTTGGGGTTGGTAAGGCTTTGCACGGTTGCGTAGATACAAATTTCTCGTAGTCGCTAGATGAGCCCAGGGTTAAGGAAAAGTTCACGCAACTTGGCGACTAGGAAGAAATGAACCTGAGGTAAGCCAGGGTTAATCTTGTAGTGCGGTCTTGTGGGCCCAGATGTCTTACGTGGTAGCAGAGACAATTTTAAGTGGCTAGTCGCATGATCGCATGCGGCCTTTTGGGCTCATGCGATCATGTGACCAAGGTTCATTTCAAGCAGTGCAACTTTTTTTTCGTGAGCTTTTCTTTTACAAAGAATGTTGTAGGTGGCAGGTTTGGCAGGGCCAAGTGTCTATGTGGCGGCATCTTAGTGGTTAGTTGCATGATCACATGTGGTCTTTTGGGCTCATGCAATCATGCGGCCAACCATATTTTCAAGCAGTGTAATCTCGAGCTTGAATTTTTTGCTAGTGCTTGTCTGCAGGCCGTATGCAAAGTGGTAGGGTAGCTCGGAATTGATTTTTGAGGGTGGTGGAAGTTTGCAAAGATGTTAAAGGAGATCTGGGTAGCCGTTGCAGGTTGAATTCTTATTCTTGGGGTACGGTGTCGGTGTTCTTGCATCGATGAAGCTTAAAGAGCTGGCACCATCTGTATTTTAAATTCAAATTCATTACGAAGATCAAATTTGGAGCCTTAATGACAAGTTCGAGTTGCAGGGGGTTGTCAGGTCAAGGTTGCTTGTCTGTAGGTGATGTAGTACAGGGATGGGCACATAAACAAGATATCTGATCAGTTGAGATATTTGCAGAATTGTATTTATGATTAGAAGCGATTGGTTTAGGGTTAGATTATTTTATGCAGATTTATGTAACCTTGGTTAGAATTTTTGACTCCTACCTGCATACAGTTGAGGATGTATAAATTGTTTTTTGGAGCTTGTAGAGCTTAGAATCCAACAATTGTAAAAAGAAAGTTTCTTTCTCAGAGAGCAATTTATGGCATTTTTGCCCCTTTGGCTTTCTACAATTGTAATTCCCATTGATTATTCAGATATTACAAAGCATCTTGTGACATTCTCCTGTCCTTATGCTTTCTTGTGTGGATTATCTCTTATTGGATTTAAGTATATGCATGATTTCAGTGATATCTTAGGTTTTCTGATACCTCTTACTTTTCTACAATTTTGTGTGTTTCCTGTGTTTAATCTGATTTAGATGTTTTGTGGGTATGCTATAACCCCTAGCAGTCTTGTCTCAATCCTATACCGAGTTGCAGAAGTGAATGTTTGTTTGCAGGTCATAAGTGGTGTCTTTTGTTCAGGCCCTCTTATGAAACACTTATGCAGGCATATTCAATAAGTTGTGATCTCCTAGACCTATTTCCCTCACTGGTTTCATCCCTCTATACTGAGATCCAAACCCTAGTTTCGGTGCATCACCTAGTAGGTAGATTTTCTTTCAGTCATTTCCCTTTCATGCATTCCTTCTATCCCTTTCCCTCCAAAGTTTAATTTTTATGTTAAGAAGCAAATCAGGGTGATAATCCAAGAGGAACCAGCCTAGAACCTAGAGGTTTCATCTCAGTTAGCATAGGTCCCACAACTTGGAGATGATTCCCAAGTTATACTGAGTTATCAAGACTAAGAGAGCTTGAATAGAGGCACAAAACTTAGTGTATAACAGCTACATCAGAAGTATTTTCTAAAATTATAAGAAGATGATGATATCCTCCAAAGTATCCTTACCAATGATTGTGTTATAGCAAGAGACATTTCTCAAAGCTCAATTTTACAATTGACTACCTATGAAAATTGTGTCCTACTAATAGAGCCTGAAATCATACAACAATTATTACCTTGTGAGATATCAACTAGCTTTGTATCAGAAGCCTCAATGCTAGAGCTAACCACTACTGTAGAACTCTCACCTAGCCATAACCTTCATGTTAACAATAAATTATCTTAGCAACAATTGAAATTTTTAACACAACTCCTATGCAAGCATGAAAAGGATTTTTCTTAGGACTATGGGGACATGAAGGGATTGAGTCCAAAAATCTGTACCCATAGAATTTACATCAATGAAGGTAGTATACCTCTATGTTAGCCACAAAGAAGGATCAACCTAGCCCTTAGAGAAATTGTGAAAACTAAACTGCAAAACTGCTAAATGATGGTTTCATATATCCAATCTCAGATAGTAAATGGGTTTCACCTCTTGTGATAGTTCCTAAGAAAGGGGGTAAATGGAGAATATGTGTAGATTATATAGAGCTTAATAATGCAACAAAGAGAGACCATTTTCCATTACCATTTATTGATCAAGTGCTAGATACATTAGCAAGCAAAAAGTACTTCTCATTTCTTGATGGCTATAGTAGATACAATCAAATCAACATTGCACCTGAGGACCAAGAAAAGACAACATTCACATATCCTTGGGGAACATACGCCTACTTTGTTTTTCCATTTGGGTTGTGTAATGTACTTGCAACATTTCAAAGGGCTGTGATCAACATCTTTACTGACATCTCACGTGACTGTATGGAGATTTATATGGATGACTTCAATACATTCGGAGTCACATTTAAAGAAGCCTTGGAGAATTTGGAGAAAGTTCCAATCAGATGCAAAGAGCACAACTTGTCACTTAATAGTGAGAAGTGTTTCATGATGATGCAGGAAGGAGTTGTTTTGGGACACTTCATCTCAAAAGAAGGAATACAAGTGGATCCAACAAAGATAGAGGTAATTCAAACATTTCCCACTCCTACTAAGAAAAAAGAGGTTAGATCCTTTTTAGGACATGCTAGATACTATAGACATTTTATTCAAAACTTTAGTCAAATAGCCAGGCCACTATACACTTTTCTTACGAAAGAGGTTGAATTCACATAGACCTTAGCTTGTGAAGAGTTAATCCTGCAGCTTAAGAACCTTCTCACAAAATCACCAGTACTAAAAGGCCCTAATTGGAATTTTCCATTTCATAGACATGTTGATGCATCTAACTATGCAATAGGAGCTATCCTAGGCCAAAAGTCTAAAAAATTAGAAAATGCTATTTACTACATTAGTAAAAGTCTATATGGTCCAGAGTTAAACTACATAGTCACAGAAAAATAAATATTAGTAGTAGTCTATGCTCTAAACAAGTTCAAGCACTATGTAAAATGATACTCCACATTTGTTCACACTGATCATGTTGCAATAAAATATCTTATGAACAAACCTTCCATTTCAGGAAGATTAATAAGATGGCTAATTTTGTTACAAGAATTTGATCTAAAAATAGTATACAAGCCAAGAAAAGCCAATGTAGTACCGGACTATCTGTCCAAACTACAAGATGCAGATATAGATACCTCATTAATAGATGACACATTTCCATGAGCATATGTTCCACATTTCTATAAAAAATCCATGGTATGGTGATATAGAAAACTACCTTGTAACTGATAGGATGCCCAAACACTTTTATCCAAAAGACAGGAAATTGCTAGTAGAAAAGAGATTTCAGTACTCATGGATTGATAACACATTATTTAACACTAGCCCAGACTAGGTCATGAGAAGATGTATCCGAGAAGATGAGACCTATGATATTTTGCATGCATGCTATAATGAACCCTACAAAGGGCACTTTGTAAAAAAAGGACAATGATGAAGGTGTTAACAACAGGCTATTATTGGCCAACACTTCACAAAGATGCAGCCAATTATATCAAAAAATGTGACAAATGCCAAAGGATGGGATACCTCACAAAATTAGATGAAATGCCTCTACACCCACAAGTATTTGTCACACCATTTGATAAATGGGGAATGGATTTTATTGGTCCTATAGATCCTCCATCTAATAGAAAATAATACATCTTATTATGCATAGATTATGTAACAAAATGGGTAGAAGTGAAGGCAATGAAGTATGCCCGTGACAACAAAGTGGCAACATTCATGTATGAAGAAATATTTATTGCTATGGTGTACCAAGAGAGCTAGTGATTGATCAAGGGGCACAATTTACATCTAATTAATTAACAGACCTCATGAATGAATACAACATTAGACATAGGAAATCCGGTCCATAGCACCCACAGGCCAATGGTCAGGCGGAGGTCACCAATAGAGAAATCGAAGCAATCCTTACAAAAATAGTTCAACTCAACTGCAGAGACTGGACCAACTATCTATTAGAAGCAATATGGGCATACAAAATGACATGGAAAACAACCATTGGATTGAGTCCATTTGAACTACTCTATGAAAAAATAGCCATGCTACTAATTGAATTTGAATACAAAATATTGCGAACTACTTTGAGGTTGAATATGGACCTTCCTGCAGCTCAGTGCAAATGATTGTTGAATCTGAACTCTTTGGATGAGATGTGAAAAACTACATTGGAGTGCACAGAGATAGTCTAAAAACAAAGAAAGAAATGGCACGAATCCCACATAAAGAAAAATAAGTTCAAAGAAGGTGATTGAGCCCTATTGTTTGATTCAAGATATCAAGAAACACAAGGAAAATTACAAACATGATGGCTAGGCCCATATGAAATACCACATGTTTTTGCAAATGGCATGGTTCAACTGACAACAACTAACCCAATACAATTCAAATTTTTAGTCAATGGCCATAGACTCTGTCTATACCATCAACCACAAACCAAGGCAGAGTTCCTGCAGCAATTCCAAGAAGTCAAGCCAGTAGCAAAAAAGGTAATCACTCCTGTAGCAAAAGGTGACAACCTTCTTCCTCAAGCTTCACCCTAAGATACTTTCAAGTACGACCATAATAAAACTTCATTTCAAATGAAGTCTCAATCCACATTCACTTTCTTAATTTCTCTTTCTAGAACACTTCATTTTTCTACCTTCCACCCACAAAAACTCCACATCATCCACTTTCTTCAATTTTCTAAGCTTTCAATAAATTCTACATCAGCACATAAAAACATTCAGGGATGGTACACTCCAAGGCAAAACTAATTCTCATCCTTCAAGCGCATACAAAAACATCATGATAGGTATAAGTATTCAATTTATTTCCACTTTTAACACATTGATTTTGATAATTATATTTAATACTGTATATATCTATATATTATGGAATTACACCAGTTTTCCATCCCATGCGAAGGACGACAAGTGTGGACACTTGTCATTCTTTTGTACGGGGGAGAAAAGTGTATTAATTTCCAAGTTGCTATTTCCTATACCTATCATTTCAACTTTAGATTGCATGTTAGCTTAATTTATACTTAAGTGTTGTGTCATTAAGTCCTTGCAATGTTTTCACAAGTAGTGTACCTTAAATTCTCATATTATTCTTGATTCCTGATTGACATAACCCTATATGACATAATCAAACTTGTGTGACATTTAATTGCACTTAAAAACATAATTCCTTGCCATAAAGTGTCATTATCATTCATATTGCCCAATTTTCAAAAATAAGTATGATACAAAGTTTGGAGGGAGTTGAAGTTGAAGTGCAGTTATGTGCTAAATTGAAGGGGATTTCAAAGGAATTTAGGAAATTTGGGGTTTTAGAGAAAATGGAAATTGTGAATTGACAGACTATGAAAGAATTTTGAGGAAAGAATTTTGCATAATGGGAGGACAACTGATGCGGCATGAACCTGTGGTTCATACCATTTTATTAACTAGCGTAGAAGCCGTTAACAGATTTCATGCCTGCAGATGACTTGGCTATTTCTTGAAATTAATAGAGTTTGATGAGGATGTGGCAGTTGAGTTCATGAATACATTTGAAGAGGGGGAAGCAAATGTCTGGGGAGTGACTATTTTAGCAATGGAGAAACACATTGCAGAGGTGATGGGTTTGCCAGCAGTTGGAGAGCATTACCCCAACAAGCATGATGCTAGGTCGACATGAGCTCAATTCACCCAACCTTCTGACCCTCTGCTGGAAGTAAATAAATAAGGATGCAAGAGAATGTCACTACCTTTTCCATACAATGACCTGGCTACACACATTATAAGGTATTCACTATAAGGAAACTCAGGTGTGGAAACAACTTCCTACACTAATCTCTAAAGGAAAGTATTGTGCAAATTCTTTTAAATCCTTACAATTTCAGATTCGTTAACTACTTTAACAATGATATTGCAGCCATATGACATGCATACATAAAATAGAGAATGACACAATGATTTACCTTGGGGAAACCTTTCGGTAAAAACCCCAGCACTCCAAAACCTACATAATGTATTAATCAAAACTATTACAGTTTACAATACACTTGTAATGCAAGCTCTTTCAGAAGATTTCCAACTCTTGAAGACAAATCATGGTAGCATAAAAAATTTTCCAACAATACACAAACTTCACCCATCTTTGCAACCCTAAAAAATGCTTATATCATGCGCTTCCTTTTTTAGGGAAACTTCCAAAGATAGTCGTATTAGGGTTTTACCATTCTTCGAGAAAATAGGAACCCAAATTTTTTTTCCAGGGTGATGCCTCGAACCCCACGATTGGGGAAGAGTGTACAGTACTCAATTTTATCAGTTTCCACATGTCTTCACCTATCATTAAATCTTCTAGACATAGCTCTTACATGTCATAGGAATCTGTCATAACTATTTTAGCCATGATCTCCTTACACACAATTCAAGATGTTGACACATCAAGTGGAGTGACACATCAACATGCCAACTAGACATGTACACTCACATTTAATTACATTATTTGCAAGAAATACATTTTACAAAACAAATAATAAGAATAGGAATTATCCAAGGTTGAGACACCTTATTCCTAACATTCACATGTGAAGGGAGATTTTCCCATTTACATGCGCATAATTTCAAATTACTTAGCTACATCAAAAATAATCTTCAAGTGAATGTTTCAAATTTTCTGTATAACATGCTAAGTATAAGTGCTGAGGAAACTCAAAAGGTTAAAAAAAATTCTATTTCACATCATGCCCTAGTCAAACTTCTAGTTGAAATATCCCTTAGGGACGTCTCTCTTCTAGAATGAAAATAATTTGTTAGGGTCAAAACCTTGATGCCCTAGAATGAGCCTGTTGAGCAGCCAGTTCCTGAGAATGAAATACCCCCTGAATTAGTTGGAATACCCCAAGAAAGAGAGTATGAGAATATTAAAAAAAAGGAACCTTCTCTTATCTTGAGTGATAATGTACCTACCTCATCTCAAAGAAAAGGGAAATAAATGGCTGATGAAGGAACTTCAGTTCCTGAAGTAGAATCCTAGAACCCTACAACCTCAAAAAGTAGAAAGAGAAAATCGGCTCCTGCAACAACTACTCCTGTAGAAGAGAGACCGAAGAAATTTGGTAAAAAGAAAATGGTGGAAGAAAAAGAAACCCTTTTGAGAATAAGTTCTAGGATGAGGGGACAAGTTCCTCAAGTTACCCCAGTAAGTCAAGATGTCCCATTCGAGACACCTATTATAGATTCTCATGTTGAATATGTCATAGTTGATTCTCCAATTCAACCAACTTGCCCAAATACTCCACAAAATCTAAGTGATCCATCTCCTGATGAGCCTCCCTCACAACAAAGTAGGCCTGAGGAAAGCACACAAACAATTCAAGAATACTATCATGAGAAAATGTAGTTTCCTCAGTCACCAGTCTACTCCTATACCCACAGTGCCATAGTGCCTTTCAAAAGGACCTGGTACATAGATTATCTAGAATAGGCTCACATTATAGAGAGAAGATAGAGAACTCAATCAGAGGAGCTTGGCCTTCCTACTTTGCAATCCATTCTCTTTAGCTTATACACCTAGTTTGTTTTCAAGAACACTATGTGGGGAGAGGAGAAGAAAAAGATGAAAAAGGAAATTGATGAGAAGAAAGAAGAAATTGAGCACTTAAAGGAACAAATAGAGAAGAAAAAATAGAAAATGGATCATGCCCTAAAACTAGATGATTAGATTATAGCTTGTAGGCCTCCCCCAAGGGTTTATGATATTTTTTTAAAAGAACAATTCTTTATGTTCTAGTTAATGATGACTATCCAAAATAAGGATTTTGGGTTCAAAATAGCTGAAGATTTTTATGGTTTATATCAAACACTTCCTATTTGGCAACATAATTTGCTTTGCGAATTGTATCTTCATAATTTCATTATTCTTGATGAAATTGATTGGAATCCCTTGCTCTATATAGGGGATGTAAATTTGAAAGCATTAATGTCTTGGATGAAAAATGAAGCCAACTATGATAGGCAACTGGATAATTATAGAGACTAGGAAAAATCTGAGCCTTTACCTTTAAGTATTGAATCCAGTAAGCCAGATGTTCTCTTAAGAGATTGGTTAACACTCACTTATGGAAAGACAAAACCTAAAACTAGAGACAAGATCTTTGCTGTCAGAGATAAATTCTACAGAGAATATCATGGATTACCTTATTTTGCATTACAAATAGCCCTAAATGGAGTGAGGAGTAGATGGAATAGATTGCCTGAGATTTTCAAGAAATTTGAACCACATAGTCCAATTAATTTTGAGGCAGTAGTGAATAGGGAAATGAAGTACATGCAACTAGGGAGATAGATCAGAAGAGAGCTTTGGTGTCCTCTAACCTTCCAGCCACTGATACTCCTATGGCCATCATATGACATCAACACTACAAAATTGGACCACCTACATGAGGACCATCGAATGGACTATTGGGAGAAAACCAAGGTGTTTTACTATACTTTCAAGAGTAAACAAAGAGGCAAGACATAAGTTGGAGAATTTAGAATAGTTGCCAAGAAGTGTAATGCTTGAGGACAAGCATTATACTTATTGGGGGGAAAAGTTATTAGGCTAAAGTTGGTCTTTTTTTTATGATGTTTTATGCTCTGTTCCTAAACATTCCTAAAACATTTGTATGACTTTTTAAGTGCTTAAGTTTGTATATATGCTATAAGTACAGTTAGATCCTCAAACTTGTGGGTAGGACATAGTAGACAAACCTTGCTAATACTATTAGTCTTAATATTGCTAATACTATTAGCATGCAACCTTGTTGCTAATACTATACAATTAGTCTTAATATTGCTATTGAAGCATGCAACCTTGCTAGTAAACCACACAATGAGAGATTCAAAGAGACAAGGGCAAGAATGCCAATATCTTCAAGAATAAAAAATGGAAATGCAATGTGACTATGCTAAGAATGCAGAGGCAAGTAAGCTATGAAAGGAAAGTATTACAAGCCTTGCTAATTAATCTATGTGAGCTAAACTAGAGCATAAAGGAAACTAAGCTAGATGCCATGAAAGCTTAAGCTAAGAATGCAAGAATGAAAGCTAAATGCATGAAGATATCCAAAGCTCCAAAGTCTCTAAGAAATCCCCCGGCATAAGATTAGTATTCAAAGTTGGGATCTTAGAATGAGAAAAGAGCTCTCCTTTTATAGGAATTGAGAAGGAATGGACCATGGAGATTAAGAGGAAAAATATTTAATCAAGGGTGGAGCTTGAAAGAAGAGAAATATATGTGCACAAATCTCCTCCAATGAGAAAATAAGAGTTGACTTTTGTGTCCATATGAGACAAAAAGGCCTTTTATCCTTTTTATAAAATAGGAATAATGATTTATTTGTGCAACTTAGGATAAGAAGAAAAGTGGGGTCTTTTTTATTTAATAAAAGGGGAGGGAATTCCTTTTAATTAAAAAAAGACTTAGGATAAAATGGTTAGCCCATAGAAAAATAATTGAATAAATGATAGAACTAGGATTTGATCAAGGAAAGTTGATATTGAGCTGAAGATGCTGATTCAGGAAATTGATAAATTGCTGAATGGGGGCCCAAAGTCTAGACGACCATTTTAGGGTGCATACATTTACCCCTCTTTGACTAATGTGAGATCGATTTGGGATCACATGTGGTCAAATAATGGAATTGAAATGTGAGATCGATTTGGTATCACAAAACAACCCAGATGTGTGTTTGACAGATGGGAACACATCAAGACAAAGCATAAGCTGACAAAGATAAGCTGAAAGATAAGACCGACACACCTGTAAAATAGGAGATCATCAAGTCTCAAATAAGAGATAAGAATCTTGAGAAAGGTTTGATTGATAAAGTTGAATCAAGGATTGAAGTTGATAGGTACTGCCCCCTTAGAATTGAAATAGAAATCAGGTAGAGGAGAAATAGTAAATTGATAAATCTGATCAAATCACTAGAAATCATAATCGAAGGTGAAGGACGATAGGATAACCATCAAGTAGGAAAGACATGCCCCAATTTGATTAGGTTTGATTGAGAAAGATATAGGATAAAAATGAAGTCAAACCTTAGAGAGATGAAGCAAATGGAAAGTGAAATGAAAGACTAGAAGGTTGAGAGAGATGGGGATGAAGAAATGAAGATGCCCTAGCAAAGATCGAAGGATCAGGCCTCAAATGGTCAGCCAATTGCTCAGAAGAAGGAGAAATTTTGAAATACATTTTTGACTATCAAGATGAACTCAAATTTCAATTTCGATCTTGAAAATGGATCTAGGACGTTGAAATTAGCCAAAGGTGCAATTTTCATGCAATTTGAAGATGTTTTGAAAATTGGTCAAAAAGTCAAAATGCTATAAAAGGGGGTAAAAAGGTCATTTTCAAAATCATTTGTCTTATTATGATTTGAGAATTTTTAGAGCTTAGAGAGAGATTATGACCCAACAAGTAGTGATTCTAGTCCAGGCACATTGATTCAAGCGCAGTCGGTTGCACAACCAGCCTCCTCATTATGGTGCCTCGGTAAGTTTTCAGAAAAACTTGCTTTTTGAGTCATTTATGAACATTTATTACATTTAAACACATGTTTTTAAAATAATTCAAATTTTACAAATGTGAAATGTCGTGCGATACTATTCAAGTATCGTACACCAGTTAGACTTTGCCACTATGTAACAAAGTATTGCATGATACAATATCAACAAAAAGTATCGCACCAGTATAATATGAAGTATCACATAGAATTAATTTGAACAATATAACATGGGTCTAGATAATTTTTGTGTTTGTTATAACTTGTATTGATTTTAATCATCCATCATGATATGTTCTGACATCTAGTTTGGGGGTTTGTGGCTTGCAGGAGGTTTTTCCAGCACTGATCATCAGAGCGTCAAGAGTGTTGGGATTGCGCTGCGTCTGAGATCTTCATGATCTGGGACAAGCAAACTTGTGGGATATGGGTTTTAGATACTTGCTGCATATGCTCGATATATGGGCAAACCATGGTTTGCTGACAACTTTGGCTGAGAGATGGAATAGTGAGCATAATACCTTTCACTTGCCGACTGGAGAGGCATCCATTACACTGGAGGACTTCTATCAGATTTTGTGGGTACCTAGCCATGGGGATCCTATGAGTATAATCATGTTTATAGATGTTCATAGATGTAAAGTTTCCATATGATGAAAAATGACATGATTATTTGTTGGCATAGGTATATTATGATCAGACCCTGACAGAGGGACGACAGGCTATCCAGGACCTATTTCAGGATGTCACTATTATTGAACGACATCTTAGCTGGGATCGGTTAGTTGAGGAGTTCGGCAGGGATTTCCTAGTGGCATGCATTGTATGCTCTATAGTATCACATGCTCTTATTACTGATAGAAGCTAGAGAGAATTTCCACTAGGTTGGGGTAGATTGGTAGTAGATCTGGTAGCACATTCAAGGTGAATGGCATGGGGCCCGACTATCTTAGCAGACATGTACCATGAACTGCATGAGATAGTGTATAGGGAGAGCAAGACTTGGGCATGTGGGGCTGTTCTCACTCAAATATGGGTGTGGGAGCACATTGTTGTAGTGCAACCACAAGTGCAACCAAGGGAGCGGAGATGCCCCTATATCTACAAATATATAGGTTTCATTACATAGCCCCATAGCGGTGATGTGACATACTACAGGAGATTGTTGGGTGAGCTCAAAACCTTTGAGTGGAGGCCATATAGGTGTAAGGCCCACCCCATTTCCACCTTTTCCTTGACACTTTGATGTCGGACGATTAAGGGGTTTTGTAATATCTGATTGATTGGTAAATCCCTAACATAATTGTACCCCGGGATAGACCTATTTATTGTACCTTCATATCAGTACCTATCAATTAATTATCGCTATGATATAGGAGATATCTCTAGGTTATTAATTGTGTAAGTGAATCTTGGGTGCAATATGTTACCCTATGGATCTCAGATCCAGCAAGACTAATTAAGGTTCCATTGAGTAATGCTTTGATGATGTATTATATGGCTATACCATAGTGATGTTTTGGCGATATTATTAGAACAGTGAACAAGGATTTGTTAGACCCTAGACTTATAGGATTATTCTGCATTTTGTTTTCCTGGATTAGGAAATTTAATCATACTTGTGATAAGAATTTAATAGGACCCGACGGATATGGTTACCCCCTTACCGATGTTGAACCATCGATTTATCTTAAATATCATGCTAAGGAAAATTGAGAATCTTTGAGATTAGGAGTACTATGAAGTTATGCAATCAAATTATGTAGATTGAATTGAATTGAAATAATGAATGTATTCTATATGTTTGCAAGCTTGAATTTGGATTATGATCTATATGTGGGCATTGTACTTTATGTGACTTTGAGTACGTAGTAGAAATTATAAATTATGTGTATAAAATTATATGCAATTAAATTATGCACTATATGAAAGTGATTAGATGTATGCATTGAATCATGAATTATGAGAAAGCGATTGTAAGAATGCAATCGAATTCTATGTTGCAAATGAATATCATGTTAGACATCTTCGCTGCATTGATGTTATGAGTAATTGATGATTACCTTGTGATGATGTTAGATTATTGACGATCATGATTTCAATTGAATTACAAGATTAGTAGGCATTAGAGATGCAATTGAATTATGAAATTGAAACTAAGCAATTGAATTTTGATTAAATTGAAGATGTTATATCTTATATGTTTATTCGTATTGGTTTTTCTTCCTTGAATTATTGATGCTGCATTGAGGAGTATGCAGGTAAGAGAACCATGGAATTAATCGGAGAACCAAGGTTAAACATATGTGAATTGAGTAAGCCAAAGCTTAATCTGATATGGGATTAAAAGCCTCGTTGTAATGTGAACTCCTGGTAAATGTGGATTTTTGCATGTGTGTTATTAGTTAATTTCTTGTTGTCATCCAGGACATGACCTTGGGTATGTAATGTGTAATCGTTAGTGTCATTTGACACTTGTTATGTACTTGTTTTAATTCATCCTTGTTCTAGTCACTTCTAGAGGCCAATAAGGGGTTCTAAGGGTCATTTTTGGCATAATTTAAGTACCTTATGGATAGGGTTATGAGTTAAGAAGGTTTTGAGCATGTCCCTAATTCCCTAGTGACCTTGGTAACCTATTTTATGACCCATTTGCCCTCAACTTCGAAATTGGATAAGTCATGATCTTTACCCAACTCCACCTTTTCTTTCAATCATGCATTTATCATGAGGGGACAAGGGAAGACAACAAGGCCATAGAGTCAAGTCTGCATTTATGGATGGTGGGTGGGTAGAGATTTGGAGGCCTTTTTAGAGGCCCTTAGGAGATTTAGTGGGTGTTCACCCACTCTCCACATTTGGAGACATTAGGGTTTGGATTGAGGAAGGATAGTGGATAAGCTCTTCTCAAACTTCCATTTCCATCACACTTATGGAGGTTGGTTACTCTTCTCATGGAAGCCTTTCTACTTGCTCTTTAGATTAACTTATATTTTGCTTTCTCATGCATATGAATCTTGGTTCTTGTTGTGACAATGTGTTGTAATGGAGGGATTTTGGGTTTTGATTTCATGGTTTGATCTTGTTCTTTTTGCTTGATTGAGGGAGTTCTTGTTTATGGGTGTGAGGCATTACTCACTCTTTGGGAAGAGAAGAAGTGGCCTATGGGTGGAGGGGTTAGTTGGGCTCTCCATGAGGTGAGAGTCTCTTCTCTTGGAGAAGAGGGATAAGTCCATGGTGTATGGGCACCATGGAAGCCATTGCATTCTTGTATTTTGAAGAGGATGTTAAGAAAAGTATGTGTATGAAGAGTCATTTGGATATGCATGGATATGTAGCCTTGAAGAGACATTTGGATATGTAGCCTTGAAGAGGCATTTGAATACTCATGGTGAGAAAATTTGTATGTAATGGCATTCTCCCCTTGGAAAAGCCCACCTCCACCCTCTCAATGAGCTTGTAAGACTCATTTGTGTAACCTTGGAAGGGAGTAATTTGTCGTATGTGCATTTGTGTATATTGTTTGTGAGCATCTTGTTGATCTTGTTGCATACCCGTTTAGCCTTGGTTCTCCAAGCTCGGGGGTGGTCTCACAAGAGACCTAGGTTGGGTGGTGAGCACCCATGGTTCTCCATTTGTTTTTTTATTTGCAGGTTTGGATGTCAAGACTCATGTGGATGATGCTTGAAAAAGTCCACTCTCTTGGTGTAGAATTATCCTATGATGTGGTATTGTTGATCCTTGTTGAAGATCATCTTCTTGTTGTATTTTGTAATGTTGTTTGTATGCCTTTTGGCTGTTGTGAAGTTGTAAGAGATTAGTAATGAAGATGAGTTTTGTTATTCCATCTTGAACTCTCATTGAGTATCTACACCAGTTTGGATTAATTAGTTGTAAATGTGAATACTTCTTTATCACAAAGAATATGTATTTTAGTTGAGGAGATGACTATATTGAAAATGATGAATCATTTCTTCCATATCCAATGTATTCTACTTCTTGAGATAATGAAGTTATTCCTTCTTGTGAAATGAAAATCAAAGTTGATAGAATAGATAAAGGATATAGTTGAAATTACTCTCCTTTTTGCAATGAGTCCTCAATATTGATAGAATAGATATTGTATCAATTTCAATAAGATTTCATATTTTGGTTGAAGTAGGAATATTGCAGATCCATATATGATGATTTAAATGTCATGATCATTGAAAATAATCTCCATTTGATTCATATCACTCTTTTAGACCTATCAATTGTAATGAAACATCTATGAAGGAATGAACAAATTAATTTATATGTTGATATCTCAATTGATTTGCAATCAAACTATATTTAACCCTGATTGATACTCTATCAATCTTAAGACAATAGACTTCCTTATGCATTAAGGAGACTAATTAAATGATTAAGATATACTACTCATAGTTTGCAAGAAGATGTAAAAATAGTGCAAGCAAAATAACACTCTCCAGATTTTAAGAGAGCAAAATGCTCTCTAGATTTTGTATGGGATAAAAATCCCATACAAAATCCATACCACAGTCATTTTAATATAATAAACTTGCCACCTCAATATATATTAAACAAATAAAATATTAATCTACTTTACCTCTTACCTTCTTAAATATCTCCCCTTTTCTAGGCGCATGTGAAGGAATGCAAAGTCAATGTCTTTAATTCCAACCTTTTTATTGGATGGAATAGTGTCCTTGAGTGACACATCACCTAGACTTTTTTTATTAGCTTTAAACTCTTTGTCTTCAAAACTCACGTAGGTTTTAAAAGACCATACTTTGTTTTAAATTCAAAACTTGTTGAGGGTACTTTATTTTAACATGGAAGGGAGTGGGACCCACCTTGCACTACCCTTTCCATGCTTCCCTCTTCCCTATGCATTCTAGGCGCAGGTCCTTGAAGAGGGGCATTTAAATTTGTTGGAAAACTTTTTTTTTCTTCCTTCTTGGAACGCAACCCCATGTACTTGCATGATGGGAGGTGTGAGTAGGGGGTAGGCTAGGAGTTGATAGGTTAATAGGTTGTTTTGATATGAAGTTTGAGTAGGTTAGTAGATAAGAGTAATTAGTAGGATGTTTATTTTAGTAGATTAGATAGTTTAGTGTTTAGATAAGTTAGTTTAGAAAGTAGATTTAATACTAATTAGATATTAATATCATGTTAATAATTTTAGTTTAGAATTAAGATAGTTAATGTTAGATAAGCTAGTTTAGTATGTTTGTATTAATATTAATTTGTAAATGATGACATAGGTAGTTATATTTTATTTGTTCATGGTTATTTGCTTATTTTAAAATTGTTCAATGTTTATAATGATATAGTGTGTAAATATTACTAATTAATATATTGTGGTTTATTAATTTAATTAATAATTTTATTAATTAATTAATACATTATAAATATTAATTAATAATGTTTATATGTTATTTAGTAATAATCATTGGTTATAAATCTTTAATTAATATACGATGGTTAATGGTGTAGTTGATTATTTAATTTTATTCACAATATTTTCATATATGATAGTCAATTTGACTTTGATTTATATATATAGGAAATTATTTACCTATATATATAAGAATGCTATATTCGTTTACCCTTGAAAATCTTTATGACAAATAGATTAACGTTGATATTGTTCATAATTCGAATTAACAAAACCTCTTAACTTTGAAATAACTTAGTATCTTAATTAAACTAAGTTATGTTATTAAGACCTTCCTTGATCGAATTCTTGGTGGGAAATGGTTAACCTAAGTATAGAACTACACTAATGATTAACGTTCCATTCCACTTAGTTAACCTTTTAGCCTGTTAGACTGACGATCGATGAACTTCTTTTGATCATGTTCCAGCTAGCATCTTTTAGAAACTACCATGTTGAGGTGTGACCACCCGTCTCTTGAGACGTTGACATATTCACTCTTATCCCGCATCATCGATCATGACAAACTTTTAACATTTTTTTTAAAAAAATAAAATAAAATTTGGTTGTGTTTTGACCCGAACTTTTGGGCATTACAATAGGGCCTATGAGTAGTGGAGTGATCAAGATCAAGAGCTGGGGTATATGTTATATAGTCAGCCACTAGTCTGTTGACATTTTGAGATAGTTAAGTGGTTCATGATCTCTTGTGTGTGGAGGTAGTTTGGTCGCTAGCAGCGGATATCCATGGAGACCACCACATATGCCAAGTGTAGGGAGGATGAGGGGTTAGGGTGGCTATTGATGCTAGACTACCAGTAGGTGGTACAGGAGATGACATGTCTACACAGGGAGCCCCAGGACTATCTAGCCAATGTGGGGGATGCTGGGGTTGATGTGGCCTACAGGACAGAGCGCCAGAGGCAACCATTTCCTAGATTCATGGTGCCAGATGCAGACCCATAGGTATAGGGCAGAGATAGGGGTGATGATGATGGGGGAGATGGAGGAGGGAGGAGAGTGGAGAGAGGACAGGGATCCTAATCAGGTGGCCGGAGATGATCATAGAGACAGGGTTTCTATGATGAGGTGAAGGATGCAGTGAGATTAGTTTGCTGATAGGTAGACATAGGATAGGACCAGCCTGCAGGGGGAGGGGAGGATCTTAGAGTTAGGATCTAGGCTTTGGAGACTAAGATGCAATAGCTTAGGATTACCATTGTCGTGTGAGATCAATAGTTGATTGATTTGTGAGCTGAGATAGAGTGATGGGAGAGGGAAACATAGGCTGACGCTGCAAAGATCCAGAGAGAGGCAACTTGAGCTGCATATTATCATGGTCTCTACATATAGGTTGTACCTGTAGCATAGTGAGCACTGCTCTACTCTGAGAGGGCTGGGAGATCTGACATGGTATCAGATAGGGCAACAGCACCACCTCCGGTACCACCATGTGATGGGGAGAGCCAGACTTAGATCTAGGGTGTAGATGTATAGAGACATCCTGGGACATTATCTAGATTTTGGATCCCACATTGTACTTTGTATCATGACATTCATATATATATGAGATTTACTAGATTTGCGATGTATCTTGTGTATTTGTCCCACTTGTGATGGATGTTTTAGTTTTATATTATCTTGTTATATTGCTCAAATGTATGATGTATGCTTATATATGCTCATGTATAATCTCTCTCATAGATGTATGTTTAGTTCTCATGCTTATGATGTAGACTCATGTTCCTAAAAAATGATCTCTTTATGATATAGATATGATGATAAGATTAACCCCTTGTGATGACAGGTAAAGGATGTGATGAAAAAAGACAAGGAGCAAAAGACATGATTGAGAGAAAGTGAAAGGTGAGCGTAGTTGACTGACAAGTCCATGAAAGATGAAAGGAAAGCTCTCTCCATATGCAAGATGCAAAACTAAACTAATATGAACCTAAAAATGCAAGCTACTATGAAAAGCGGTTTACTTGCAAGGTCACAAAGCTTATTAGACTCTAATATTCATCATCGAGCTTTATTGGTAGCATCACAAGATCATACAATACACACTAGTATGACTATGTGAATCTAAATATTATCTATATCAGATAGAATGTGGGAATCCCACCTAGGCATCAAAGACATGTAGGTCAAGATGACTAGTGCAGTGAGGTTCCCTAAGTTTAATATAGCAAGATTATACTCGCATCGAGACATAAGGAAAGTCAAGATGACTATAAGTATGCACTTGCGAAAAATAGTCAAGGATAATACCTTGTAGACCCTAATGTCAAGTGGAACAACCATAAATGCTAATGATAGTTAGGACCAACAAAACATACCCACAAGCAGAAAAAGAAACAAAACATGTCCTCATGCCCCTAGGCTTCTAGCGCAGCATCATTGAAAACTATTAGGGAGAGAACACTCATCAAATAAATCATCATAGACATCACACAAAGAAATAAAGTCAAACAAGTCTCAGTGAGTTGAGAGTTTAAGTGCATGTGTGTAGGTCATAGAGTCAAACATTGAGTATCACATCTGCGAGTGAGAGATATCATATCATACTAGACTACGGGTATGACATTTGATAAGTGTTGAGAAACACTTGATGCTAGGGTAGTGTTGAAAAACATAGTTGGGGTGGTGTTGAAAAACACCGTTTGCAAGGATGTCCTAAAGACCAACGCATCCTAGAGACCACAGCTAACACAATTATGCCCCCTAGACAAAGACAAAGACCAATTCCAAACCAAGGCAATAAGGTCATGACATGATGGAGAAAGGCTAAGTGTCAAGGATGTATGCTAAGAAACAAGGGTGCAAAGGCCTCAAGTAGCGCTTGTTTCCAGGTTTTCACCACTTGGAGATTTTTTGATTTTTGATTTTTTCAATTTTTTTGTATTTTTGCTACCAAGGTGCCTGTTTCCAGGTTTTCACCAAGGCACTTTTTCTATTTTTTTGAATTTTTTGAATTTTTTGATTTTGTTGTATTTTTTCAGGACTTTATATGCTTTTTAGGATTTTTTCAGCATCATATATGAACTTTTTTTGGAATTTTTTTAGGATCAATAAATATGTACAAAGGACGCTCCCAGACAGAACATGCATCATGGATAGAACTTCTTTAGGTGCAAGACATTAATAGGCTCAAGGAGCTACTCTCCATCTTTAGTAGATAACAAATAAGCACCTATCCTAAAAGCAGTAGTAATGATGTATGGTCCAAGCCAATTAGGTTCAAATTTTCCCTTTTGCTCTCTATGTTGTTGGTTCTTAGGATTTTCTCGTAGGACAAGATCTCCCACGTGAAATTCTCTAGGGCAAACCTTCTTGTTGAATGCTTTGGACATACACTTTTGGTCGACCCTCATGTGATCAAATGATGCTTTATGCTTTTCATCTAGAAGTTCTAATTCTTGGAGCCTCATGGCACGGTAGTCTTCATCAGTAATGAAACCTTTGAGGGAACTCTAAGTGTAGGAATCTCCACCTCTAAAGGTAACACTACTTCAACACCATAGGTAAGGGAAAAAGGAGTAGCCCCAGTTGGAGTATGAATACTCATTCTATAAGCCCATAAGGCCGGATTTATCTATAGATGCCAATCTCTACCATTCTTGTGAACTCTTCTACGGAGAATTTTGAGAATGGTTTTATTTGAAGCCTCTGCTTGTCCATTTCCTTGCAGGAAGTAAATGGAGGACCAATGTTGTTTTATCTTGAACTTCTTGCAGAGTTGTTTAAGGTCCTTGTTTTTAAACTGACCTCCATTGTCAGTGATTATTTCAGAAGGTACTCCATACCGATAGATGATATGGTTTAAAATAAATAGAGAAACTATCTTACCTGAGGCAACAGAAAGTGGGACAACTTCTACCCATTTGGTAAAGTAATCAGTAGTAGTGATGATGAATTTGTGTCCACCTGATGAGTTGGGATGAATCTGCCCAACAAGGTCAAAAGCCCAGCGTTGAAATGGCCAATGAGAAATAGAAGGAATAAGCTCCCTGCTTGGAGCATGTATCAGGTTACTATGTTTCTGACACTTCACATGATTTAGAAAAAGCTACTGCATCTGTCTTCATGGTAGGCCAATAGTACCTAGCCCTAAGCAACCTTCAAGCCATGGTAAGACCATTAGAATGTCCTCCACAAATGCCCTCATGAATGTTAGTGAACGCTTGGTTAGACTCATCCTTTTCCAAGCACCTAAGAAGTGTCCCATCTAAACCCCTCCTATATATATCACTAAAGATAAGGGTATGGTGAGAGGCATTTTGGGTTAGGTTTCTTTGCTCAGAGCAGTTGAAGGTTTTGGGAATAATGCCATCATGGAGATATGAGTAAATGGCACCATAGTGGGATGACTCAAGGCCAAAAAGGGTACAAAAAACTTGGCTTTCTTGGGAGTCATAGATAGGATAGCATAGCTCTTCCACTAGGAATTTGAATCTGGACTCATGCTACTCTAGCTAAAGAAGTGAAGCCAATGTAGCCATAACATCAGCTGCTTTATTCTCTACTCTAGGGATTTGTTGAAATGTAACAAAGGTGAAATATCATCGCAATGAATCAACCATTTTCTTGTAGGGTACCAGTTTTTCATCCTTTATTTGGTATTCTTCATTAACTTGGTTGATTATTAATTGTGAATCCCCATAGATATGTAGCTCTATGATTCCCCATTCTATTGCCATTTTTAGTCCATTTATCAAGGCCTCATATTCAACAATGTTATTTGTCCATGGGAATAATAGTTTGTAGGACTTAGGAATTGTGTACCCATGAGGAGAAATAAATAACACTCCAGCTCCTGAACCATTTTGCATGAAAGAGCCATCAAAGAACATCTTCCATGTTCTTGTAGTCATGTACATTATGTGCTCATTTGGAAATTCAACTTGAATAGGCATGTTGTCTTGAATTGGAAAATCAATCAATTGGTCTGCAATGGCTTGGCCTTTTATAGTTTTATGCTCAACATACTCTATGTCAAATTCTGATAAGATCATCATCCACTTAGCAAGCCTACTTGTGAGAGCAGCCTTACCAAAAAAATATTTGAGAGGATCAATCTTTGCTATGAGGTGTATTGTATGCGCAAGCATGTAATGTCACAACTTTTGGGAAGAAAACACCACCGCTAGGAAAGATTTTTCAATACTAGTGTAGTTAACCTCATATGACATGAGAGTACGACTGATGTAGTATATAGCTCTTTCTTTTCCAGTGTCATCAAGTTGAGCTAATAATGCCCCCAAGGAAGATTCTATTGCTGAAACATAGAATATGAGTGGTTTCCCTGGGATAAGAGGCATTAAGATTGGAGGATTAGCCAAGTACTACTTGATTTGGTCCATACTTTTCTAACAATCCTCATTCCAGACACATTTAAACCCCTTATGCAATGTCTTATTGAAGGGTTGAGCTCTATCAGCCAGTTGTGAGATAAACCTCCTTATAGATTGAAGACGTCCCTAGAGACTCCTCATTTGGCTAATGTTTTTGGGAGGTTGCATATCCAAGATTGCTTGAACTTTCTCTAGGTCAACCTCTATTCTTTTGGCTGAAATGATAAATCCTAGAAGTTTTCCAAAGGTGACTCCAAATGCACACTTTTTGGGATTTAATCTTAATTGAAACTGCTACATGCGATCTAGAATAACTTCTAAATCTCCTAAGTGTGTATTTCTTTTTTTATATTTTTCCAAGGTGTCATCCACATAATCTTCCATATTCTTATGCATCATGTCATGAAAGATAGTTGTCATAGCTCTTTGATAAGTAGCTCCTGCATTTTTTAGTCCAAATGGCATAATGTTCCAGTAGTAGGTACCCCATGCACAAGTGAATGCAGTCTTTTCTGGGTCTTCAGGAGCTATTTTGATCTGATTATACCCTAAAAAACCATCCATCAATGAATAGATCTCATAACCCGTGGTCATGTGCACTATCATGTCTATGTTTGGGAGTGGAAAATCATCCTTTGGGCATGCTTTGTTAAGATCTCTAAAATCTGTGCAGACGCGAATGGACTTGTCATGTTTTGAAATTGGTACAATATTGGATATCCATTCGGCATAATCAATGGCTCTTATAAATCCTACATTGAGGAGTTTTTCTAGTTCAGCTTTGATGAGAAGAGCTATGTGAGGATGCATTTTTCGCAATTTTTGTTTCATTGGTTTTATTCCTGGAGCTATGGACAAGTGATGCATAATGATATTATTGTCCAACCCTAGCATGTCTGAGTAAGTCCAAGCAAAATTAATTTTCTTGCTTTGTAGGAACTTGGTATATGCTTCTTTTTCTTGTGTTGATAGAGATTGAGCCAAATGTACTATTTGTGGAGCTTTTTCTGTACCCAAATTAACTGGCTGTGTAGGCTTGACAAGCACTGAAGATCTGTCTTGAAAGTAACTTGGGAGATGATCAAGTACCTAATCCTTAGGTGCCTCAAAGAGGTTTTCACCCTCGAATACGTCCTTTATTTTTACTTTTTTAGGTTCTAACACCGCCACACAGTGTTTTCACCATCAGAACTCTTATTCTTTTTTTCTTTTCTTTTCATTTTGTGACTAAGGTACTTGATATCTAGTTTTGTCATGCTTGTAGTTGGTTTTCTAGTGGAAGAGACTATGGGCTCAAGGGCATTTAGGTAACATGCTGTCTCATAGTCATTTTGGAAAGATAAGAGCTGAGGCTCTTGATAGTGTTGAGACCAATCAATTAAGTGGGGATTGGCAATGGGTAGGTCAATGGTGGGTTCAATGCTATGAATATGGATGGTATCATCTCTGGTGATTATAGAGTTAGGGTCTGTCAAGTATCCCTCTAAGGTACCCAAATTAGGATTTATCCTACCAACCAAAGCATCATCCACTAAAGCGACTTGCGGATTCGAATCCTCTAATCCTACACTAGACTCATTAACTACCTTAGGTTGGGCACTATAAGCATGGATAACATCAATGTCCATGTCAACTATAGAAGAATCAGAGAGAGATTCCCACTCATACTCATGTGAGTCTGTACTTGAATCCCGACTAGGATGTTTACACCAAGCATGTTTATGATGTCTGAATGTAGAAGTTGTAATGTCACCAAGGGTAACACCTTTTTGAATTCCATTCATGTATTGATGTTCTTGAATAGGATCCTCAACAATAGATTCTTCTTGTTCTAGGCCTGAGACTGTTTCATGGGCAACTGGAATATTTGAATCTCCCCAAAGGAGATTAGTGGAAGGGATCCAATCTTCACACATGTCATGTTGATTTGTCAAATCTAGTGTATCCCTTATTTCATCCTCACTATCCATCTCACCAAGGATAGGAACAGGGTTCTTATTCTGATTTTTGAAACCTAGGCCAACCGTTGTCTTAGACTTGCGACCAAAAAGAGCATGATCGAGAGGTTTAGCTCTAGCATTTAATCTGTGACTGAGAGGACCATGTTCTAGATAACCCATATTTTTGACAATATTGTACCCTCTTCCATAGGCCTTAGGAGAGGGAGAGAAGTTTTCATTATGCATGTATTTGTCTTCTCTATAGATCCAGTCCTTGACATCCACTTCCTCTTTTTCATCTTGGATGGGTACTGAGGATTCTAAAAATGTATCAAACATAGTCATGGCTAAAGATGAAGGACACATCTCTTGTGAGGGTTTGCCATAGGACCTAGGTGAGACTGGTAGCTTTATAAAGGAATCAAGTTGATATCCTCCCATACCAAGGTTCATGGACTTAAACTTGTCCTTGCATTGTGCTAGGGTTGCATTGAAATCCTCTACTTCCCTATTGAGAGGAACATGAGTCCCTATTGAAATTACATTTATAGATAATGTGCTATCCCTGGGTATACAAAATTCTACTCCATTATAGGGAAACTTAACACATTGATGGTAGGTGGATGACACCACTTGCATGTCATGGATCCATGGTCTACCAAGTAGGATATTATATGCTAGAGGACCAACATCAACAATTTGGAACAAAATGCCCTTTTCCACAGGGCCAATCCTGATAGGAAGGACGACCAAGCCTTTAGAGCTTATCTCTACCTCATCATAGGCTTTAATGGTAATTTTCTTCCAAGTATCAATAACTTGCTTAGAATAACCCAGTATCTTCAACAGACTCAAAGAACAAATGTTGAGCCCAACACTGCCTTCAATCAACACATGCATGACATGGGTCTTGTGAATCATGAATTCAATATGAATGGAAAGATTATGCGGATGGCTCAAAGATTTGTTATCTTCTTCTGAGAATGTTAGGTAATGAGGCTTGGCAAGGTGGTTAACCATGTTCTGGAATTGGTCAACATCTATGTTGTTAGGAACATTGGCCGTACGCAAAGCATCCTCAAGGATTTGTTTATGTCTTGGAGACAATTCTAAAAGCGCAAAGATTGAAATCTGAGTTGGCATTCTTTATAGCTGATCAACAAGGTTATAATTCAGTTGAGGACTCACAACTAACTTGGTAGTGACATTTTTAGATATCACTTGCTTGGGTATGCTGGACTGGTTGGAACTAGGACCTCTAATAACCATAAGAACTTGACTTTGGCTTCTGGTGATAGTGTTAAGAGTTTGAGATGACATCTTAGAATTGGGACCTCTTATCACCACCATGGGTCCTTCATCAAATATAGGAGGAGAGTCATAGCCATATGGATCTTTACTTCCCAACATATGTACATTTTCCTCCACAATATTGAGCATATTGACAACATTTTCTGCAAACATGTAAGTATAATTGATTTTAGCCTTGCCATTCTTAGCTTTAGAGGTTTCCCCCTTTTCATATTTGGGCAAAGGCTCCTTGAATGCCTTATGGTCTACATTGGTGTTCAACCCATCAATTTGAAGTTTTCCACTCTCAATAAGATCTTGAATAATGTGCTTTAGTTTCCAGCAATGTTCGATGTCATGGCCAATGCCATTGTGGAATTTGCAAAAAACTTTTTCATTCCACCAATGTGGCTTGAAGTTAGGTATGTGGAAATTTGTTGGATCTTGAAGTTGTGCAAGATTATTAGCAATGAGCATCTTGAAAACATCTTCATATGAGTCACCCAATTTAGAAAATTGTTGCCTCTCCTTTTTAGACTTATCCTGATATTTTGGTTTATGCTCTTGTGGATTGGAGGATGTATTGAGCTTCATAGCTTGAACTGCACTAGACAAATGAAGGACACCTTGGTCCTTGGGTTGAGAGGAGTCTACAACTCCATCATTGACTACTTGCTTGTTCTTTTTCTAGTGCGAGTTCTTACCTTTGTCCTTATTAGAGTTGTTAGTATTTTGACTATTATTGGTATTGCTATGTTTGGTCAAAATGCCTTGCTCTTTCAAGACATCCTCAATCTGACATGTGGTTTTGACCATAGTGTCGAAGGAATCAAAGACCATCTTCTGAACCTCATACCACATTTCAGGCACCAAGTTGCTAACAATGATATCAATCCTTTCATGCTCAGGAATAGTCCTAGAATAGCGAGAGCACAATCATCTCCATCTTTGTAAGAAGGTAACAAAGGATTCCCCTTGGTTCTGTTTCACATTGCACAAGTCCAACATGGTGACTGATCTTGACAAGTTATATGCAAAATGTTGAACAAATCTATGGACATGTTCTTTAGAAGTTTTGACGGGAGGGGTTATGTTGGTAAACCACTCCATGGCTTGGCCCTTAAGACTCCTTGGAAATAATCTCATAAGATAGGTGTCATCTTGGTGAAACTCAAAACTCATGATGTAGAACTGATGCATATGATCATGTGGGTCACCATTGCCATCATACTTGTCACACTATGGAATTTCAACTTTTCTAGGAAAATCCTTCATACTCACACTCCTGTCGAAAGGATTGGGACAAATAGAATCAAGGTTGAAAGAACTTTTGGGTGCCATCATTTTCTCCATCATACTTTTCATTTGCTTGATTTCCTCTTCTTGTGATGGGCTTTGTTTCTTGATCTTTTTGTCTATGTCAAAGTTGTAAGGGACCCTCGCACCCTTGTTGATCAAGATTTCTAGGAACTTATCCTTATTTTGCTCCACATATTTCTCGACATAGTGTTGGAAAAGTGGCTCTTGTTGCATTCTCATAAAGTCTTGAGAGTTGATGTTAAGACTCAAGCTACTTCCTCCATATTGTGAACCATTGTGGGCACGTTGAGATGGTTTCCTTGAGTTCCTAGGAGGTGTCATTCTCCTATAGTGAGCATGTTGCGAGGCCCTTCTTCCTCTAGGGCTAGGAGATCTCGAGGGTGATCTTGAATACCTTCCACTTCATGGAGTTTTAAGAGGAGTGGGTGGCGAAGAGTTGTTTCCACCACTGGCACACATGTTTTTGTATTGGTCATTGAGTTGTTGGGCGAAAATCCTATCTTGTTCTTCTTGAAATGCTCTCTTCTCTATGTCCAATAAGGCTTTTTGCTCTACCTCTAGGATTCTAAACCTCTCTTCTTTAGTGGCTCATTCATCCAAAAAGGATTTCTTTTTGCGTTCGATTCTCTTAAGCCTCTCACTCGCATATCTTGAGGTTGTTTGGAGTGGAGAGTTAGGCCTAGAATGCTTGAACAAGTCATTAGTAAATGCTACATTAACATGAGCATCACAAGATTGGTTGTTTTGGTCTTCATGTTGTGACTGTGCATCTTGGTGAGCTTGTCCATAATGTCTTTTAGCTCTTTGATGGGTGTCTAGATATCTTGTGTTGATGGGAGGTGATTCCAGTTGATTGTCATCATCAAATAGCATGTTGTCTCTGTGTCTTTGAAAAATGTCCTTAAGACTTTGATCCATGGCTTCCCTCTCTCTCTGAGTCATGGTATAACTCATGTCCATATTTGAATGAGAAGGTGGTAAAGAAGTACTCAACTTGCTAAGAATACTCTTAGGCTTAAACCAAACTTCGGGCTCACTCTTAGGAGATTGGTCAAAGATGGGTTCCTTTCCCTTTCACTTTTGGTGAGTTTGGACTAGGGGTAATTGTTCAAAAACTACCTGAGGTCATTTTCCTTGGTTCACTTGATACCTTGTCATAACCGACATGAAAGAAAGAATCCTTGGTGATAAACTAACCCTAATAAACATTGATGTCAAACTAGGATAGTAGAAGTGTTCAATTGTCCAAAAAAAAGAGATGGTGATATAGAAAGCTGACAAGAGGTATAAACCAACACTACCACAGAGGTGTATAATAAAAGGATAATTATCCTAATACATATGGATCAGGAGGATGATTTTCCCAAAATATATATTGAAATTGAATTTATATGGAAGTGAATTTGGACAAAAGAGTACTAAAACTCTCCAAGTTTGCTATCAAAGAGTCTAAAGGTTGATTTTCTTAAAAAGGATGATTCCTAACTTATCAATGACAAGAAAGATCACTTGTGAAACCAAAAATCACTAATTCAAGATGTATAAATACAAGTAGCTAGGGTACAAATAGGATTCCAGCGGTAGAGTAAGTAACCTACTAAAATCTAGTCGATTAAGGAAAAGTTGAAAATGGCATAAATCAGGCAGACAACAAAAAGACTCCGTGTGATAGTTTCTAGACTAGTAGAATGATACAATCTCTCAGTATGATATTTCACACGAAGCAGTGCGACAGTTTCTAGGAAGCATGTGCGATAGAATCCAGGCAAGTTGTGTGATAGTTTTGTAGGAATGAACTATCGTACGATAAATTTTAGAACAATGTGCAATGATGTTTCAGGATCATACGACTCTTGACCAGTGAATGCTAAAATTTTAGTTTTTAAGGCAATTCGGTCAATGTTTCAATCTGATGGTTGGATTTTTTGATTTCAAACATAGTACTAGTAGTAATCAAACAATTTTGCAAATAGTAGGTGATCAAACATGTCATAAAAAACTTGCACAAGGGCAAAAGAAACCTTGCCAAGACAAGAAATTGTGATATCAAAGCAATAAAATCCTATAAATGCTACTGTGATGTTTGATGTTTGAGAACATTCACATGGGAAGATCACAACAAGAACACTTCAAGAACTTACTAGCCTAAAAGGACAAAGGCTCAATACTTAACAACTTGGCCCACACTTGATGCTCCATCACCTCACATAAAGTGGTTACCCATAATAGATGTTGGCTTTGTCGTGGAAGTGCCAATGACACAACCAAAGTAAAACATATGGTGAGTAATCTTGGGGTGATCTAGGTTAGTCCACTAGGATCAATCCTTGCACCAAGAAGGTAAGCGGAAAAATAGGGTGGCTTCTATCTATGGTTCTTAGTAAGGGCTTCCATTCATAATACCCCTCTTGCTCCCCAAAGGGACTCCTTACCTTGTAGCAAGTAATAGACCTCATGGCCACAAGAGTACCTTAAGCATTCTTGGTCAAAATTTTCCTCATGGTCACAATCCCACAAGTACTCACATCAAGTGAAGACAAGTACTATGTCTACCAAGGTTTTGTATCCTTGATAGCCTTGAGTTTATAGTGGGTCGGAATAGCTGGCAAAAAGCTTGTCCCCACTTGGGTTGTTCCTCTTGATTGCTCATGAGCAGGCTCACTAAAGGATTCTAAAACTAAACAAAGAGTGGATCAACCTTTGAGTGTCAAGATTTATAGTTCACCACAAGGGTGAAGAGCATACTCTCCTAGCTCAAAAATTTCTCCCAAACACACCAAGCAAAGGTTCAATTACTCTCTTGCCTTCAAAATCCAAAGATGGGTCAAGATTTCTATTTCACCACAAGGGTGAAGAGCATAATCTCCTACCACCAAAAGATTCCTACAACAAGATATTAAGTGCCTATGAAAAGAAACAACTAGTATATGCCGCACTTAAAATGAAAGCAATTAAATAAGAACTTGATTGGTTTTTATGCATTGGGCAGCCCTGCAAAAACAATTAGTAGCCCATGTGCATTTGGAGCTTTGACATGCATTCTTTTAAGCAAACATTTCAAGCAATGAGAGCACCTATAAGCACAACTTGTTAGCCCTACAAAGGTTATCACATCAAAACCAAATAAAATCTGCAAATAAACCTCTGTTCTACCACAACAAATCAAAAATCCAAAGTGAATAAATCAAATTTTGCAAAGAAATGTCCAAAATTACTCACTGCTAGGCCTGTGCGATAGTTCTATTAGAGAAATAATCATACGATACTTCTTAGTATACTGGTGTGATAATTTCTCCCTGTGCAATACTTCATGATATTTGCATGCGATAGAATATAAAACATTGATGTGACAAAGTCCTGTATAACCGAATGATACTTTTACTGGAAAAATATCACATGGGTATGTAATAAAATATCACATGATACTAGAAAACAATCATACGATAATCTATTAGAAAAATAGAGCCAAAATAAAAAGCAAAAATGATGACAAAAAATTGATGAAAATGCATAAAAAGAAGGACAAAACAAGAGTGTTCTACCCCACGATGGGCGCAAAAAATGTACACACTAAATTGTGCACTTCTCTAAGTCATTACTTCCAAGAGAATCCATGAATGGGAAACCTTGAGAAAGTGACCTAGAGCTCCCTAGGTATGGAGTCACAAGGGTGTTTGATAGTGCTTTTAGCTAGAGCTATTGAAGCATGTAACCTTGCTAGTAAACCAAACAATGAGAGATTCAAAGAGACAAGGGCAAGAATGCCAATATCTTCAAGAATAAAAAATGGAAATGCAATGTGACTATGCTAAGAATGCAGAGGCAAGTAAGCTATGAAAGGAAAGTATTACAAGCCTTGCTAATTAATCTATGTGAGCTAAACTAGAGCATAAAGGAAACTAAGCTAGATGCCATGAAAGCTTAAGCTAAGAATGCAAGAATGAAAGCTAAATGCATGAAGATATCCAAAGCTCCAAAGTCTCTAAGAAATCCCCCGGCATAAGATTAGTATTCAAAGTTGGGACCTTAGAATGAGAAAAGAGCTCTCCTTTTATAGGAATTGAGAAGGAATGGACCATGGAGATTAAGAGGCAAAATATTTAATCAAGGGTGGAGCTTGAAAGAAGAGAAATATATGTGCACAAATATCCTCCAATGAGAAAATAAGAGTTGACTTTTGTGTCCATATGAGACAAAAAGACCTTTTATCCTTTTTATAAAATAGGAATAATGCTTTATTTGTGCAACTTAGGATAAGAAGAAAAGTGGGGTCTTTTTTATTTAATAAAAGGGGAGGGAATTTCTTTTAATTAAAAAAAGACTTAGGATAAAATGGTTAGCCCATAGAAAAATAATTGAATAAATGATAGAACTAGGATTTGATCAAGGAAAGTTGATATTGAGCTGAAGATGCTGATTCAGGAAATTAATAAATTGTTGAATGGGGGCCCAAAGTCTAGGCGACCATTTTAGGGTGCATACAATTTAAATGTCAATTCTCTATATATAGGGAGATGATTGATGGAAATCTAGTTAGACAAATAATATTATTACTATTGTATTGACAAGCAAGTTACTCCTTGGACTTGTGTTCTGTTATGTTGTAATCCATTTTTTTGAATATATGAAATGAAGGAGTAATTTGAATTATCTTCTATGTTTGTAGTTAATTGAAACCAACCAAGGAGGGCCCACTTGGGAGGTGGAGTAGATTAGAGTAGAGAAAGTAGTTTAACTATTTTCAGCATTTGAAGTAGTGTTCACTGCTTGATTCCTGTAGCATTATATCCATGTTGTTCTTGCAACATATGCAGAGATAGCCAAAGTACATGCATTAGAATGACATGATACATTGGAGTTAGATTTATGATTTCTTACATTAGTTCCTTTGTTTAACTGTGTTTTACTTTCTTGAAATAATAGCTTAGTTCTTTCTATGCATTTTACTTTCTTGCAGCTTAAGTAAGATGACTTTATGAGAGGCTTAGTGCACAAACTATCTTGTCCCATTTCAAGTATACATCCCTAGGTTGACAATCTAAATACACCTTGTGATAGAAAAATGATACCTAGTCTGAATACACTATTCCTAGGGAAAGATTTGGCATAATTATTATTACCTATTATGGGGTTGTTTAATGTGTTGATGGTATCCTGAGGTAGGTGAATATCCCTACTATTTTGGCATGGTCAACTAGGCTCTTAAGTGAGTCATGCACATATGTAAGAATTTGCCTAAGGCAAATAATAAATGCCAAGATCTAGAAGCTCAAGAGATAGCACAAGAGAGATAGGCAAAATGATCAAATAATTGATTATAGCCAATTGAATTGATTACAAAGTAGGAGTGCCTAAATATATAGGAAATGCAATAAGACTACATGATAAGGAGATGATAAGATATCACCCATAAAAGGTGAAATCACATGTCCACCAAAGGTGGATCATCCTCCATTGTACATCAAAGTATGTGCAACATGTGCAACAATGAGAGGATGACAATGTGATAAGAGCACTAAAGGTGGATCTCACACACAAAGAGGTATGTGATGACAACTATCACACCTAAAGTAGAAATTCTCCTAACCATGTGCTAAAATGAAATGCAAATTTCTAGGTGTCACAATGATAAGTAATATGCAAATACATTATCCTAAGTAAAGTGTAATTAGTGAATATTTAATTACACCAACACCCCCCCTTAAGTGCAACTTAGGGGAAGGCACTTAAGCTCATAATGCAAGATGGGTCCTGGCTACTAGGCCATGTTAGGTACCCATGTACAATATGCAAGAGCAATAGATAATGCAATCTCTCATAAAGCAGAGAAAGAGGGAAAACCTCATGGGAAAAACCCTCCCCCAAAAAGAGATATGAATACACGATGCATGCATGGATGGAGTAATCAAGACCCCCAATTATGACATACATCATGCACATACAATAAAAAATCCCCCCAAAGGAAGGAAACAAGGAGACATGATATCCCCACCATAATGATTAATCTCCTCCAAGGATGGTAAGTGCTTGAAGACAAAACATTGTCCAATGCCTACAAACAACATTTCTCCTCTTAGGAAGAAGATACACCAAGTATAGATGTAAGAAGGCTTCCCATTGTGGATAGGAAGTAGGAAGGGGAATCCAAATGAAGTATGATGTCTTTGAAGTATACCCAAGTGTTATCATGTCCTTGGTTGATGAAGATGCCATGAACCAATCAGGAGAAAGCCCAGTAGAAGAAGGTGACAAACAAGGAACCAATGATAATTGATCCACATAAAAATTTGGATCAAACTCCAAAGAAAAATATGTTGGAAAATTGGCTGAAGTGAGTACATAGATGTTGTCATTATGGAAACATATGATCCTAATGAAGATCACACAAGTTAGAGAGAAAGTATAGCAGAGCGCATCACAAATTTGTCTAAGTGTGAGACAATGTTTTCACAGTGTACCAAGACATAGTTTTTGTTTGCAACATTGATTGGAGTGAGTTCAATGCTTGTGCACTTGAAAATATACTCTATGATGGCTAATGATGACCCATATCAGAGCACAAGTTAGTACGACATGTACAAAATTAGTTATGACAATTTTACCGAAGATAGTGTGAAGCCAACAGGACATAATATGAAGGTAGAATTGGTAAAGAGTTAAGGGATTATTTTGTTTATCAAAATAATGACTTAACAATATAAAGCGATGACCTCCTAGATGTTAACTCTTAGATAATGATATATGGAAGCCGACCATGTAAAGTTATTAGCCTTAATAACTTGTATATATATGCAATTGTAATTGTAAAGAAAGTAAGCAAAGAAAAAGTGATGTAATAAATGTAATTGTGAAGTGAATGTAATAGTGATGATGCAAAGATAAGAGCATCAAAGGAATATTGATACAAGAAGAATAAGGTTATGTACCTTGACCTATTTTGTATACATTGTATATTACTTGTTTGGGCAGTGGGCTCATCTAGTAATCAGATTTTGTATTGACAACTCCTAACAGGGTTGAGGCTTCTAACAAGGCATATAGTCCCTTAATCAGGATTGATACACTATATGATTGTAATAGACTCCTAATAGGGTCAATATCCTTAACATGATACTTTTGATTAGTGGATCTTTGTGGGTACCATCCCCACCAGGGTTTTCCCTTGGCCAGGGTTTCCTCGAGAACAAATAATGTGTTATGAGTTCTTTGATGTTATTGCTATGTATGTTATTTAGTTTCTTATGTTATGCATGTGTGAAGAAAATTTGTTATATCCATATTTGGGCAAAAGATAAAGTTTGTAGAATACTAATTCACCCCCCCTCTCAATATTCCCTATTTCTAACAAAAGATGCCTCCTCAAATGAAGTAGGAAGAGAAGATAGAAAGCCCCCCCTCAATGTAGAATGTACACCCATGATAGATGCACCTGGATCAATGAATCCTCCCTAATCTCTAGGAAGAATACTCAAAATGTATGATGTCTCAGGAAACTGAATAGGAATCTCCAACACATGAGTATGGTCAACCTGAACCATGAAATGTGACATCTCAAGTGAAGTTTGAGACTCATGAAAACCAATCTCCAAAGAGTCAAATGTCTTCTTTGAAGTTAAAGAGACCTCCTCCAAATGTTGTATCAAAGGATCCACAATCATGTCAATCTTGAAAGAAGGATCAAGTGGAGAGTGAAGATAAGGGTCAACATGTTCCCTCAAAACAACTAAAGAAGGATCATCTTCAACAAAGAGAAGATGAATGTCATCAATAAAGTCTCCCAAATCTAAAATGTAGGACTCCACAAACAAACTTTCAATGTCTGTCAAGTAGTCATCCCATGGAACTATAATTGGAAGACAAGAAATATCTTGTTGCACTGAATTACAAGAGCAAGTGGCTATAGGAAGACATGCATGATCAAGAGATGTGATCTCACTAGGAGGAGAAGGAGCTGTAATTGGAGGTTCTGGACATTTTGGAAGTGGAGGAATGTGTGGATCTCCATACATTTCCCAAAGAATAGTCCAAAAATTAGGAATATTTTCTGTCTCATCTTCATAGTCATCAAGGGAATCCATAACATCCATATCCATATTCAAATAGATAACCTTAACAACTTCTGAGTAAGAGTCACAATTTTAAGGACTTTTAGGTCTATACTCATACAAATAGGACAATAGAATATGCTCACTAAGATGAGCAAGAACCAATTCACTCCATTTCTTATATTTCCCTCTTGTCAACTTAATTAAACCATCCATGATGTAATTCTCACATGAAACAATGAGATAAAAAAATCAATGCACCCCCCAAAATGCAATGAGCCAAAGAACCCCCCCAAAATAGATGATTTTGGCACTTTATATATAGTGCATCTACAATTGCCACTTGCCAAAATGAACCAAAGTGGATTTCTAATTTTGATGATTACAACAAAAAATATGAAGCTATGGTAGACTCATACAATTAAGACACAAGACCCCTCAAAGATCTAATCAATTACAAGTGCAAAATAGGCCAAAATAGACCAAATTCTAAAAATACTTTGTCTACTCAAAACTTATCCAAACTGATACTAGATCTGGAAAGTAGACAAAAAATCATGAACTTTAAAAAAAATTAGCACCTGAAAAATGTGTCCATATGAGCCTGAATGAAGCCTCTAAAGTTGTAAAAATTAGAATTTTTAATTTTTAGAAAATATAAAAAATAGAGATTGGAAATCACTTGAACCATTATGTAGATCATGAAATTCTACCCCAAAACAAAAAAAATTGCTCAAAAAAAGGACTCTAGATGACTGAGATATCGCTATTTTAAAAATTGCCTCTGAAATTATTTTTTCTGAATCGCCACCGCCGAACCTTGAAAATTCAAATGGCTCTAGATTTTGCTTTAGATGTCTGATTTGGATGAAACAAAATTCAATTTAGGGGTATTTGGACCTCCTCAATGTGATACCAACCTCTGATTTTCACTAGCAAGCTCCAATTTTGACCTGCAATAAAAATCTCTCAAAATAGGCTATGCAATGAAACTCCTATGGCTCTGATACCATGTAAGA
Organism: Chamaecyparis obtusa; assembly: GCA_027943335.1. Taxonomy (NCBI): domain Eukaryota; kingdom Viridiplantae; phylum Streptophyta; class Pinopsida; order Cupressales; family Cupressaceae; genus Chamaecyparis; species Chamaecyparis obtusa. Next base: position 706,029 of record BSBK01002650.1, on the reverse strand, counting down.
ATTTGCCTAAGGCAAAGAATAAATGCCAAGATTTAGAAGCTCAAGAGATAGCACAAGAGAGATAGGCAAAATGATCAAATAATTGATTATAGCCAATTGAATTGATTACAAAGTAGGAGTGCCTAAATATATAGGCAATGCAATAAGACTACATGATAAGGAGATGATAAGATATCACCCACACAAGGTGGAATCACATGTCCACCAAAGGTGGATCATCCTCCATTGTACATCAAAGTATGTGAAACATGTGCAACAATGAGAGGATGATAATGTGATAAGAACACTAAAGGTGGATCTCACACACAAAGAGGTATGTGATGACAACTATCACACCTAAAGTAGAAATTCTCCTAACCATGTGCTAAAATGAAATGCAAACTCCTAGGTGTCACAATGACAACTAATATGAAAATAAATTATCCTAAGTAAACTTAAGTAAAGTGTAATTAGTGAATATTTAATTACACCAACACAAACCAATTGGGAGGACACCATGGACTAAACTAAACACTTGTTAATCAGAGGCTTCCCAATCTACTCCTAAAGGTATCAAAATATTTGTGCAAGGAGCAATCCAAGAGGTTTCCTGGATCACCTTAAGATTACTCAATTTGTATTCCTTTTTAGAATATCAAGCTGTGGGCAAACATTTTGATACTAGCCTGTCTTCTAGGTAGTTCTTGCTTGATGTGTTTTCAAAGTTTCAAACTCGGTGCAAAACATCTGTTGAAACATACACATAACGAAGAGTTCTGCACATAATTTTTTTTTCCATGTCAGTCAAAATCCTCCAAAATCCAGAAGTCATCCAAGCTTTTAGAATCTTGTCATCATAGTCTCCTAATCATGCTCTTCTATTCATCTTGCATATAGTCTTATTCCTCCTTTCCTCCTATCCTATGTTAGTTGAGTCATCTTAGTCATCTCCCATCCTCTTTCCATGCTCTTATAGAGTTAGTCTTTCCTCCTATCTAGAGCCACACCCAATCCTAGTCTGATCTTATCAAGTCATCCAAATCCCAAGCCTTAGTCCTCCAATCCATCTCCATCCTTCATCCCTATCCAACTCATCTGCAAGTTAGCATGTCTCAAAACCATTATGATGAGTTTTGTCATTACATCTCTCCTCTTATTCCATCCTATCTCAATGATGATGAAAGTCTTACTGATCATGATGAGCACTTTGAAAACCTTAGAAGGCTTGCTCCAAACAACCTCCAGAATCCAATCATTCCCCCATCCTATCTCGATGATGATGAAATTCTTGTTGATCATGATGAGTATTTTGAAAATCATAAAAAGATTGCTCCAAACATCTCCTAGAATCCAATCAGTCCTCCAAACTATCCTATCATTATTTCATACATATCCACTAGTTCTCCTTATCCTACCTTTGACAAGGGAAATCCACTATCCTATTCATCCACACCTTCTTCCTATATTGAGCCTACATTTACTATGTATACATCCTTCATACCTCCATCTCCTTCTATGGTCATATCCAAAACACCATCCTTTCACAACAACCCTACTAGCTACATCCCTTATTCAAATCCTCCATCTCCTTATCCTCCAACATAGTTTCAAATCCAAAATCCTAGTCTTGATCCAATCCATTATCCTAATCCCATATCCTCTCTTAATCCATCATCCACTATATCCTATCTAAATCCAACATCTTCCCTTCTCACCTACATTAACACAAATCCCCTTTCACAAGAAGAATGCATCCCCCAATCCACTTCATAAGCCATATCTCAACCCATCACCCCTACCTCACCAAATAGTCAATCAAGTTCACAAGCTTCATCTAAAATTACCTATGTGAACTATCTAGTCATGCCATCATCCAACTCCTCATCTATACCATTATCCTCCTAAGAAAGTTCACACTCTTCCACCCCACCTTCATGTGAGGACTATCCTAGCTTCCCATCTTCTACACATTCATATCATTCACCTCAACCCCCATCACGAAAGTCTCCAAGGAGTTTCACAAGGAAGCCATAAAAAAATCCCACTCCTAAAGATGAAGAGTCATATCATCTCAATCCTTCATGTGAAGCCATCTATGATGAGCCCCATCAACCTCCCCCATCTATTATTCTTCTTCCATATATCCCATTCATTGAACTTCTTCCATCTCCTAGCATTATTGATTCCTTTCCATCTATTGACTCCATTTAATCCCCGTCCACTTCTCCTCCTCCTAGCATTATCCAAGCCACATCCAATAAGCATCATGAGTTCACCCTTCTTTCTGCCATCACAATTGCAGAATCTCCCATCGTTTTGTCCATACCATCTAAAGAGTCCATCCATAAATCCCCCAACACTCTATCCACACCAATCCAATCTAGTGAAGATCTTGTCCAAAATCATGTTGAAGTATCCAATGACTCAAATAAAGATCCTATCCCTTCACTTCATCTATTACATGCTCCATTGCTTCCATCACCCCCAATCCAAGATCCTATCATCCCAATTTCTCCAATCCAAGATCCTATCATCCCAATTTGTCCAATCCAAGATCCTACCATCCCAATTTATCCATCTCAAGATCCATCCACATCCTCCAATCCCAGTCAAGATCCTATCATCCTATCCTCTCCACTTGATGATCCTCCAATCTAACCTATCCCACTTCCATCACTCTATCCCCTAGGTCCACTTATATTTGTCAAGGAAAGCCCACTCAAAGTAGAAGAAATCAGTTTCATATCTTCCACTGTAGCACCTAAAACTGAATGTTTATCTTATTCTCCAAGTAAAAAATATCCTTGTTTGGATAAAATACTCAAGAAATGGAATTATCAAGGCAAAGGCCTAGGTGTCCATGAACAAGGAAATCTAAAACCTATACAAGACAAAAAACATCCAAAATTATGTGGCATTGGTCATGCATATGAAGACACTTCCTTTTAGAAATGTTGGTACAACTAAAGCCAGATTCAAGCATCCTTCCAAAAACACCATTGCATCTCCCCATCGTCCCTTCAAAGAAAACAATTTCATTCCTCCTCTTCCATCATTGCAAACTAAGATAACCTATCACATTCCTCCTTCATCCTCTAAATCCATTTTGGGTCTCTATGTCCCAAAATCTACCATTGCAACTCCTTCACATACCAAATCCATTTTGGGCCCTTCAATCCCAAAATATTATCCCTCGTCTTATCCTACTCAATCATTCATCCAAAATCCATACACTCCTAGTCAGGATCAACAAAGGAACATTCCCACATCTCCTATATGACAATCTCCTTCCATATCCCCATCCATATTTCCTCCATCCCACACTACTCCTCATATTCATTCCAATGCTCCTCACAATTTGGATGCCAACTTGAAAATTCATAAAGGGAAATATCCACAAAGATCCGAAGATTGCTGTGTCCACTCTAAAAGACATGCTCAACCAAAGAAAAATCCAATCAAAGGATCTACTAAATCTGAATGGCCACAAAGGACCAGCAAAGAATAAGAAAAATTTGAATCATCCTAATGGCCACAAAGGCTTATCAAAGCAGAAGCAAAATCTAATACATTCCGATGGCCACAAAGGCCCATCAAAGTAAAATAAAAATCTACTACATCTCAATGGCCACAAAGGCCCACCAAAGAAAAAGAAAGGCTATGCGGATCCCAAAGAAAAAATGTGCAATATATCTAAAAGAAATATCCACAATGGCATCCAAAGTAGCTAATCCAATAGCTACTCATTCCCCTTCTCCATCTCCTAAATCCATTTTGGGCCCTTATATCCCAAGATCTCCTAGCAAAAATCCTCCATCCTATTCACATCTATCTTCCAAATCCCATCCTCTTCATCCACCTCCTATGCAACATGTGCCAATGTTGGTCCTGATAATATATCCCTATCATGATCACTTTCCCTCATTCCATCCAAACACTTTCTACCACCATATCTCCCATCCACCCTATCTCATTCATGCCTTTGCATAATTACTCCATCCTAACAAAGCTGCACCAACATCCAGACAAATCAAAAGGTCAGCAACAAGTCAAGAATTTAGCAGAAGATTAGGAAAAGGTCACCAGTAAATCAAAAGATCGATAAAAATTGAAAAAATCAAGAAAAATATAAAAAAGAAAAGAAAATAAAAGAGAAAAACATTTATTCAATGGTGAAAACTTGGTAATTCAAGCACCTTGGACAAGTACCATGATGAAAACCTAGAAAACATGTGTCATATGTAATTCCCTTCTATCACATCTTATCCAGCATCTCCTCCATCCCATTTGTCTCTCGCTTCCCCCATTCTCCTTTGGATCTTGATAAAAAAATAAAGACCACCAGGTATACATGATTTTGGTCACCTTTCAGCATCCGCCTTCCTATCACATTTTTTAGCCACTTATCCTCTATCCATTTATTCTATCCAAGCTTCTATCTACCTTTGTCATCATCTTTTTGTCTTATCTTTCATCCAATCATACCACCGCCAAATGTCTCTGAATACATGAACTATCCTAAGTGGGGGCATCTTGTTCCTATGTGACATTTTCCTTGGAGACCTATCCAAATCCAAATCTTTCTCAATCCAAATCCTTATCTTCCATCTTCTAATCCAAATCTTCCTCCATCCAAATCCCTATCCTCCATCCCCAAATCCTCAGCAAATCCTCTACTCAAATCCTAAGCATTCCTCCATCAATTTCTTCAACATTGCTCTATCCAAATCCTTAGAAATCACCTATCTTCCAAGTCCTTAACATTCCTCCATCCCAATCCCTTAGTAATTTCCTCTATCTGCAGCTCCCAACATTTCCTCTATTAGAAATCCTTGCCAATCCTCTATCCAAAGAATCTCCTAGCATTTCCTCTATCCAAAGAATCTCCCAGCATTCCCCTATCCAAATACTCAATCAACTCCTAAGCGGTTCTTCCATCCCAATCCTCAACATTTCCTACATCTTTCCATCACCCGGTATTTTCCCTTGTCACTGGTATCTAGCTATAGGCTACCCCCATGCAATCCAATGCCATTCATCTATATCCTCTAGCTATCCAACATCCAACATCCAACATCCAACATCCAATCAAACCATCCAATCTCATCCTTAGTCTTGTTCGTAGTCTTGTATAAATATTTGATCTCAAACCAATCATCATCATTGGTATGCATCCTTCCCAAATCCATGTCATTTTAGGACACATCATCCATCACTAAGCCTATCCACCATTCATTCGTCTTGGCTTTCCAACCCAACTGGGGCATCATCTAGCACACCCTCTACTACATTTGGGGCCAAATTTTGACATAAGTTTTCGACGGGTAACTTTTTATTATGAATTTGGTGTTTTTTTTTTGTAATAGGCCCCGACGATGTTGGTATTCCGATGGGTGTTTAATTGACCATCAAAATTCTAACAGATTCAGAGTATAGATAAAAAAAAAGAAGTGAAATGACCTCATCATTTTTATTTCGATTGGATAGAGAGAGCGGGATAAAAGGAGTGAAAGCTGAGCATGGGAGAAGGTATGTGATTTCTTCATCTTTCGAGCCTCTGGCATCATATTCAAATGCATTTCATTTTATTTGATCATGAATGCTCTCTGAAATGACCGCATTCTACTGGTGTTGTGCCGTAGCCAGTGCTTTATCTCTATTATTTGATGTTATTGGTGCTTGTGCTCAAGGATATCGATTCACTGTATTCAAATGTTTGGATTCACATTTGTTGATATTACTAGCATATATGTTTAATGATGCCATTGTAAATTGATGTCATTGAAATGACCACATTCTACTGGTGTCGTGCCCTAGCCCGTGCTTTAACTCCATTATTTGATGTTATTGGTGCTTGTGCTCAAGGATATCCATTTTTTTGAAATGTTGATTGTGGTTATCAAATGGATAGCCCATGAGCTTCTAGCTAGGTGCCATTTGTATTGATAGCTTAGGGCATCAAATGTATTGTATCATTGATAGTTGATACTTTGTTAAAAGGAAATAGGACAAAGAATGATTTTTATTTAGTTTCTCTATTTAGATCCCTAAGTGGCTTACAACCCTGGAGAAGTATATGCATATTTACAGATGTAGTTGCAGGATACATAGCAGCTGATAATTCACAATAAATCCATGCATCCAATTTGAATAGCAATTAATACAAAGAGCTAGGGTCCTCCAATGGCCCAATCATCCAAACCTTGACTATCCCCTCAACCAGTGACCCTTCAAAACCGGGTTATCATGCAATCAGTGAGTGATCCTTCATTCTCCTGGTGAGCTTCTAGGTAGGTGCCATTTGTATATTTGATAGCTTAGGGCATCAAATGTATATTGTATCATTGATAGTTGAGACTTTTTAAAAAGGAAATAGGACAAAGAACAATTTTGATTTAGTCTCTGTATTTTGATCCCTAAGTGGCTTACAACCCTAGAGAAGTATATGGAGATTTACAGATGTAGTTGCAGGATACATAGTAGCTGATAATTGACAAGAAATCCATGCATCCAATTTGAATAGCAATTACTACAAAGAAATAGGGTCCTCCAATGGTGCAATCATCTAGACCTTGACTGTCCCCTCAACCAGTGACCCTTCAAAATTGGGTTATCATGCAATCAGTGAGTGATCCTTCATTCTCCTGGTCTACCCTGCATCCAAACATATTGGAAATACACAATACAATGATAACAAGTCTTTCACAATCTTGCTTCCCTCAAGGAACACTATCAACCATCCCTTCCACATAACATTTCACTATTTTATGAGTGGATTGTGCAGGAACAGTTAACATTAAAGGAAAGAATTCTTGGTGGGGTTATCATGCAATCAATGAGTGATCCTTCATTCCCCTCTTCCAGCGACCCTTCAAAACTGGGTTTTTATTTAGTTTCCCTATTTTGATCCTTAAGTGGCTTACAACCCTAGAGAAGTATATACAGATTTACGGATGCAGTTGCAGGATACATAGCAGCTGATAATTCACAATAAATCCATGCATCCAATTTGAATAGCAATTAATACAAAGAACTAGGGTCCTCCAATGGCCCAATCATCCAAACCTTGACTATCCCCTTAACCAGTGACCCTTCAAAATCGGGTTATCATGCAATCAGTGAGTGATCCTTTATTCTCTTGGTGAGCTTCTAGGTAGGTGCCATTTTTATATTTGATAGCTTAGGGCATCAAATGTATATTGTATCATTGATGGTTGAGACTTTGTTAAAAGGAAATAGGACAAATAATAATTTTGATTTAGTTTCTCTATTTTGATCTCTAAGTGGCTTACAACTATAGAGAAGTATATGTAGATTTACAGATGTAGTTGCAGGATACATAGCAACTGATAATTCACAAGAAATCCATGCATCCAATTTGAATAGAAATTAATACAAAGAAATAGGGTCCTCCAATGGCCCAATCATCGAGGCCTTGACTATTCCCTCAACCAGTGACCCTTCAAAATTGGGTTATCATGCAATTGGTGAGTGATCCTTCATTCTCCTGGTCTGCCCTGCATCGAAACATATTGGAAATACACAATACAATGATAACAAGTCTTTCAAAATCCCCCTTCCCTCAAGGAATAGTATCAACCATCCCTTCCACATAGCATTTCACTGTTGTATGAGTGGATTGTGCAGGAACAGTTAACATTAAAAAAGGAGCAAACTCCTCAACACATCTTGGAAACCATTGAATTCAATAATAAATGAAACCTAACACCAACACTATTCCTTCCATTCACTTCTACCAAGAATAAAGCATTTAATCCATTCAACATTACATATAATCATTAGACAGTTACATTTCTTGATTGTGTAGAGGAACAGTCATGACCAAAACAATTAAAACTACTTTCACCCTTGTACAAGCTATTCCTCGCTCTTAATGAGTTATGAACATGCCATTGTTTCAGTTTTGCTTGCGAGTTATGATAATTTTTGTAAACATGTCATTGGTTTAGTTTAGTGTATTCATTTTTGTCAAACAAAACTTCATTGTCTTCTTTATATACTAGCATGTATTAATTGGTTGACAAATAAAGAAGCATTTAGACAATCAGAAGATTTGGCTGATTAAGAGTGAGACCTTTAGAATCTCATATAAATTTGGTCAATTAAGATGAGAAGAAAAACACAATTCATTAGTTAAATTTTTCAATTTCATGTATTTTTTCTCCTTTTTATTAGGTGCATGAGTTGAAGGTTGAATGTAAGAGTCTTATAATGTTGTGTTACCTTAAATTTTGAGTTTTTGATACTCCTATGATGATCTTTCTCAACAAGTATTTTATTCTATTGTTATTTTTTGAATAACATATTGGGCAAATACAAAATTGTGTACTTCTACAGGAGAGTTAACACAAAATTGAAGCCATCAAACAAGACTTGATCAAGTTGCAGGTGGAACGTGCACTCAAATAGTAAGTAATGTAGAATAACAAAATAAGTAATCTATCGTGTCTACATTTTGTTATTTTCTGAGATTACATCCATGTTCTATATTCACAGAATGGTTCAAAATTGAAATTTACAATTTGATAAAAGTACTGATGGGTGTTGTTCCTTGCACCCTCAATCAACAACTTGCCTCCATTTTATTTTGATTTACAAACTACTATATTATTTGAATATCTTTCTTTCTTTCCACAATAGGAAAGAGTTTGAGGTGGAAGGCTACAATAATAGAAGTGTTTCAATTTGGTATACTATACTACAACATCATTTCATAACTAAGTTTTCAATTTCTATATATAATTAGGTTATAGATAATCTAAGTGAAGAAGCATCATGTCAAACAATCCAAGTGAAGAAGGTAATGGAGATGCAATCAATAGATTGTGGTTGAACTTGAAAAGAAAAGGCGATGGAAAATGTTATTGTCCTTGCAATAATTGTAAGGGCTTAAACATTAGAAGATTGCTAATCAAAATAGCTAAGAGACATTGTAGGGATAATGGTCACATTGAAGGAGGCTTTGATTATCATGAATTGGTAAGTTTTTCATTATATTTATTTAACAATTAATATATATATGAAATACACCTGATGATGAGATCATTATCATGGTTTATTTGTGTTCATTTTAATATAGGTTGACCTCCCTAGGGGAGTACATGATATGGACCATGGAGGTGCGAATATTGAGAATATGGCTTTGGAAGTGGAGGATCATGGAGGTGCAAATATTGAAGCTGAAGATTATGATCCCATGGAAGATGACAATGATGTGCCAGATGATGGTACTAATACATTGATCCATGACACACTTGGTATTGGCACAACTGATGATGATGATTCGGATGATGTTGATGTCATCCATGATATACCTCTACTTGAGAAGGTAGCCACACCCCTTTACGAAGGTTCCCAAACAACTCTTCTCTCTGCTGTATTATTGTTGTTGAACTTGAAGGTTATGAATGTTTTATCCAACATAGCAATGTCACGTATGCTACGGTATGTCATATATGTCATTATAGTAATTAAATGGTGAAACATGTACCATAAATATTGTTAATATTAACAACATATATTTTTTTTCTACAGATTGATAGGTGAGTTCTTGTTACCACCATCGAATATTCTCCCTCGATCATACCGTGAATTATGTGCCACAATGAAAGATATTGGAATAGAGTATCAAGAAATAGATGCTTGTCCCAATGATCATATTATTTATCATAAAGAACATGAATTTGCAACAGAATGCCCTGAATGTCATACGAGTAGATATCAAATAGATCAAATAACAAAAAAGGTGCCTCACAAGGTTCTTCGTTACATCCCCATTATACCACGTTTGCAAAGATTATTTAGGTGTAATAGCTTGGCACAATTTATGGATTACCATGTACACAATAGGAGTCAAGATGACATTATTCGAATCCCTGCGGATGGTTCTATATTTAAGGACATAGAGGAAAAGTGACCACACTTTATTGAAGAACCTCAAAATCTCAAGCTTTCAGTGGCAGCGGATGGTGTCAATCCATTTGGAGAGCTAATATCTGTTTGCACTGTTTGGCCTATTTTTGTCATCAACAATAACATTCCTCCATGGATGTCAATAAAGAGGGAGCACATTATGTTGGCAATGATTGTTGTAGGTATTTGATCATTTAATAGTTATCTACATGTAATTATAAATCTTGTAGTAAAATGGTCACAATAATTATGTAATGTTGTTCATTCAACCAGGTAAATACCAAGTTAAAGATATGAATGTTTATATTGAGCCTCTTATCGATGAGTTGGTAGAGTTATGGAAAGGTGTCACTATGTATGACATCTCTAGACCAATAGGAGACAAAAAATTTCAATTCCATGCAATGCTTGTATGGACAATACATGATGCCTCAGGGCTAACACATTTTTCTGGTATGTTATGGTGAATTCAAGTTGCACATGATAATTCTAAAAATAAAAATTAACATATTTAATCCAATTGTATCATTACCTTGTAGGTCTTCAAACAAAGGGAAAATTTGCATGTCTAGCTTGTGGTCCAAAGATGCAATCTCATTATTCAAAAAGTTTAGGAAAGAAGGTGTTTGATAAGTATAGGTATTTTCTCCACAGAAATCATAACTATCGAATTACCGAAAAACATCTTTTCAATGGGAAAAAAGAGACTACATCTAAGCTATGGAGAATGACACCTCACTTATAGAAGTTGGAATATAATATAATTAATCATCAAGGTACTACCATTCTACCTAATGGTTTATGTTTGGAATTTGTATATTTTTATTGTGTTTTGTTTGTTGATTATGTGATTGATGATTGTGAATGTCGTCAAGGCAACACTATTGAGCACCTTCCAAAGGGACTAAAGAGTTATCCCAGACAATTTAGTAATTTTCCCTACTATGAGAAGCTGCTTGATGTGCATTTTTTTGATACTATGCATATTGGAAAGAATGTAATGGAGACATTGTGGAAGATATTAGATAGAAGGTGTGACAAAGAAAAAATTATCAAAATTTGTAGCGACATTCATGAATCCAATCATGCAATGAAAAATTTCATTGAATCAAATAGAAATGGAGAACGGATTAATACAAGTGCCCTTCCTTGGTTATTAATAGAACAACAAGGTGATGCCATAAAAGAAGTCATATGAAAAATTTGATTTCCCACAGGATTTTCGACAAACATAAGCAATACCATATCAAAGAAAGGTGAATTTGGGCCAAGGTTGAAAATGCATGATTGACATACCTTCATCAAGGCAAGTCATGTTCTTTTGTATTTACAATATATTTGTAAACTGCATGTACTTTTCATTGTATTATATGAGAAAAGAATGACATGATTATTTTTATAATTGTTGCAGTACGTGCTACCCCTATCTCTCCTAGAGAACTTTGACAATAAAATCAAACAAGTGATATATGATCTTAGAAAATACATGAGGTAAGCAATGATATCTGTTCAAATTATTGTATATATATATTGTAAAGTCTCATGTTTATATATTTTTGTGTCTTAAATGTCTTGTAGGTGGTTGTCATCTAAAGAAATCCATAGAGCAGATATAAAATAATGGAAGAGAAGAATTCCTCTTCTAATGTGTGAAATGCAAAAGTGTCTACCTTCAACCTTCTTCAATGCACAATAACACTACCTCATACACCAAGTTGAGGAGATTGAAATGTGTGGACCTGTACACACTTAGTCAATGTGGATGGTTGAGAGACACTTGAAATTTTTGAAGGCTTTGGTTCAGCAAAGAGCATGTCCTGAGGGTTCTATGGTGGAGGGATATATGGTATACCAGACTATGGTGTATGTTACTGAATATCTTCCTAAGCTTGCAACAAAGATCCATATAGATCACATTTGGGATCTTGACACCATTAGAAAATTTTAAGGGGAGTACTTGGTGGGGGAAAGCAGAATGAGGAAAGTGAGAGGTAATAAATTATAAGATGTTATTGTAGCTGTTAATTAATTCTTAATCTTCAAAATTAATTAGTTGTAAGTCATCTATTTATTTTTTGTATAGCTGCTCGAGAGTGGGATGCAATACATTTGTATATTGCAAAGAATCAAGATTGGATGACAAAATGGATTGAACGATGTCATCATTTAGGTCGCACATTAACATGGGAAGCTGTGTCTTCATTGGTTAATGAAGCTCATTGTAACGGAGATCCAAATGTTACCCAAAGGGAAATAGATTTAGCACATGGTTTAAAAGATTTCTAGGTACATATAAATTTGTTAATCACTCGTACATTTATGAACTCTCGATGCATTAATTTATACATGTTTTACATATTTTTGCAAGTCAAACACCACAAGGCTATGTTTTGCAATGGTCATAAATTTCACATAAAAAAGTTGGATGACACAAAGAAAACTTGTGATTCTGGGATAAGTGCAGTGTTTCAGGTGATTAATATTTCATCTAGAAATGACTTACATCCTCAAGAGTCTGAAAATTGATACTATGGCATTTTGGATGATATACTTGAGTGTGACTTTAATTTCTTTAGATTAGTTCTCTTCATCATTAGATGGTATAGGCTACAACTTAATCAAAATGATCCTAATAGAACTATTATTGAACATGACAATAGATTTCCAATGATTAATACAAGGTGGTTTGAGCCAATTGGGGATGAACCCTATGTTCTTCCAAGCCAATGTGAGCAGGTATTTTACTTAGAGGTTCTGCATAAATTGGGTTGATCATTTGTTGTTAGACATGATCCAAGAGGAAGGCTGATGATGTATAATGTGATGGAAGAAGATTGTGAACAACTAGAAGATGATGTAGATGATGATCATGAACAATAATTAGTCGATGATGTTCCTGACACAACTTTTCTTGAAGAAGAAGAAGAAGAAGATGATGATGATGCTACTGATGATGCTACTAATGATGCTATTGATGATGATGATGATGATGATGATGATGATGATGATGATGATGATGATGATGTTGCTGATGATGATGTTGCTGCTGTTGCTGCTACTGCTGCTGCTGATGATGATGATGATGATGCTGATGTTGATGCTGATGCCGATGATGACAATGATGATGAAGATGAAGACAATCATGGTGGTGGTGATGATGTCGATGTCAATGATGATCATGGCAATTAGTTGGATGAAGAAGAAGATGAATGACATGAATGAAATGTATAGTTACGTGATCACTGCTTAATCTATTTAATATTGATTTCTTGATAGAAATGTGTAGTTATGCAATCAATTCTTAATCTAATTAATTCATGATGTACTTACTATGGGATGCTTAAGGTTTTTAATGTACTTACTATGTGGTTTTGAGTATATGTATCATGAGTTTTTTAGCTAACATTAGATAATTGAATTACATATGTAGGTACCTAGACTTCTTTCATGAGCATCCCACACAGTCTCATGGATCGACAAGCTGACCTTGATGTTGATGATGTGACTAGATCAAGTAAAGAGCTATACAATTATGGCCTGTAAAGTACTAAAATACTTTAAAATGTTTAAAATGTTTTTAATTATAATAAAATGTTTTTAATTTAACCCTTTTATATGTTATTGCAGATGAGCCCCCTTTGCATCAACAGAGAACTAGGTGTGCATTGAGATCTAATGAGAGGGTAGATGATCATGATGATGATATCGATACTCACCTTACAATTATATCTTAAAAACTAGAAAAAAAAAAAAGAAAGAAGAAATGATTGTCATCTATGCACCTTAATTGATAGTGACTGATTTTTATATGCCAATGAATTTAATTATGTGGTAGTGAATGTTCATAAATTTTATAATGTGTTAATGAATGTTATCGTGTGATAATTAATGAATGTCACATTTTATTAATGTGTGAATGAATGTTATTGTGTGATAATTAATGAATGTTACATTTTATTAATGGATGAAATAATGAATGAATGTTAGATGTTAATGGGGAATTTAGAGTGATGTTAGGGGGGGGGGGGGTGGGGCCAAATGAGCTTCCACCTTCACATGGTTGACTCTATTTAGTATAGAATATAAAACTATTCTCGAAACAAAGTCAAGCTCAATAAGTTTGTTCCTTATATAGGGTCTCAAGTGTAGGTTTTATCCCACTCTCAACATTGCAAGGCTTCAAGTGGTGTTCTGATATTGGTTTCTCCATCTCCCACTGACATCTTGTCTTTCTCCTAAGAACTCTCACTGAGCTATGATACATGGATGAGTAGAAGATGTCCCTTACAGGCTACACATATATAATATGTTAGATCTAGGGAACAAATATACTACAACATAGAATGAGTCAAATTGATTCTATAGTTTCTTCATTCACAATGAAAATTCAAATTAAAAGCCATATTTTAGATTTAATATTCATATTTATCTTCATCATGATCATAGCCATCACAGTCAGCATTTGGTTCAACTTCATTTGAACCACACTTCATGTTGGATTATAACATATTGACACTTACACCATGAAGAAGACAAATGATTAAATAGAAAGAGAGGACCAACTGAACCATCTTGTGGTCACTCTATATCACATTGAGAAACAACGTCAAGACTTGAAAATCAAAACAATCAAAATTTTCTTCAAGACCATGAATGATCAACAATATTCCATTAGAAAACAAAACACTAATCTATATTATCATTAAGCCATAAAATATGTTTTTAAAGTTTAGAAGCATATCACAAGAACTTTCAAGAAACATAGTACTATCCAAGGACTAAAACAAATACCCTCCAAATGATTATGATTATGTTGATGTTGATGTCTATAATTTATGTCTAATGATTATGATGATGTTGATGTTGATGTCTATAATTTATTTCACTTACTGATGCTTGCCTAGATTGAATTTTGAATTGACAGGCTGGAGAATGCTTTCAAAGTTTAGGGTCTGTTCTACATGATACTCTTAGTTACAGCTCAAATGAAACTCAACATATTTTTGATGCTGGGCAACCCACTGCAGAAACTCATCTGTAGGTGAAATTTAATGCTGTGAATCTTGGCATTGTTAATGTTATTACTTTTCCTCACGTTTCATATTTGTGAAAATCTTCCTTGGCACTATCTTATTCTTATTACAATGTTCTTTGTTGTGGGGCAGGAGGTCAATCTTCATTGTCTTCATTGTGGGGGATAGTGAAGATTTCTCTGACAAATAGCAGGTCTTCTTTAGTATCTTATAATAACATGCTAAACTGATAAAGGTGTTATGGGCATTTAATCTACAATTACTAATAGACTAAGCATATTATTACTATGCTTAATGTTCCATTTAAATGCATTTAACACAAAAAACAAATTTAAAAAACTGAACCAATGGCATGTTTACAACAAAGATGTGTTGAGGAGTTTGCTCCTTGTTTAATGTTAACTATTCCTACACAATCCACTCATACAACAGTGAAATGTTATGTGGAAGGGATGGTTGATAGTGTTCCTTGAGGGAAGGGGGATTTTGAAAGACTTGTTATCATTGTATTGTGTATTTCCAATATGTTTGGATGTAGGGCAGACTAGGAGAATGAAGGATCACTCATCGATTGCATGATAACCTAGTTTTGAAGGGTCACTAGAAGAGGGGAATGAAGGATCACTCATTGATTGCATGATAACCCCACCAAGCATTCTTTCCTTTAATTTTCCATAATATCTCAAAGTATGATCATTATTCTTTACTTTCTTCTATATGCTATTCTTTCTATGGTTTTGTTATCTCAGAAATATATCAAAAACATTGTAGATGTGCATATAAAAATAAAATATTGTCCTTCAATTGTTCCACATTGAAGCATTTCCTCTTTGGAGTATTCTCTTTGTTTGTAAAATATCTATCAAAAATGGTTCCCATATTTCTTCAAGATCTATTTTAATCTTTATATTGCAATTTTTATTAGATTTGACCTATAGTTGATTTCATTAGTATTTTATAACATATACTCCTAATGTGAAATGTGGAGAGAAAGAAAGAGACACACTAGGTATGAATTACACAATATACCCATCATCACTTAGCACTTAAATAATAAATTATGGACAGGGAACAACCCCCTAACCTCTGGATGTTTGTTTCATGTTGGCCTCTTATTATATGCAAAGGTAGGCCTATCTTAATTAGGATAATAACCACAGTGTAGGGGCCATAATATTTTCCCTTTAACCACATTTATAGTTTGAGAAAATCAAAAAAAATTGTTTCAGATTTATATTATCCTTTTGAACTAGCACATTGCCATCAAAATGCATAATCATTGGTCATCTCAAGAAAATTCCTATTGATTAGTAGGATATCCTTATAAGAATTTGATGCATGGATTTATTGTGAATTATCGACTGCTATGTATCTTGCAACTATGGAAGGAATAGTGTTGGTGTTAGGTTTCATTTATTATTGAATTCAATGGTTTCTGAGATGTGTTGAAGAGTTTGCTCCT
Source organism: Chamaecyparis obtusa (assembly GCA_027943335.1). Lineage (NCBI taxonomy): Eukaryota > Viridiplantae > Streptophyta > Pinopsida > Cupressales > Cupressaceae > Chamaecyparis > Chamaecyparis obtusa. The sequence goes on along the minus strand of BSBK01002650.1, from coordinate 689,622 downwards.
TGTTTAGTGTTAACTGTTCCTACACAATCCACTCATAAAACAATGAAATGCTATGTGGAAAGGATGGTTGATAGTGTTCCTAGAGGGAAGGGAGATTGTGAAAGACTTGTTATCATTATATTGTGTATTTCCAATATGTTTGGATGCAGGGTAGACCAGGAGAATGAAGGATCACTCACTAATTGCATGATAACCCAGTTTTGAAGGGTCACTAGTTGAGGGGACAGTCAAGGTCCCCATGAGTGGGCCATTGGAGGACCCTATTTCTTTGTAGTAATTTCTATTCAAATTGGATGCATGGATTTCTTGTGAATTATCTGTTGCTATGTATCCTGCAACTGCATTCCTAAATCTGCATATACTTCTCTATGGTTGTAAGCCACTTAGAGATCAAAATAGAGAAACTAAATCAAAATCATTCTTTGTCCTATTTCCTTTTAACAAAGTCTCAACTAGATCTATTAGATTTCCACAATCCATATTAATGCTAGTATTAGTTTCTGGGTTCGATTGTGTATAATTTTTTCCATCAACCTTTTGGATCATACTACATGATCCATCATATCATGTTCTTTTCTCTCTAGCATCCTGATGATGGATCATGTAGTATGATCCGAAACATTGATGGAAAAAATTATACACAATCGAACCCAGAAAATGATACTAGCAAAGTCTCAACTATCAATGATACAATATAAATTTGATGCCCTAAGCTATCAAATATACAAATGGAACCTACCTAGAAGCTCACCAGGAGAATGAAGGATCACTCACTAATTGCATGATAACCCAGTTTTGAAGGGTCACTGGTTGAGGGGACAGTCAAGGTCTGGATGATTGGGCCATTGGAGGACCCTAGTTCTTTGTATTAATTGCTATTGAAATTGGATGCATGGATTTATTGTGAATTATCGGCTGCTATGTATCCTGCAACTAGATCCGTAAATATGCATATACTTCTCTAGGATTGTAAGCCACTTAGGGATCAAAATAGAGAAACTAAATAAAAATCATTCTTTGTCCTATTTCCTTTTAAAAAAGTATCAACTATCAATGATACAATACATTTGATGCCCTAAGCTATCAATACAAATGGTGCATAGCTAGAAGCTCAGGAGCTGTCCATTTGATAACCATAATCAACATTTCAAAAAAATGGATATCCTTGAGCACAAGCACCAATAACATCAAATAATGGAGTTAAAGCACAAGCTAGGGCATGACACTAGTAGAATGCGGTCATTTTAGTGACAACAATTTACAATGTGGTCCTTTGGCATGTATTAAATAGAATAGAATTTTCAGCATATTATTATCATTCTATTTCTTTGTTGTAAACATGCCATCGGTTTAGTTTTGTAACTTCACTGTTGTATGAGTGGATTGTGCAGGAATAGTTAACATTAAACAAGGAGCAAACTCCTCAACACATCTTGGAAACCATTGAATTCAATAATAAATGAAGCCTAACACCAACACGATTCCTTCCATTCACTTCTACCAAGAATAAAGCATTTAATCCATTCAACATTACATATAATCATTAGACAGTTACATTTCCTGACTGTGTAGAGGAACAGTCACGACCAAAATGATCAAAACTACTTTCACCCTTGTACAAGCTATTCCAAACTTCAAGTAAAGTGAGAAATATGCTATATCAAATCATTCATATTCATAGTAACCATTTGAAGGATCATTTTATCAATGAACCCTCTGACTGTATCCCTGTGGCAGAGAAAGGAAACCTCAAAATAGAGAAAGGAAACTTAGTAAAACTAGTCTATGTCGATGTTTGTGAGGGTACAGTCATGATAAGTGCCTCTCAAACCTCTCCAAACATGTAAGATTATCTTTAAATAATTTATTGATCTCTTTTAAACATTAACCAAATCAAACCTACATTTGAATCCACACACAATAACCCCAAAATGAAGGGTTTTGTATCCTTTAATGAATCTCAGTCACTGGTAGTGCATGGATAGTCAAACCAGTAGTCTCCAAAGCATTCAATAAGTGACTGGATTGTATTTAATACACACTATTCATTCCATTCACTTCTACCAAGAATAAAGCATTTAATCCATTCAACATTACATATAATCATTAGACAATTACATTTCCTGACTGTGTACTAGAGGAACAATCAGGAAATGTAATTGTCTAAATGATCCAAACATTTGAAAATAGTGAATTGATATCCTTGAGCACAAGCACCAATAATATCAAATAATGGAGATAAAGCATGGGCTAGGGCATGACACCAGTAGAATGCGGTAATTTTAGAGAGCATTTGTGATCAAATAAAATGCAATGCATTTGAAACTTGTAGTCAAATATGATGCTAGATGCTTGAAAGATGAAGAAATCACATACCTTCTCTCGTGCTTAGATTTTTCTCCTCTATCCAATCGAAATAAAAATGATGAGGCCGTTTCACTTTTTTTTTTCATAGCCAAATCTTCCTTGTACCACACAAAGAACATGCCATTGGTTCAGTTTTGTAATTTGTTTTTTGTGTAATTAGTAATTGGTAGATTAAATGCATATAACACCTTTATCAGTTTAATTAGCATGTTATTATCATATCAGATAAAGTATGTTTAAGAATTGTTGGGACTGGTCCTTTTGCGTGTATTAAACATAATAGAATTTTTAGCATATTATTATCAATCTATTTCTTTGTTCTAAACATGCCATTGGTTCAATTTTGTAGATTTGTTTAATCCGTTAAATGCATTTTTCATGGGGAGGGGTCTTGTTCTTAGGAGATTGATGAAGATTGTGCACCTCAAAAACCAATTCATAAGGTACCAATCATGTTTCCTATTCACTTATATTTTTGGATTGGTAAATCTCCTTATAAGTTTCATGTCCTTTCTTTTGATTACTATGGATGAGATATATATCTTACATTTAGCATTCAACTTCTTTACATTTTAGAACATGTAGTGTGGTTTTTGAGGATTTTACCAAATCAACTTTTAACATAAACTGAAAACACTAAACTGATATCTTGCCCTTTCAACTTGACAAAATATTTGCATTTGACCAATAACTACAAGCAACTGAATGATAAATCCACATACCTGTATCTTTGTAAAATACTTGGAACATCAAAAAGATGGCTAAGTGGCTACCGCCATGATTTTTATCTACTGAATATGGGAAAAAAAAACACCAAAAAAAATCGAATAGAAAACATGATTGGTCATTTTAGAGAGCATTCACGATCAAATAAAATGCAATGCCTTCTCTCGTGCTCGATCAACTTTCACCCGCTCATTTTCTCCCACTCCTTTTCTCTACAAATGAAATAAAAATGATTTGGCCATTTCAAAATAGTGAATCGATATCCTTGAGCACAAGCACCAATAACATCAACTATTTTGATATGTGGGTACCCTAATGTTGGCAAGAGTTCTTTTATTAATAAGATTACTTTGCAAGCTTGAAGAAGCGATTTATTTTGGCAAATGAAGAGTAGAAAGATGATGATATTCTTGAGATCATGGATGGACACAATATTGTAGACAGAATGGGAAGACATCTTTCTAGACTAGCCTTGGATCCTTTGAAAATTGGGGTAGGATCCAGACCCAGGCTAAAAAGATTTCTTCCTTTCTATTGTGGAATTATCCCTTCTTTGGTCTACACTCATTCCTCTTCTCAAAAATGGTTATCTAGAAACTTTGGATACTATTTCTCATCCATGCACGAAATGTGCTAGTGATAGTATAAAATTACTTTAGGCCTCCAGTATTGATGAGATGTACAAGTGTAATTTTTTTTTGTGAGACTGGGATCAATTTGTGCAGTGTACATAAATGCAAGGCGGTGATTATTCTTGATGATCGACAGGTAGCTAGGACAGTAGCTAGGACTAAAGATAAAACAGCTCAAGAGACCATCATAGGTTCTCTCTTTCTTTGGTCTATATTACTGACATAATATTTTACCTTTCATTAGCTCATTAAATCCGGGGATTTGAAAGAATTTAATAGAATATTTTCATGACAACGTATATTATTTATGTTGACGTTGCACAAATTTATCTACTTTGCGCACTTGTAGACTATGAGGACAGTGATAAAGAAGCATGGTCAACATAAATAATATACATTGTCATGAAAATATTCTATTAAATTCTTTCAAATCCCTGGATTTGATGAGCTAATGAAAGGTAAAACATTCTGTTAATAATATAGACCGAAGAAAGAGAGAACCTATGATGGTCTCTTGAGATGTTTTATCTTTAATGTGCATATCCGTCAATTTTTTGACACTTAATCATTAATTCTGATAGAAGTGCTACGCATTCGATAGATAAAATGTCAATGAAAACTAATTTACGACAATAGTTCTGATAGTAATGCTATACGTTTGACAGGGAATCTACTGGAGAAATAATGAAGGTGTTGGTTCCCAAAATGAGGTTTATGCTCTAATAGGCAACCAATACATCTACAGATTTTGAGCATTGGTTAGATCCAAATATGTTACTCTAGAGATGATTGGACCAACTATAGGGTTTTAGTATGCCCTCTTCTACTTTTGGCTCTGCAAAACCAAGGTGGGTTTACCTGGTCCAAGGTATTCTCTGTCTCTTTTGGACCTTAAATAACAGATAAATGATAAGAAGATTTAAGTATCAACCTAATACTCATAGGGTCTTTCCATTATCATAGGTAGGACACTTACAAAGAGATGATCGATAAATTTCTATCAAATGGGGAAGTAAAATAGAACCCTATCAAACACAGATCTCTGTAAAAGGGACTCACTGCTGACCAGTGTCTTATCCATTGGGTAACACCTCCACTACAAGATTGTTATACATAAACAAAATGTTGAAATCCGAAAGATTGTAACCTTTTGAAAATACTAATCACCCTCTGGTGGATTTTATCAAAAGATCCCTAGGTTTACACTACTTACTGGTGTATCCTTAAGTAAAACCTTAGAGAATTTATGTCACATTCAAAGCTTATTTAATTTGATCCTGGATCAGAGCTGAGAAATATAAACATACACACAGAGATTATCCATGCAATGAATTGGAACAATTCATAACTGAAATAGAAATACTCAAGGAGAGATATAAACCTTGGATTTTATTTCAAATGTCAAATTAGTATTATGTAAACAAAATGCTTTCTAGTGCAACTTTATGAATATTCAACCAAACCAGCAATACTGCTCTATACAAAAAACATGCTTAATACAATCTACAGTACCCTAGACTGAGAGAAAGGTCATCAGTTGGTGTTATGAGACTGAATAGAAGAATAGAATTACATCTACTACCCAGCCCACAGAGCACTTGGGACCAAGAAAATCTGAAACTCCAGGAGTTAAGCACAGCTTCAAACCCTCTATGGAGATCAAGATTTTGGAACCCTTTACAATAATGAGAAGATTTGCATATATGGGGGGAAGGAAAGAAACCCTAAAAATATCTTCTGTTATGACACTTGGGTCTTTCCAGAAAAACAACTCTGCAAATAACTTCATTTCCCTCCAAAATCTGACCTCGGAGTTAAAATCACTCACTGCTCCTTCCCACTTGTTCAAAACTGACTTCTGATGGTGCCAATGAAACCGTCATCTCGCAGCGTTTCCAACGGTATACTACACTTGCATATTTGAGTAAAAATTCCACCCGAAACATCATTTACAAATTTCAACTCCCAAGCAACTTACAGATTCGAAATTTTGAAAATAACATAAAGTTTGGACTTTATGAATTTGTTTAAAAAATTGCACATTGATTTTAATCGGGCGAGTCCCACATGTGCCACATGGCACATTCAGATTGGTTCAAAAAAACACCTCCTTGCCACCTCACCATCTAGTTGGACGCCACATTTCACATTTGCCACCTCACCGAAGCACGACATGGTGCCTTGTCGCATGATTGCATGGGCTAGAAATGGCCCATGCGATCATGCAACCATCGCCGGATGGTGGCACAAATCCTGAGGTCAAAGTCCTGCATAGTACACCACTTGTCAAAAATTACCTCAGTAACATGTGGGGCCCGCTTGCCATGTCATCACCAACTAGGTGCCTTGAAACACGTGCACATTCAAACAAGCCCTCCAACTGGGCGTCCAAGCTTAGACATTATACTAGTGGGCGTTGGGCTATTTGAATAGCATTTTCTTCCATTTTGCTATCAATGTGGGATAATTTGTTTGAGAGTTTTCAAAGACTTTCTTCAACTTTCGTTCAAAATATGTGGGGCCCACTGCACACAGAGACCTCCAGCCAAGGGGTCCACCAAGTAGCCTCTTGGTTCTTCGTTTACAATGCATTGGAGTGCTGTTGCTTATAAACACAAAAATAAGCTCTCACCCAGCCAATGTGGGATAATTGGTCTTGAAGTTTTAATGGGCAGTTTTGATAGTGCCACACTTAGTCGCCCGTATCTCACGAACGAGGAAGAATTTGGAAAATCACTCCAGTAAGAATTTGGAGAACTAGTTTTTCGACAACATATCTGAAAATGAGCTGAATCCAATGGTTCAATAAAAAGTTATACCCCCCACAATATGACTATGTTTTTCTTTTCTGCAAATCCATGTTTGTAAAATCCATTGATTCATCTTTCCTAAGCAATGGTCTAGCATCTCCCTTTCTCTAAAAAGTGCCTCCATCACATGATAATGCCAATTTCCCTCATCCATCCATGCACACTTTCAATCTATATGAGCTACAAAGATATTCCTTTAATGGCACAATTTGTCTCTACATTGTATCATGAACTGGAGCATGCCTTTCTTATAATAAGTATGCACATGTTATTGTATTCCTTTATATTAAACTTGGGCTGTGTGTGTCCCTTGTTCTTGTGATTGTCTGCAAGTGTTAAGATGAATACGCATTCAACCATGTATTCATACATCTTCCATCTTGTCCTAGCTGCAAGTATTTAAATGTTGGTAAAGCATGCACGCCTCATTAGTACTGGAAGGCATAGTTCATCCATATTCACTTTTACCCCTTTGTTTGATCAGAATGCAATTATTTGAATGAATTCAAGACAAATAACCACATCAAAATCACAATCTCACAGTGCACTTTGTAAAACTTGTCGATAACACTAACTGGCTTTCAAAACTGATCTAAAAAACTAATCAAATGGCCCGACAGGAAAATGCCATCAGGAGCACATACTCACTCCCAACATTACAACACATTGGTCAAAGGAAAATGCTCAAAAAAATTTGAGCCCGAAATTATTAATGACCAAACATGGCCACTTGAAAATTGGATCTCACCATACTACCAAAATCACATAAGTTGCCACCGGAACCGGCCTTAAAAACTGACCAACTGAAACTTTCAAAAATCGGCAATATAAGCACTGATTCAACCTCATACAAGCTACATGAATCCACAATCATCTTTCCCAAAAGATCAAGTTTCCAATTGCAATTAAATGCCAAAGTCAGCATATTATAAATATTTAGGATTCAAAAAAGTAAAATATGCATAAACTGAGTTTAGAATTGGCTTAGGAAAGTGGTTAAATGGATTGGCAGACACCCCAAAATCTTCAAACAAGTACTCTTCCAAGTCTACAATATGGATCATCCTTTAATTATTCCTGACCTTGAACTGGGTGCAAATGGAAAGACCCCAAAGTATGCCACTTAGAAAATTGAACTGTGCACACACAGTAAACTTAATAATCTGCAAATGAAATGGCCCTGACAAATAGGTCAAACGGGTACATGGGGGGCTGAAAATTGGCATGGACACTCTTTCTCATGCCTAAAACATGATGCAACAACCTGCATGTTATGACCAATCACGCTATTCAAGATACAACATCACAAATAGGGCCTTCGACTAAACTGTATAACCGATCCTTATTTAAATGTTAGAAGCAGCAAACAGGATCAGTTGATAAATTGCTCAAATAGATTCATCATGATCTGAAAATTTTCATGGTAGCACTTTTTCATGATTAGAATATGGGGGAACATTCAATTATTTATGACACTCAATCAGGTGCAAGTTGCAAGGCTCCAAAGTAAGGCATTCAAAATTCTGCACTTTCTCATTCTGGAAAACTTAATAAATTGCAAACAAAATTGCTCTGGCAAACTTATCATATGAACTTATAGGAATCTGAAAATGGGAATGGAGATTCTCTCTCATGCCTACAACACCTCAGACCAATCCTTATATTATGAAACATTATCAAGTCAGAGATGCAAGCATGCAAAGTAGGCCATTTGCTACAACCGGGCAATGTGCAGAATGCAGATTTAAGGTGAACACCTTTAAACAACTATCTCCAAAACTCACCAAATCTGATAATTGAAAGTTGTAACCCATTCCATTTACTTCATGATAAGTTTTTAACATGCTCCCCGATTGGTATGTCATGAAGATCATCAAGTCACACTTTTCTTTGCACTTCAAGTAGGCAATTTCAAAAAGTTTTCAGGGGTAATCACCTTGCCTTAGAGAAAAATTTGAATTGGTCACTCCAAATTTGTTCCAAATTTGTGAGTACCAACAGAATGACTGTCGCTCTTCCGACATTTCAAGTGTCATAAATAGAAATTTTTTGACAGAACGTTCAACATTAATGCCATATCATTGATAGGTATATCTGTCATAATTAAGTGGAAACTGTCGCTATTCTGACAGTTATAATGTCAGAAAAGATATCTTTTCAATAGTTAATAGGTCATTGTGTCAGAATTCTGATGGATAAACCGTAGAAAATGCCATAACAAAGCTGTTGCTGAAATGCAAGTTTTTGACGTGATATGGTGTCGGTAAACTGACAGATACTCAAAATGCTGACAAATTAGCATTGCAAATTTGACAAATGGCCATCAGAATTTGACCCCAAATGTAGTAGTGATCTTTACAGCATTAGCTTCATCCCCAGATTCCTGTATATCCTATCTTGATTCTTGTACCCTAGCGTCAATCATATTTTCACCTAAGCTCATTTGTAAATATGTGTCTTTAGGTCCCATCCTCTGCATTGGTAAGCCCTTGAGTCATCATGACCTATCTAGCTCAGTGCTTTAGCAATCATTCCTTGGTCCTTTTGAGGTTTGAGTGTCTTACCTATCTCTTGTTATAGGAATCCTTATCCAGCTATCCACCATCCACTTCATGTCATATCCTTTGAGTTTCTCAATCCTTATCCCAAATCAGAATCATCCCAACACTACCCTTTGACTAAGCATTATCTAGGGAATCCTATACTTTTCTTTTTAGGCCTCATCATCTCGAGCAAGAGATTGGCATACACTAGCAAGAATCCTATCATTCTGAAGATCAACAGTCTATCTTAGGTTGACAAATGTAATCCTATCCTATCTGATCCTACATCATGAAGCATCGACTCATCCCTGACACTTGGTAACCCTCCACCATCCTCCACCATCAATCCTCAGCAAATCAATCATCCTCCTCATCCTACCTATAGAAAAAGGTGTGTGAGATACTTGTTATTTCATTTGTTCCTTTGAAATATTTTCTTTTTTTTGAGCTCTCTTGTACATATCCCCCCATCCTATTGTACATGTCATCATCAGTCCTACTGCAACATTTGATTAGATATCTTGTCCTACCCAGCCTTGCACTTGAGAAACATCTTTTGTCAACTATCCTTGATCATATTGACTATCTTTGAACCTCATCATTTGCCAATCAACAACACCAAATTCTCCCCATCAATAGGGGTCCACACAGATGTATCCTTTATTATTTTTCGACCTAAGTAATCAAACTGGGTCCATGATGATGTATCCTTCACCATGTTTAGACCTAATCTCTCCCCATCAATCAACCATCAATCTCTCTCCTTGGTAAAGGGTGTCTTTTGAAGTTATCATTTTAATCTTGGATTTTGTCCTTTGGATCTTGTTTATCTTTTAGCACAACCCCTTATTCTCCCATTCTAGCCTAAGGCATCTTATTTTCTTTTCTTTGACATCACGCCACTTGCGGCATCACATCAAAGAGGGGAAAAATGTAGACACCTAAAATGCCTTTGCCAAAATAAAAATATTTTATTTTGTAGAAACCCCTGATGACATCATCATTTGTTAATTAATTATTTATTTAACTAATTAATTAATTTTTATGCCATTATCCTCTCCTATTTTAATTAAAAACATTTAATTAAGATAGTCCATCCCAAAAATATTTAAATCAAATTTAAAAATATTTAATCCCTATTTATTAAATAAATATTTAATAAATATTGTCACCAAATTTAAATAAATTTAATATTTATTTAAATCCCTAAATATTAGATATCTTCTAGAAAACCCTAAAACCTCTAGACTCATCTAGAAAACCCTAAACCCTTATTTGAACTTTGACCTTTGAGCCTAACTCAACCTTGGTCCATTCAACCCATGAAAGTCAATCCTTATCTCTTTGACTCAACCCCTAACCATACCCCAAACTCTACCCCAAACCTTGACTCTGACCCTAACTCTCCTTCCTAACCCAAGCCCTTAGGAAAATCCTATAAATACTCCTCCTTCCAAGAGAAAATCATTATCTTAGTTCATATCATTCATGCATTTTTATCATGCTTATTTACTTTTAGATCATCTTAGCATTTAGCATAATTGTTAGCTTTCATTATCTTTTATGCTTTCTAACTCATCCTAGAATGGCTTAAATGGATTAACCTTGTTCATTATTAAGATTTTATAATAATTTCTACATCACATCACACTTCATTTGGTTTAAAATCAATCTAGCATAAGCATTTGTAGCTTAATCTGCATTTAAGCTTCATTAGGCTCCTTGAGGCTCTAGGGGAAAATCAGGTGTTCTATACCTGATTCTATGCCACTATGGGGTTCTCATGATCCCTATTTGATCCTAATCCTTCCTAATCCACATTAGGGACATGCTCCAAGTGTTTTGAGAGCACACCCATATCCCTAAATTGAGAGCAAATCGAACGATGACATGGTGCTCTCATTGTGCTCTATTTGAAGTGTCTTTTTAAATTGTTTTTACTATATGCTAGGAATATGATGTTATTCTAATTTTTTAATGTATACGCTTGTTTCTAAAAGGTTAGGTTTTCTCTAATCACATTTTGGAATGCCCGGTGGGACTCCACAAGTCTTCAAAACTACTTTTTAAAAGGTTTTTGAGCAAAAAAACCCACTGTTTTGACTTCCTGGCATTTTTTCTTGTATTGGCACTTATGTAAACTCTTACCAGAGGTGTCCAATACTCATATGGAACTTTTATGTGCATTTTTGGCCTTTTTAAAGCCAAAAACTCACCTTTTTGAGGAATCTCATCTTGTTCTAGGTGAATTATCATACAAGTAAACTCCCTGGGGTTGTTTTCTTGTATTGGGACTTATGTATACTCATACTGGGGCCACCCATTATTTTTATGGGGTTTTGCATGCATTTTAGGCCTATTTTAAGGTATCGGGCCTTGTTTATTTGTACTAGGAGTCAAGGTGACTCGTATGAGCTGTCATCTTGACTTGTATGAGTAAAATCATCAAAATAACCTACCTTTTTTACTCATATGGGAAACATGGGGCATGTGTAAGGCCTCAAACATGGTTCAAGTTGGTTTTTAGGGTTTTCTAGGGCCTCTTGGTGCCTCTTGACTGCAAATTTCTAGTTTTTAACCCCATGTTTTGTAGGTATTCATTGGAGGAAAGGAAATAAATAAAAAAACTAAGGCCTTAAGGATAATTAACTTTCTCAAGTGATTAGGAACCAAAACACTTCATTTTCAGGCTTAAAATGAACTCTATTTCACTCTTGAATGCCTAGAAATCAACAAATTTGTGCATCTTTCCTAAACAAGTCAAAACTAATCCTAATAAATTAAAAATCAACCAAAATAACTTGTGATGTTTCAATTTGGATTAAAATAACTTGTTTCATTCAAATCTAAAGTTTTAGGGTTCTCTCATGCAAGCTAAGAATACTTCAAATTTTGGGTGCATAAAAGAAACTAAAAATCTGCATTTCAATCCTATTTGGTTCATAAATAAATCATAATTCATTGTAAATGTTCCTAAATCAATCTTGGTGCATTTCCTTGGCTAAAGTGAACTTCTTTTGCAATATTCTAAAGTGTTTTCAAGTTTCATGCAATCTAGGAACAAATCTGCATTTCATTCCTAATTGGTTCCTAAGAAATCCTAAAATATCCTAAACATTCCTAATTCAATCCTAATGCATTGTACTTGGTTAAAAAAACCTTCCTTTTTTAATATCTCAATTTTTTTCAAAATTTTTCATCCATAAAGTACTCTAGGAACACTTCTTTTGGACCTAAAACTGAATTCTAGATCACAAAGTCTTGGATGAATCTAAAGAAAGTTAGCCAAAGTCCAAATCAAAGGAGCCATTTTATTTGAGTCCAAAGAAAACACAATCTTGAATGTCCTAAAGTTGAAAGAAAGGATTTTTTTTTCATTTCAAAATTCAAATTCAGAATCCTAAAGGAAAACACAATCTTGAGAGCAAAAGGTAAAACAAAATTGCAATATCTTTTCAAACGCCTTCTTGTCTTCAAGAAAAAATAAATAAAAATCATAAATACATGTGTTTGCAAGAATTCATTTGAAAAACACTAAAATAAAATTAAGAAAAGAGCTCTTGATGGTGTAATTCTAGGATTTTGAATTATGCAAAATCCTTGTTAACTAAGTGACGTAAAAGAAGTTGAAGTTGGATGAGTTCAATTGTTTTACTTCTAGAGAAGCCTGTCGAGAGAGAAAAGCACTTCCTCTTTGGAGAACAACTTCAAAATGTTACTTCCCTAGCCGGTATAGAAATAAAGCATTGAGAAAACTCTTGCTTCATCCCCTCAAGCTTAGGGGATGCATGTTGATCGTAGCCTGAGGTAGGTGAATATCCCTATTATTTTGACATGGTCAACTAGGCTCTTAAGTGAGTCACACATGTACAAAATGATTGGGAGGACACCACAGACCAAACTAAATACTTGGTAATTAGAGGCTTCCTGATCTACTCCCAAAGGTATCAAAATCTTTGTGCAAGGATAGATCCGAGGGGTTTCCTAGACCACCTTAAGATTACTCATCATATGTATTCCTTTTTTAGGATATCAAGCTATGGGAAAAGATTTTGATACTAGCTTGTCTTCTAGGTAGTTCTTTTTAAAAGTAGTGGTTGCCATTGCACCAAAAGATCGACCTATTAATGCCTGATACAACCACTAGACTTATAGAAGACACAGGAGGCTGTTAAACCATGTTGAGAATCTCGAGGGGAGTGCTGACCATTTTTCCAACAATCTCCCCCTCAGTGTTACCTGAGGGGATTTGAACCTATGACCAAGCTCTGATACCACTTTTTACAAGTAGTGGTTTCCATTGCATAAAAAGATCGACCTGTTAATGCTTGATACAACCAATAGACTTATAGAAGAAATAGGAGGCTGTTAAACCATGTCATGAATCCTAAGGGGAGCACTGACCATTTTGCCAATAGTTCTTTCTTGATGTGCTTTCAAAGTTTTAGAGTCAGTGCAAAAAATCTATTGAAACATACACATAACAAAGAGTTCTACACACAAATCCTTTTTTCCATGTCTGTCAAAATCCTCCAAAATCCAGAAGTCATCCAAGAGTTTAGAATCTTGTCATCCCAGTCTCCTAATCATGGTCTTCCGATCATCTTACATCTAATCTTTTTCTTCCGATCCTAGGTTAGTAGAGTCATCTTGGTCATCTCCCATCCTCTTTCCATGCTCTTCTAGAGTCAATCTTTCCTCCTATCAAGAGCCACATCCAATCCTAGTCTGATCTTATCAAGTCATCCAAATACCAAGCCTTAGTCTTTCGATCCATCTCCATCCTTCATCCCTATCCAACTCATCCGCAAGTCAACATATCTCAAAAACATTATGATGGGTTTTGTTATTATGTCTCTCTTCTTATTCCATCCTATCTTGATGATTATGAAAGTATTGTTGATAATGATGAGCACTTTGAAAACCTTAGAAGGCTTGCTCCAAACATCCTCTAGAATCCAATCATTCCCCCATCCTATCTCGATGATGATGAAATTCTTGTTGATCATGATGAGTATTTTAAAAACCTTAAAAAGTTTGCTCCAAACATTCCCTAGAATCTAATCACTCCTCCAAACTATCCTATAATTCTTTCATACATATCCACTAGTTCTCCTTATCCTACCTTTGACAAGGGAAATCCACTATCCTATTCATCCACACCTTCTTCCTATATTGAGCCTACATATCCTTTGTATACATCCTTCATACCTCCATCTCCTTCTATGGTCGATCCCAAACACCATCTTTTAACAGGAATCCTACTAGCTACATCCCTTATCCAAATCTTCCATCTGCTTATCCTCCAACCCAATTTCAAATCCTAAATCCTAGTCTTCCAATCCATTATCCTGATCCCACATCCTCTCTTAATCCATCATCCACTATATCCTATCTACAGCCAACATCTTCCCTTCTCACCTACATTAATACAAATCCCCTTGCACAAGAAGAATGCATCAACCCATCACCCCTACCTCACCGAATAGTCAATCAAGTTCACAAGATTCCTCTAAACCTACCTATGTGAACTATCTAGTCATG